>CM019177.2:54216743-54431914 GCA_009739505.2 Apolygus lucorum
GTTTTCAAAATTTCAAAATTGATTTTGGAACCCTTAGGAGTGACCTACATCAACCAAAAGCTTCGGGGCACAACTAGACCCCAAATGGAGCCTACATACCAAATTTCATCAAAATCGGTCAATGCTAAGTGGCAAAAGTGCCGCGTACGGCGTACGGCGTACGGCGGACGGACGGCCAAATTTTTATTCGATTTTTGGATTCTACGTACCTTGAAACGTAAACCATCAAATTTTGAGGGGGTGTTAAAATTTTTTTTTCTTGGTCGATTCCAAAGGTTCATTATTGAAAATAATAAACCAAAACCGGTTGAGGGGTGAAATGTTCATGAAATTTCACGTAGAATCCGAATCTGCAATGAAAAATAGGGGGTCTCATTTGAAAAAACGAAGTTGGTGTGCGTTGCGCACGATTGCGCACGTGCGCAATGCGCACCGTGGTCATATTTGAGATCCTTGGGAAAAATCATGAAGATTCAAAAAAAAAAATTTTTTTCTTACCACTACCTGGACGGTTTTAGCAGGGGGGGAACGTTTTCGGGGACACCCTGTATAGATCACTCGTCTACAAAATCACCAACCATCCAATATGAAAAAAAAAAAAAAAAACAGGTAGGTGGAGCTGGCGTTATTCAAGTTCAGTTTGAGGTTTATCGTTCGTGTTCCGTTAGTATTCACCAGTAGGAAAATACAAAGTGATTCATCAACCTTCAAAAAATGCAAGGTCTCTCAAGAAACACTCTGATCAAAGAGGATGAAAGAAAAAAAAAATGTCTTTCATATGGCACATAAAACGCTTGCATACGAGTCTGCAACACATTGAAACATTTTCATGCTGATCTGGGAGCTCGTTTTTCGACTCAGCTGATCTGGGAGCTCGATTTTCGACTCAACTGATCTGGGAGCTCGATTTTCGACTCAGCTGATCTGGGAGCTCGATTTTCGACTCAGCTGATCTGGGAGCTCGATTTTCGACTCAGCTGATCTGGGAGCTCAATTTTCGACTCAGCTGATCTGGGAGCTCAATTTTCGACTCAGCTGATCTGGGAGCTCAATTTTCGACTCAGCTGATCTGGTAATATCAAACTGTAAAGTACCTACCTACCTAACAACTTCACTTCTGATGGTCATAATCATCATTGTGGCGACTTGGGACAAATTTCGTCGCATCAAATTTCGTTGCATCAAATTTCGTTGCATCAAATTTCGTTGCATCAAATTTCGTGACGATTTTTTTTTTATGTGCCATATGAAAGACATGAAAATGTCAACAAAAAAAAACGCTGCAAATCATTGCTCAAAGGTTTATTATTAACATGTTTAATGTTTTAGGGCTGGGGGTCATTCTGTGAATTCCGACACGCAAATCTGCAACCGATTTCTTAGTTACCACGTTATATCGGCTCCATTTGGGGTCTAGTTGTACCAAGATGGTCACTGATCAGCTGAGTGAGCTCCAAGGCCATTTTCTCTCCTGTTGAACGCAGGAAGCTGAAATTTGAGAAGCAGGGTCAATGGAGAATGCTGAAGGCGCCTGAGTGGTCATTGATCAGCTGAGTGATCGGCAATCTAATTTCTCCCTTGCGAGGGAAAAACATTAAACATGATTTAATTTTTCTGTATAGATCACCCTTCTGTATAAATCAATGGTTCTCCATCAATAGCACCTACCACCATCTGTATTCTCCCTTGACCTTCCCTCTCAAATTTCAGCTTCCTGCGTTCAATAGGATTGAAAATGACTTCGGAGCTTACTCAGCTGATCAGTGATCTGAAGAGTGAAGAAGATCTCCTCGAATGCTGGAGACGCCTGGAGGAGCACTTCCATTCAATAGGAGTAAAAATGGTTTTGGAGCTCACTCAGCTGATCAGTGATCTGAAGAGTGAAGAAGATCTCCTCGAATGCTGGAGACGCCTGGAGGAGCACTTCCATTCAATAGGAGTAAAAATGGTTTTGGAGCTCACTCAGCTGATCAGTGATCTGAAGAGTGAAGAAGATCTTCTCGAATGCTGGAGACGCCTGGAAGAGCACTTCCATTCAATAGGAGTAAAAATGATTTTGGAGCTCACTCAGCTGATCAGTGATCTGAAGAGTGAAGAAGATCTCCTCGAATGCTGGAGACGCCTGGAAGAGCACTTCCATTCAATAGGAGTAAGAATGGGTTTGGAGCTCACTCAGCTGATCAGTGATCTGAAGAGCGAAGAAGATCTTCTCGAATGCTGGAGACGCCTGGAAGAGCACTTCCATTCAATAGGATTGAAAATGGCTTCGGAGCTCACTCAGCTGATCAGTGATCTGAAGAGTGAAGAAGATCTTCTCGAATGCTGGAGACGCCTCGAAGAGCACTTCCATTCAATAGGATTGAAAATATCTTCGGAGCTTACTCAGCTGATCAGTGATCTGATGAGTGAAGAAGATCTCCTCGAATGCTGGAGACGCCTGGAAGAGCACTTCCATTCAATAGGATTGAAAATGGCTTCGGAGCTCACTCAGCTGATCAGTGATCTGAAGAGTGAAGAAGATCTTCTCGAATGCTGGAGACGCTTGGAAGAGCACTGATCAGCTGAGTGAGCTCCGAAGCCATTTTCAATCGTATTGAATGGAAGTGCTCTTCCAGGCGTCTCCAGCATTCGAGGAGATCTTCTTTACTCTTCAGATCACAGATCAGCTGATTGAGCTCCAAAACCATTTTCAATCCTATTGAACGGAGGAAGCTGAAATTTGAGAGGGGAGGTCAAGGGAGAATACAGATGGTGGTAGGTGCTATTGATGGAGAACCAGTGATCTATACAGAAGGGTGATCTATGTAGAGAATAATAAACCTTCGAGCAATGATTTGCAGCGTTTTTTACCTACCATCATTTTTTTTACCTACCAACTTTATTTTACCTACCAACTATTGGTAGGTACTACCTACCACACCATACTGCTTCACACCTTCACAATCAAGTTTATTAGAAAGAACTAAACGCTTCACACTCGATTCGAAAAATAGAAAGCTTCATGTGAAAATTTGATTACTGGTTACGCAGAAGGCAAAACTGTATACAAAGCAAAGAAATGAACAGCGATCGCATTTTAGTCAGATAAAATTAGAACGGAGATTAGACCTCTTTTGCGATTCACACTCATGATTCTGTTTTATCGAAGGAAAACCATCAAGTACTCGTAGGGACCAAACGGTTTGTCCTACAGAGCTCCGGGTGGTCTCAAAAATTTTTTAAAATTCAATACTATTTAAAATTGGTGAAAAAACGATACCTTCATTTCGAGAGTTTTCGAGGTAGGGCACTCTTGAAAATTTCAACCCTTTATTTTCACCCCTTAGAAGTGACCTACATCAACCAAAAGCTTCGCGGCACAAACTAGACCCCAAATGGAGCCCATATACCAAATTTGAACCAAATCGGTCCAGTGTTGCTAAGAAAAGTGCCGCGTACGGCGTACGGCGGACGGACGGAAATTTTTTTATTCGATTTTCGTATTCTACGTACCTTGAAATTTAAAACATCAAATTTTGAGGGGGGTTAAAATTTTTCTGACATTTTATGTCTTTACTATGGCACATAAATGAAAAATCGTCACGCGGGGAGCGTTATGAGGGGAGCGTTACGCGGAAATTTCTGATGATTTTCACTTACAACCAATCGTTCCTAGGGAAAACTAACTTCCTCATTTTCCACCCCACAAAAATCGTTCACCACTCATTGGAAAGCTCTCAATTTATTAAACATAAGTCATAAAATGTCTCTCGTGGTTGCGTACTTGTACGAAAGCTGTGTCCACCGTTTGTGTTTTTCTCGGTCGATTCCAAAGGTTATTATTTTCTTGCTCGATTCCAAAGGCTTATTATTGAAAATAATAAACCAAAATCGCTCAATGTGTGTACATTATTCAATTTATTTTCTGCCTGATGGAAATCTGTTTAACGCTGTTGAATCGTACATAATATTCCGTGGTGTTCCATATATTACACCTTCAATAAACTCATTAACGAAATTCATTGAGTTTGGGTTCACTTGAGTCACGATGAATACTGAAATATGGCCCAAAAAATAGTGTAACAGGGGCGTAACTCAAAAAAAAAAAATCTAATTCATGCCTGACATCGAAAACGACCTAACCTTTAGTTAGAGACTTGAATTTCATGCGGAAATAAAAACAACAAAACTCTTTTGTGACCATTCAGAGCAGCAAAACGTAGCATTGATGTTTTGCCAAAACTTCAAAGTCGATTTTCTCAAAACTTGAGGATTCGGGCTTGCGCCACTTCTGTTCTCACCAATCGATATGGTATCACTGGGCTTATTATGGACCACTATGGACCATTGTTGGATTATTATGAACCAGGATGAACGTGCCGTCCCAACCGGTAGCTCTGCTTCAGGTATAGCTTCGGTTCACATACATCCTGCTATGTACAGCCCAGCTTTCGGTTTCTTCGAGGTGCTGTTACATTTTGTTCAAGTTGATTCGTTGCATCATCGAGGGATGGAAGCAGCGGAGCGGAATTCATAAGCCGCAAGCTTCTCGCTGAAGTAACTTTGGCGCGTTCGTAACACGATTAAAATACGACTTTCCCGTAACAGTGGCTTCACAATAAACAGCTTCGAAGTTAATAGAACACCTGCTGAATACAGTGTACCGGCTGGGGGAATTACGCGACCCAAATGTGTAAACAGGAAAAAAACGTGTTTGCCCACTGGCGGGGCACTTAGCTTCCTTGCATCCATAACCCGATATGACAGCATCTCACATCTTCTACACTTTCCGACAGTGCCGGATGGTAATTAACATTTCGTGAATTTCCATCCAACCTACTTTTTTTTGCTTACATCGAAAGATAGAGTTCACAGTTTAACTAGAGTGGGAGAACTACAAACAAAATGTCATTTGGATCAAAAAGTGATCTTCTCAGCACGTGAAGGTGTGCTTTTCTCTTTCTGATATCCCTGCAAGATCTATTTTGAAGAACAACCCGCCATCTACCAATGCATGTTTAAATGGTTCCACGTCTTTCTCACGAGAGTCCACCAATGAACTTATTCTATTTAACTGTGTGTCATTCGAGCGTGTATCCACCAATAAAGACGTTGACTTGTAAATATCAACTAGAAAATTCGTTACTCAGGATGATTATACAATTGATCTCTGAAGACTCAAATGACCAGACATCGTACAGTAAAAAAGTCCCTCACTAATTCAGAAAATTGAGATGCCTTTAGCTATCATTTTTTTCATATAATTTTGATGACATTAAAGACGAAGTTTTTGAAAAAAGTTACAATTAAGGAGGAGAATATTATTTCCATACAGTTTTAACATTAAGAAAAGAACTTCCTAGGGTTTTTTTTTATTTTTGCCGATGTTGCAGAAGTGATGCATCTTATGGAGAGAAAAATATTGTATCTCCTCTGGTAATAAAGTATCTTTATTGGAGACCCGTTTCGGGTCAGAACCCAATCTTCCCAACTATAAAGGGTGTCTACACTTAATATGGGCATAACTTCAAGGATCGATTTTACGACTAATTTGCAACAAAAAATGTCTCCTAGCAATTTTTTCTTAACCCACTCAAAATGCCATTTTTTTCACTTCAAAGTTTTTTTTTGCGTTTTCGACCTTACGTCATTAAAACTATCATAACTCCTGATATTAACCAACTAATTTCAAATTTGAGGATATCGTTGGAAAGAGGGTAAAATTCCCAAGCTACCTAGTGTAAAACCAGAATCTTTTAGCGACAAACCATTTCTAAAAAAAGCAAGTCAAAAAGCAAACTTTAATTTTTTTCGAAATTTGATTTTTTTCTTTTCAACGTTTTCACTATAAACGCCTGCCCCTTTCGATGGGCGCTCTTCGGAAAAAACATGCTCAAATTGTCAGATTTTCAACGGTATATCAATATTTTTCTTTTTAAAATTAATTGGAAAAGTATATCAAGTTTGAAGTCAAGAAAACGTAAGTTTTAGTTTAAAAAAACGACCTTTTTACGCAGTGGAGGGTCACCCTCGATCTCAAGATGACTTGACGAATTTGGTATCATTCCCTACGAATTTCTTTACGCTGAATCCAGTGGTGACACTTCCGAATAATTGTGACTTTAGAAAGTGGATTTTTTGAAGAAAATCCCCATTTTTTGTACATAAAAAACTCATTATTCGTAGATATGGTAGTGAGCATAAAGCAACACCTTTCTACTCAATAAAAACATCAATAAGCTTGAAAGTTGATGTTTTTATTGAGTAAAAATGTGTTACTTTATGCAAACTACCATATTTTATGAATAATGCGTTTGTTATTGTTAAAATATGAAGGTTTTCCTCGCAAAATCCACTTTCTAAAGTCATAATTATTCGGAAGTATCACCGTTTGATTCAGCGTGAAAAACTACATGGGAAATAATACCAAACTCGTCAAGTCATACCAAAATCAAGGGGGACAATCCGCGTAAGACACCCGATTATCAAGTAAAACTCACGTTTTCTTGCAAACTTGATTTACTCTTCCAATTTGAATTTAATAAGAAAAATTGATAGACCGTTGAAAAGCTGACAATTTGAACATGTTTTTTTTCGCGAGAGCGCCCATAGAATTGGGCAGGCGTTCATAGTGAAAACGTTAAAAAGAAGAAAATCAAATTTTGAAAAAAAATTTAAAGTTTGCTTTTAGACTTGCTTTTTTAGAAACGGTTTATCGCTAAATGATTTCGGTTTTACACTGGATAGCTTGGAAATTTAACCTATCACCGCCCAGTGTTGCCACCTGGCAACTTACATATAGGGCTTTTCTGTTTGGAGGGTGCTGTGCACCTTCCTGTCTCATTGGGAAGACCTGAATCCTGGGGATCCATAACACCCGATCTGTCTGATCATAGTTGCAATTTTTTATCTCCAGCCATGATGCCTGGCTTCATCAACAACTTGGGTAAATGGCCTGATTGGGTGTCATCAGTATTGTCGATTATTCTACCAAATACGCGGTAAATCGACGTAGTCTGTCGAGTGGGTGTTGCACATAGCTCATTGGATGCTCACAAAGCATGAAGAGTCATTTTCAAATTGTTCGGGTACTTGACCTGGATAGAGGCTTAAGAACTAACAAGTACCCTACCAAATACCTAATAATAATAAATATTGTAATAATAAGGGCAACTATACTTTATCTAATGCCCTCTTTAGTGGTCTCTTTTGACTAACTATGAATGTGACGATGAGTTGATGAATTAATCACTTCATATTGGACGTATTCCGCATTTAATATCCCAAGAAAGTTCCGAGTAGATCCGGTGAGGTCACGATACGATCTACTAAAATCTCAGTTTAGAAAAAAAAGATCAGTTGTGGAGTTCAGCATTGCGATATGGCAATGTAAATCCATAAAATTCGACTGAGAGATTTTTGAAATTATTTTTCCCGTGTTCTAAAAATGTATTTGGAGTCTAAATATCAGATCCAATTTCAAAATGTAAGGAGAAAACATTTTTTTCGGGCGTTAACGGGTTAACGCTCTTTCCAACGATATCCTCAAATTTGAAATTACTTAGCACCCGGCAGGAAAAATGACACTCCTCAGAAAACCTCGTTAGAAATGTCACTGTTGATGGCTTGAAACTTGCTCATGGGAAAAGTTTATGGCTTTCTAGCATTTTGTTTGAAAATATCAAAATAATTCCATTCCTAACCGCTAGAAGGCAGTCCAAGGTTTCTTATTCAAGCCCTAACTCAAAATCGACAAATTAGCAGAAGATTCATGTTTCTCACAGGGGCGCTTAATCAGTGGCGTCAGGTGAGAATATTCGTCAGGCAAACACCTTGACCAGTCTAACCCAAAATAAACAATAATGAAAAACGCAGCAAATTATTACACATCGGTTTATTATTTTTTATAGATCAAGCGGCGGCAAAGAAAACAGCTTGCTATTGTCAGTACCTTCCAATCATGTTTTCGCTTCTTAATCAAGTTTATATAGATGAAAATTTCATCTTATGAAAAATCTAAAGTTCATTTGATGAACGCTTCACACTTCATTCAAAGAAATAAAGAATTCCTTCATTAAACTTGATTACTGGTTGATAAGGAAGCGTAACCTGTGGCTTAGTATCCATGGCTCATCTTACAATTTTCTCTGCTTTCAAGGTCACGAAACAGCTAGTCGATTGTTTGCCTTTGCTTATGCTATTATAGTGGAGGTATAGGAATACTTGACCCCGCACTGACCCCGCCTACCCGCCGATCGTCTTTCCTCATCCAACAGTCTCACAAAATTAATTTTTTGAACTGCTTGCCTTGCATCGCCGGTCCCCGCGCTAGTTCACATACCATCCGCAATCGATCGTAGTTACCTATCTCTACAAACCCTCAGGTGTGTTGCGGGCTAGTATTCTAGGAAAAATACCTATCTACTTATTCCATTCTCCTATTTCATGTAACTTCTTTGGTTATCATGAAATAGTCCCTAAATTTTATAAACATTTTCCCAAATCGGCTGAATGTTACTTACAAAATTGGAAATATAGAAAAATCTAAACAAAACTTAATTAGTTCATTTTGCATATTTTTAGTGGGGCAAACAGTGTTTGCTATGTTTGCCTGGAGGAGACGCCACTGTACTTAACACTTACATCGTAGTGGTAAATATCGTACGTGTACGAGAATTATCGTAGCAACACGTGGCCAAGTCGGCGGTGAAAGACCTTTTGATCTCCGCCGCGCAACCCTCCGCGGATTGACAGAGAGACCGGCGAGTTATTGTGGACTCAGGCGGCAATCCCTGTCTGTGGGGGGTCTCTGGGAGTCGCGGATCTCCTCTCCCGCGTCATTTGAGCCTGCAATGTAAATCCGGCTGATTGATGACCTCCCTCGGCAAACTCCAAGACACCCCTCGCTCGCTGACTCGTCTTCGATGCACCGTCAGATGTTCATTTCATTAGACGATCCCTCCACAGGCCACAACCATCACATCTACGGTCGTTCTACTCCCCCTTACCTAAATTTGCTTCAGTTATCTAGTCCCTTAAGCGTAGAAAGAATTCTTTTGGGGAAAAAATCACTTTTATTCTATTTTTTAAAATGAATCTACACAATGTACTGAATCGATTGCTCCAAGAATTATTTAAAACGCAGCAAATCATTGCCCAGAGGTTTATTATTTTCTGAATAGATCACCCTTCTGTATAGATCCCTGGTCTTCCATCGATAGCTCCTACCAACATCTGTATTCTCCCTTGACCTTCCCTCTCAGATTTCAGCTTCCTGCGTTCAATAGGATTGAAAATAGCTTCGGAGCTCGAATGCTGAAGACGCCTGGGAGATCACTGATCAGCTGAGTGAGCTCCGAAGCCATTTTCAATCCTATTGAACGCAGGAAGCTGAAATCTGAGAGGGAGGGTCAAGGGAGAATACAGATGTTGGTAGGAGCTATTTATGGAAAACCAGTGATCTACACAGAAGGTTGATCTATACAGAAAATAATAAACCTTTGGGCAATTTAATTGCATCGTTTTTTGCTTCCGAATCTACCGAGGTAGCGGAGGCTTTGTTTTCACTTTTCAAGGATGAAAAAAAAAAGTTCTCCAAAATCAAAATTTTTACTCGCGTTTTGCATTTTAGACCTTTCTGAACCATTTTGGTTCCGTGTCTGTCTGTCTGTTTGTCTGTCATGAATTCCTTGTAACGCGCATAACTATACGAAGTTATTGTCCGATTTCTATGAAATTTTCAGGGATTGTGCGGGATGGCGTGTAGACGGTCCCCTATGAAAATCATCACACCCGGACTGATAGTAGCCGCTGCGCATGCGCAAACATGAATTCCTTGTAACGGCCATAACTTCCACTATTTCCATCCGATTTCAATGAAATTTTCAGGGACATTACAGATTAGTATTTAAATGGTCCCCTATGAAGATCATAGAGAATTGCTTTTCATAGTGGGATTCATTCATAGAGGGATGGTCCCCTGTGAGAATCTCAAATCTTATACATGACAAGGCTTCAATAGCTCAGAGGCAGAGTCTTGATTTGTGCTCCAGGGATCGCGGGTTCGAATCCCAGCCGAGGCTAAGAATTTTTTTGATCCAATCACATACATCTACTCACTTAATTTTTCATCCGAATTTGATGAAATTTTCTAGGATTGTCCAGATTAGCGTGTAGATGGTCCCCTATGAGGGTAGTGAAAGGTACTTAGAGATTGGTGTTTTCAGATTAACTACTATGCATCGGATCATCTATACAATCGGGTTATGGATACGAGGAAGCTATGTGCCACACCCACTTGGCAGACTTTTTTTCTTTTACCCATCAACTTATTTTACCTACCAACCATCGGTAGGTACTACCTACCACACTATACTGCCTTCACAATCAAGTTTATTAGAAAGAACTAAACGCTTCACACTCAATTGGAAAAATAGACAGCTCCATATGGAAATTTGATTACTGGTTACGCAGACGGCACAACTGTATACAAATCGAAGAAATGAACAGCGATTGCATTTTAGTCCGATAAAATTTGAATGGAGATTAGACCTCTTTTGCGATTCACACTCATGATTCTGTTTTATCGGAGGAAAACTCTTAAGTACTCGTAGGGAGCGAACGGATTGTCCTACAGAGCTCCTGGTGGTCTCAAAAATTTCTAAAAATTCAATACTTTCTTAAATTGGCGAAGAAAGCATCGAATATGATCCACGTTTTTCAGGAATCAGGGGTTTTTAATAATTAAGTAAACTTTATTGTAATTAGATTACATTGTACTTGGATACACATATGTACTAAGGTTACACACAGGCTTATCTCCAGTACTCTGTGCACACAGGCTATAGGGGATGATAAGTGTGCGAGAGAGACAGCTATATCGAGAAAAGAGAGAGTCAGGAGCTTAAACATTTTCCCAATATTTCTCAGCTATCAGAGAACCGATTTTCATTCTGTAAAATTATTTGGTTCCCTTCCATCGTATTCTTGGTTTCTGCTTGTCAAATTTCTCATAAAATGTTTATTTTTTGACGAAACACCATAATTCATTGTTTTGGTGATGCTATGCGGGTATTAGGATACATTTTTACAAAAACGAGATACAAGGCATATTCTATCAGATGCCCCCAACATATGGAATCCATCATAAATAAAGAATATCGAGAATTAGTGAACGAAAGAGAAAACGAAAATCAAAAACAACGCTTAGGTGTGGAGGTCAGTCAGGCAACACCCCTCACCATTCAGAAGACAACAAACCCGCCCGTCAGCTCATCCGCCACTCGCCCAAAACAGCTCCTGTACTCGGAAGTTTTTATGAAACGCTTGCCAGATGGGTGTGGCACATAGCTTCCTCATATCCATAACGATGAAATTTTTTTACTCATATCATAAGGTAAAAAAATTACATATATTGTGATTCAAAAATTGAAGATCGATTTTTCATTTAAATCGTAACTTGAAAATCAGTTTACAAAAACATGTCGGAAATTTTTGAAAATTGGTTTCCATTTTTACTGTACCACTCACAGGCACGACGCCGTCAGGTACTGGTGCAGATGAAAACGAGGTGTGAGAAGTTTGTGTTTGTTTTTCTCTTCTCCAGATTGAAACTACACGCCACAGCGAGGATGTTTTCTTGATTCTATCTTCACAAAGCTAATAAAAACTTGAGAGGAAAAACAGAGAAAACAAGCCTTAAAACTGAGAAACACCGGAATGGGTTTTGTAGGGGCAGATCGATCCACGACCTCACCTAACAGATACAAGTAGCTCTTTTTCTTTTAGGATCTGAAGTAGATTAATTGGACCAATGCCGAGTATTATAACAGTTTCCCTTTCCTCCGCCCTATTTTCGTTTCGGCTCTCCTTTTTTCCTTTCTCTTTCCTCGTTTTTCTCTCTCCCCCACCAGCTTCGCCTCGGCCAACTCATGACTGATGATCAAGTTCACCTTCTCTCCTCTCTCCTCGGAATATTGTTTCATTTTCTTTTTCTGCCCCCCATTTGCTCCACGGACCGGCAGAGCTCGTCTCAGTGCCCTCGGGATACCGCTAGTTCAATTTTCTGAATCATATCTTTCAGTTATCCGACCTTCTTTAATAAATACAGGTGGACTTTTATTAAGAACGTGAGCACGCTCTGGTTAACAGATCATATAGCATTTTCTTCCTCACTTAGACGTATGTGCTCATTTATAATCACTACAGAACCACCTCCCAATGGAGTGATTTAAAACTGTGTAATCAAAATTAGTAGTTCAAGTGGTTATTCATCACCCGAAGAGGAGCTCTGTTCCTGACACGAAGCAAATTATTACACAATGGTTTGAAATGATAAAGTATAGATCACCACCTATATAGATCGTTGCTTTTCCGTTTACTAGGAACCAGCAATGATCGATATCCGAGAGCTGCTAAGGATGCACAATCGAGGAAACACTCCTCAAAAACTCGAAAAACGATAGCAATTCATCATCTGAAATTTGAAAGGGGATTCGGTCAATTTCCGTCAGTAAACAACCGTTTGCTATTCACACTCATGTTTCTCATTTATTGGATGTAACCCCCACAACTCCTAATAGAGACCAATAAAACCCATACTGCTAAACAATAGACCGTTGTGTAATAATTTACGGTGTTTTTACCACTTAGAAGTGATTGACAGAAACCAAAAACTTCGAAATACAACTATAAGTACCCTCAAATTGAGCCTGTAATTAAATTTTATCAATTCAGACCTTAGTACTGGGCGAAGTTCCTCCGAGTTTTATGGATTCTACTTATTTTAAATTGTAAACCATCACATTTAGGGGAATTCGCGTCTCGTCCCCAATTCTCTTATCTTTGGAACATCTCGTCGCCGATCCTATTATCTATGGAACATCTCGTCGCCGATCCTATTATCTAAGGAACATCTCGTCGCCGATCCTATTATCTATGGAACATCTCGTCGCCGATCCTATTATCTATGGAACATCTCGTCGCCGATTCTATTATCTATGAAACATCTCGTCGCCAATCCTCTTATCTATGGAACATCTCGTCGCCAATCCTCTAATCTATGGAACATCTCGTCCCCAATCCTCTTATCTATGGAACCTCTCGTCCCCAAATCATATTATCTATGGAACATCTCGTCGCCGATCCTCTTATCTATGGAACCTATCGTCCCCAATCCTCTTCTCTATGGAACCTTTCGTCCCCAATCATATTATCTATGGAACATCTCGTCGCCGATCCTCTTATCTATGGAACATCTTGTCCCCAATCCTTTTATCCAGGGAACGTCTCGTTTCCAATCATCTTATCCATGGAACGTCTCGTCCCCAATCCTCTTAACTATGGAACTTATCATCCCTTATCATAAAATCAAGTTTTCTCCCTGACGACACCAGATGATTGAAAATATCCAAGCTGTATTGGGCTGCAGGAGGCCGCATGGCGGAACACCCAATGGCCTAATCGCGTAGGGGAAAAAAGTTTTAGTTCAGTTCTGTTCCGATCGCAAACAAAATTCAAGAGGAAGATAATCATCCAGCGCGGCCAATTGTTATTGGTGAAAAACAATTAATTTAAATTCAATTTTAACAAGAGTTTGGCTACGATAGAAATGAAGTGGCGATGTGCCAACAGGAGTTGCCCAGCGTAACTGAAAAAACCACTGGTTTATTTATTTTGAATTTTTTTTCGACACTTCTTCCAAGAATGAACTTTTTTAGAGGAGGGTGGGGGTAACATTTGGTTTTCCTGCTCGATTCTACAGGTTTATTATTGATAATAGGTAATGAACCAAAAACTGTTTCATTCAGGCATCCCAGGTATCTGGTGTATTCAAAATGTCCCCACGAGACCCCAAACTCGAAGTGAGTTTCCTCTGTGGCCACCTTGCGAGGGACCTCGTGTTTTGACCGGCCGATCCCGCGCATTCCAGGCGGCTCCCTCGGAGGCGCCGCTCTCCTGCGAGTCGGAGCGCCGTGGGCGGAACGGCGCTTCCGGTTAGAAACAGGCGTCGCTTCGATCTGCTTCCCACATTTCGACCGCTCGACCTTCTCAGTTTCTGGTGATTAAACACCCTAGGATATTCTAGATCGATATTTTAGAGGACTGGAATTCTCCAAAATTATTACCAGAAAGTTCATCAATTATTATTCGGCAAATTTCTTCTTCCATGTAGAGCACTATTCTACATTTGAATTTGAATCATTATTAAATTAAATTATAAATAATACAAAATTATTGTACGAGGAACAATCACAATCTAATCTTTATTTTCCTGTTTTTCTATCAAAAGCCTTAATCATACATGTGCTGTCAAACAGCTGATGTCTACTGAAGTAGCAGGAATAGGTTCATTACACTTCCCCCCACTTAGGCTCAATCGTTGCTCCTGCAATGATAAGGTACACAGTTTTTACAGGCTGCAACTTTTTCACATCCATCGCCATCTTCGTACCACAAAGTCTTCGGGTAGTTGTTGATCCGCATAATACGCTTTATTACGAAAGGCCCTTTTACAACTGGATTCTTCTCCTTTGGTCCACACTGAACTAAAACTTTTCTTCCTTCTTCGAACTCCGGAGTTTTTTGAGGTCATCTCCTATCGAATTGGAGCTTCATCATTTGTTCATAGTTGTGAGGGGTGCACTCTTTCTCTTCCACATCATTTTCCGTGATCCCAAAGTGACTATCTGCCGGAAAAATCGCTTTTGTCTTGAAAGCTTTATATTTTGGAGAGAAACCGATCGCAGTGCAATGGGATCGGTTAATGTGGTTTACTGCTGCTTCAAGACAGCACTTCCAACCTCCTCTGATGTTCGGGTACAATGCAAAAAATTGTTTGATGTCCCTCATTTTCCGCTCCGCGAGACCATTGGCTTCTGGATGATAAGGAGCTGTTGTCACCCACTTAATCCTTTTCTCAGTAGCGAATCTCTTAACTTCTTCTGATAAAAACTGTGGACCATTGTCGGTCACTATCTTCTTCACTCTTCCTATATGGGGAAACTCTCTCAAGTACTGCACCACTGCCCTAGAAGTTTCTTTCATAGCTTTAGCATACAAAAATCGCGATTCCTCGTCCACCAAAATCAGGAAAGATTGAGTTATTGCAATTCCTTCAGATTTCTTCTTCTTCTCTCCGAAGTCGAGATGAATGCACTCAAAGGGCACATCTGATTTTGGGGCAATGACCATTGTATTAGGCTTAGCTCTGTATTTGAACTTTATAATTTGGCACTCGTGGCAGCTTGCAACATACTTTCGAATTGTTTCCTTCATTTTAGGCCAGTAAAATCTTGATTTTATTTTGAAATAAGTCCGCAAGAAACCATCGTGGCCTCCGGAATGAGGGTCATCGTGGTACATTCGAAGGACTTCAGGTATTCGACACTCAGTCACTTGTAATCTGTCAGTTTTGCTGTTTCGAACCAAATTAACAGTTGGATGAAAATCGGAGTCTAGACATAGCCGTGATATTGCATCAGCATCTTGGAGCTCGCTCCCACTTCAATGGTTTATGGTAACATTGTAACTCATGAGGAAAACCTGCCACCTTCCCAATCGTCCCTTTGGTTCTTTCAAATTTAAGAGATGAGAAAGGGCTTCGTGGTCGGAATGGACTACAAAGTTTCGACCCTCCAGATATGACCGGAAATATTTTATTGCTTTGATGACTGCTAGAGCCTCTTTATCTGTGACGGAGTAAGCTTGTTCTGCTTTCGTGAATGTATACGAGTAATAACCAACTACTCTCAATTGCTGCTTCTTTGGACGAGATGAGTCGAGCTGATATAAAATTGCACCAGTTCCGAAATTTGAAGCATCCGTACAGAGCTCAAACGGGAGCATCCAATCTGGGAGCTGTAGTACTGGGTTACTCGTAATTTTTTCAAGCACGGTCTGAAATGCTTTTTCTTCTTCCTCCGTCCACTGAAAGGTTACATCTTTGCCCTTTAGGCGGTCAAGAGGTCTCACAATTTGAGCGTAATTTGGTATGAACACTCGAAAATGTCCAGTGAGTCCAGTAAAGACTCTCAGAGAATGTAGGTCGTGTGGTCTATTCATCGTTCTGACCTTGGCAACAGATTCTTCCTTGGTTGTTTTGGTGACGCCATCTATTTGTCTCCCCAAGAATGTAATGCTCTGTTTATTGAATTCACTTTTTTCCATATTAATTTCGATGTTTTCTTCTAGGAGCCTCTTCACCACCAAGTATGTTCGTTTGGCACAGTCTTCTGGTGTTCTCCCTCCTATTAGAATATCATCTATGTACACTTTTACGAAAGGATCTCTCAGTAGATGTCCAAGAACTCTTGTCATAAACCTTTGAAAAGCGGACGGTGAATTCCGCCATCCAAATGGAAGTTTATTGAATTCGTAGTGTCCGAAGGGCAGGACGAATGCGGTGAACTGACGAGTTAGTTCTGTTAAGGGGACCTGGTGGAATCCATCCTTCAAATCAATTTTCGAAAACGCTTTGCAGCCTCCGAAGTTGCAAATTATGTCATCTATCGAAGGAAAAGGAAATGGGTCTAGTTCGGTTAGTTTGTTGACTTCTCTATAATCTTGGCATATTCTCTTTTTAACGCTCCAACAACTCCTGAATTTTGTCTTGTGCCCAGATGTATCGTTCCCTTGAGAGTCTATATGGTTTCAAACTTACAACTGCAGCATCCTTCCTCAGTTCAAAGGGGACTGCATAAGTTTCATAAGACACGTCCTCTATAGGGGAAGGAAAAAGCCTTATTATGTCATTAGCTCGATAAATTGATCTTTCAGGAGGCTCAGCAGACGACAAACTATTGGCCTGGGAGAGCTCCTCGTGGACCAAACGGAACCCCAGTTGTCCTAGAGTTGGCATTCCTAGAATAAGGTCATATCCGATACTATTCGTCATAAAAGCGTGGGACTTCACTGAACTTCCCTCAAATTTGATGTTCAGAGGCGTTGAAAACTTGGTGGTTTCAAGAGTTCCATTGAATCCCCTCAAAGTTTTGGAATCAGACACTACCACCCAGCCATTATCCTTGACAATATTTTCACTGATCAAATTCACGTTTGCACCTGTATCTAGTAGAGCCGTCAACATTATTCCATTGACCATCATTGAGATCCTAGGAGAAGAGGAGGTGGACTCGCACGAGTAGGAGGTCACATCTATCAAGGATTGTTTTCCGGCATAACTATTCTCTAGAGTTAAGGTGCTTAGTTTATTATCTGGTGAAACATCTTGTGACATGTCTATGGGCTTCAATTTTGCTACCGCTTGACGTAGGGATTCCAGCTTTGAGTAGTCAACCATCACCAACTGATCTTGCATGTATTCTGGTAACCCCATAAGAACCATCGTTCCAACGGCTTGATCGGGTAATCTACCATAGGCCAATTGGATCAGACTCACCTTCTCGTACCAGTACTCCATAAGAGTACTTCTGCCTTCATAAGTGAAAGCACTTACCCGTTCCGCAAGAATTATACGGTTCTGACCAAAAGCTCCTATAAATGACTGTTTCCAATAATTGGATACAATTATTGTCCCAATCTTCATTTTCTTCGTTTACTAGTCGAGCGTAAAACCATTTTTGAGCTACGCTCCCTGATTTAAAACCTGAAATGAGGTTATTTATTTTCGAAAAATCGTCCACCCAATCGTTATTTCGACAAATCATTTCATAAACCGAAATCCATGTTTTTGGGTCCTGATTGTAAGGATCAAATAAGGGCACTTTCAAGGTTTTCGATGATAGACTACTATTTATGGTAGCAACCATGGATTGGGTTGGCACGGATAACATCTCTTTCATCATTTCTGTGGTTTGCACCTGATGGTTATCCATGGGTTTATTGAGGATGGCAATAGCATCCGAATTGGCTATGAAATTCATAGTCGATGTCGAATTTGAGGGCATTAAAGACACATGAACACATAGAAAATGAACAGGTGAGACTCACCGTTCATGGAAGTCGTAAATCCGTAAACAAACTGCGCCAAAATGTAGAGCACTATTCTACATTTGAATTTGAATCATTATTAAATTAAATTATAAATAATACAAAATTATTGTACGAGGAACAATCACAATCTAATCTTTATTTTCCTGTTTTTCTATCAAAAGCCTTAATCACACATGTGCTGTCAAACAGCTGATGTCTACTGAAGTAGCAGGAATAGGTTCATTACATTCCATGTAAATGAAAAATATTTGTCTAGTTGTAGATTTTGTAGGCTTCAAGAATTTAAATATAAAATTCTGCTAAGTTTTAAATTAAACGACGTACAAACACAGAACCAAAATTGTTCCTACCAGCACTCTTTTTTTTAAACATTTAGTTAGTTACCCATCCAATGTCTATCAACAAACGGCCGTTGACTTGTTGGTGAACCCCGTTCCAGTTGAGCAGGTGAGGCAAAAAGTAGGCATGAGGATCTGATGTTCTTCTTGGAAAACAGTTGATGGCTGTTGGGCGAAATATCTACCTGAGACGGTTTTTTACTTCACTCTTTTATTATAATACTAGCTGAAAAGCCTGCTAAAAGCAGGCAGAATAATTGTAGATATGTAAAAAAAAATTTGATGTCGCGGCCTGGAATCAAACTCTGGACCCCCACGTTCGGGCGACATACGTACGTACGTACGGTCGGCGTTTTATGTATATAGATACTTTAAACGGTGCGTACCTACCTATAGTATTTTTACTACCAGTTAAACCTTTTTCACTTTGAACCAAACCTTTTTTTTCATTTTCATTTAAACTGTATTAACATTCATTCATACGGATTTCTATGAAAATTCAGAGCAAAAAACTGAATTTTCAGAATAATTATGTAGAATCTCGTCTCTACTTTACGAACATAATATTTTATCACCTGCAACGAATTTCCACAAAATGCCCACCTCGGTAAAAAAGTTTGTTCGTCTCATCTTTTCTACCTACCTTAACATCGATCGAGTAAAGTTCCTACTCGTAAGGTAGCGACAATCGAGGTTACCAAGTTGAGAAACACAAAAGACGTACCTCAGCCAATCTCTTCCTTGTTAGACATCTTCACCTCGCTTCCTGACATTTACAGGTTTATGTGTTGCCAGCGCCAGACCGATGCGGCGCCGACAATCTCAACCTTCCGATTCCAATCTCTCTTCTATCCTTGGTTCAGTATGGTTTCACCTTCCGCTAAAGCAAGGGGAAGTGGACAAATATCGAGCAGATGGAATCCACTCATTTAGTATTGGATTTTCAATCATCTTTCTGTACTAGAAAATTTCTTTCTAGTACAGAAGAAATTTCTTTTAAGGAATAAATTACCTATTGATTTGATTGGTTTGACAATTTAAAATACCCTCCAAATGAACGGCCATTGGCTGGAGCCTGGTGTAAACTGGTGAAAGTGAAAATAATCTCAACTCGCTGGTTTCGTTCACCACAGTCATCACCCATTTTGGTTTATTATTTTTCAATAATGAACCTTTGGTGACGAGCATGAAAGAAAATTGTTTCCCCTCAAAATTTGATGTTTCACGTTTCAAGGTACGTAGAATCCAAAAATCAAATCAAAAGAAAATAAAAATCCGTCCGTGGCACTTCCCCAAGTTCCCATGGAGCCATTTTGGTGAAATTTTGTATAAGGGCTCCTTTTGGGGTCTAGTTCCCCCCCCCCTTCAGCTTCTGGTTCATGTCAGTCACGTCTAAAGCTGAAAGGTGCATTTTTCAAAACGCAATGGCTCGAACACGTCTCGGAGTACAGGTGTTGTTTTCTCATTACTAAAATAGTATTGATAAACATTATTGATACCACTCAGAGCTCTGCTGAGACCAACCTTCTGCTTCTCATGAGAACTTGAGGGGTTCTCAGGCGGTCGATGTTCGTTCCTCGTTCCAAGTCAGTATTTGGCCAAATCGAAGGGACAAAAACTTGACAAATTTTACTTAAATTGGAAATTTTAAAGGTTTTGAAAATGCATTAGTGCACGGCCCTAGGGAATTGAATAACTTAAATATTGCCGATGTAATCATAAAAATCGAACAATAATTGCCATAGAAATATGGGGAAAAAACGCTGCAAATTATTACACAATGGTTTATTATTTTTCTATATAGATAACTCGTCTACAAAATCACCAACCATCTAATATGAAAAGAAGAAAAAAAAAGTCCGCCAAGTGGGTGTGGCACATAGCTTCCTCGTATCCATAACCCGATTGTATAGATGATCCGATGCATAGTAGTTAATCTCAAAACACCAATCTCTAAGTACCTCTCACTACCGTCATAGGGGACCATCTACACGCTAATCTGGACAATCCTAGAAAATTTCATCAAATTCGGATTAAAAATTAAGTGAGTAGATGTATGTGATTGGATCAAAAAAATTCTTAGCCTCGGCTGGGATACGAACCCGCGATCCCTGGAGCACAAATCAAGATTCTGTACTCTGAGCTATTGAAGCCTTGTCATGTATAAGATTTGAGATTTTCACAGGAGACCATCCCTCTATGACTGAATCCCTCTATGAAGAACAATTCTCTATGATTTTCATAGGGGACCATCTAAACACTACTCCGTAACATCCCTGAAAATTTCATTGAAATCGGATGGAAAATGTAGAAGTTATGGACGTTACAAGGAAATTCACGTTTGCGCATGCGCAGTGGCTACTATCAGTCCGAAGGTGGTGATTTTCATAGGAGACCATCTAAATACTAATCTGTAACATCCCTGAAAATTTTATTGAAATCGGATTGAAAATGTAGAAGTTGTTAAGTTATTAAGTACCAAATTTCATCAAAATCGGTCAATGCTAAGTGGGGAAAGTGCCGCGTACGGCGGACGGACGGCTAAATTTTTATTCGATTTTTGGATTCTACGTACCTTGAAACGTAAACCATCAAATTTTGAGGGGGTGTTAAAATTTTTTTTCTTGGTCGATTCCAAAGGTTCATTATTGAAAATAATAAACCAACATGGGAAAACCCGTTTATTCAGTAGTTTTTCCCATTTTTCTTGGGCAGTTTTTGTTCGATTTTGATGTTTCAGCGGCAATATTTCAGTTATTCAATTCCCTAGTGCAGTGCACTAACGAATTTCTAAAATCCTTTAAAATTTCAAATTTAGGTACAAGTTTTTGCCCCTTCAATTTTGTGGAATATTAAAAAGGGACGGCGACCAACTGAGACCCCCTTAAGTGTTGGGCTTAAGGTAAATCAGAAACACGAGTGTCAATCGCAAAAGAGGTCTAATCTCCGTTCAAATTATCTTCAAAATAAACTTGATTGTGAAGCGAGAATTTGCTTAGTTGGCAAAGCTGTGTTCTTCGCAGACGAGTGATAGAGAAAATTAATAAGCCTTTGTGTAATAATATGCAGGGTGTTTTGCTTCCGAGTCTTCCAAGGTAGAGGAAGCTTTGTTTTCACTTTTCAAGGTTAAAAAAAAACTGTTCTCCAAAATCAAAATTTCCACTCGAGTTTTACGTTTCAGACCTTTCTGAACAATTTTGGTCCCGTGTACAATTCTCGTCCGATTTTGATAAAATTTTCAGGGATTCTGCGGGTTGGCGTTTCGATGGTCCCCTGTGAAAATCATCACCCTTGGACTGTTAGTAGCTGCTGCGCATGCGCAAACGTAAAATCATTACCAGACCAATGTCTTCTACATTTTCCAACAATATTCAGGGATTGTGTGGGTTAACGGGTGTCATAAATAATACCTCTTGAACATAGGGCTTTAATCGAATAAAACGTTGTTACAAAGTTGAGAAGATAATGAAAGACATTTTGGTAGTTTACAATGGAACACATGGGAAACTAAGGAGAACGCGTACTTAGCAATGGGCTAGTTATAACGCATAATACGACAACGGGTTAACGAGTAGAGTTCCCTATGGGTACTTTGAGATTGATGTTTTGAGATTAACTACTAGATATGCATTGGATCATCTATACAATCGGGTTATGGATACGAGGAAGCTATAAGCCACACCCTCTAACTTGGCAGTCTTTGTATAGTTCACTCTGAAGGGAATGCCTACACGGCATGGAAATGTCATAACTTATCGGAATCGGTGCAGCTGTTTGAGGTAGTTGAATGCCTGATAAACAGGCACAGTGTAGCTCTACAATAAGTCTTATCTAACTGTGTTATAACACAGTATTAAGGTAAATCTTAGTTAATTTTCATTTCCTTCAAGATCAAAATTTCGTTGTGTATTCACCGTTTTTGGATTCAACTAATATTTTGTCTATTCTGTTTCAGGTAAGTGTTTCCCGTCTTTCAACTGGTTAAGCGCACAAATCATAGTGAGTAAATTGTCGAATAATTTCAGTACTAAATTGGCCACTGTTCACCTTACGGCAGTATATGAAATTATGGAACATTGTTTTTGTTTGGCCTTTCTTTTATGCTGAGGGGAGGGAAAATGTCGATGAGGGAGGCGTTCGGTTGGAAGTGGCATCGTCCACTGGGAATTTACGTCCGTTTTTGACTCTAGGAAACTAACCGCATAGAAACGGACGCGATGTTTCACACACGGCCGCCTCTTTCAAACCGTCGACGTAAATGCCAGCCACACGCGTCAGATGACTTCCAACTACAAAGGCCGCTAACTAAGAGAATGACGAATCCGACGAACCAAAGGGTTTTTCGAGCGTCGGCTTTGGTAGCTGGAAATATTGTAGGAAGAGGAAACTGGAGAGAGGAAACCGGTCATCATTGTTGAGAAGAACTCTTAGTTGATTGCACCCCGTTTTTTCAACGGTGGTTTGTGGTTGAAACAGTAATATTTGCAGGGTTGAAATGCGATTTTTGCTGCCATGGAGTTAAAAACTGGAGGAAGCTGGAAATTGTTGTAAATAATGAAAATGGTCAATTTAATAAAGAAAATACAAAATGATATGAGAAGAAGAGAAAGAAGAAGAAAACCCCATGCAATTCCTTCATCTTTTTGCTTCCGAGTCTACCAAGGTATCGGAAGCTTAGTTTTCACTTTTCAAGGTTTGAAAAACGTTCTCCAAAATCAAGATTTTCTCTAGCGTTTTACGTTTCAGGCCTCCCTGAACTATTTTGGTTCCTTGTCTGTCTGTGTGTCTGTCATGAAATCCTTGTAATTGACAAAACTATAAGAACCTATTACGAACGATAGGTACGATATTTTGAGATTAGCTACCATGCGTCGGATCATCTATACAATCCGGTTATGGATACGAGGAAGCTGTGTACCACACCCACTTGGCAGACTTTTTTATTCTCATTTTCCCAAACCCTTACTTCGTATTCCAGTTTTCCAGCTATTCATGCCACTAACTTAACTTTTTGGAGAGTGAAAAACCTCAAAGTAGTATGTAGCTACTCCCCAACAAAACGACCTAGCAACGACTCGGTTGTAAGTGGAAGTCATCAGAAAACCAACCGTAACGCTTTTTCTTGTCGCTTTTTTCGTGTTTGCGCCAAAATAAAGAAAAAATGTCAAAACGTAATTTCAAGAAACGGGAGAAAACCTTCTGGGGGGGGGGTGTCCTTGCTTACCTTGTGCTTCTTGACGGGATCGATAGATAGATGGATAATCTTTATTGCTTCGTAGATAAATACATCCATAGCAATATCAATTACATTAGGTATATCATTATTTAGCCAGTAATTTTTTTTTAATTGAAATAAAATAAAATAAAATAAAGTTGGACCTTCTTATTGTTGTGAGACACATTGCAACAATCAACATAATTTTTGTGTATATTTTGCATTCATCTACTTCTTACTATTATAATCTTTTGTCATAATCAACTACTATTAAGTCATTATTATCATTATCATTAATACATTATGAGACTATAATCATTGACTTGATTTCACTGGCTTCGCTCTAATAAAAAATTATTGGTTTCCTGTAAAGTCGGTATACGGGCGAAAGTTTTATTACGTGACAACGACTTTGAGTGGTAAAATAATTTTAATGTTAATATTCATTCGTATAGTAGGAAGAAGGATAAAATAATAGTAACAATTTAAAACATTTATTTATACAAAGAATTATATTTAAAACATGAATTTATACAAATAATCTCGCACTGAATTTCATATTAACAAAATTTTATTTGAGCTCGAAGAGAGAAATTCAAAATTTTAACTAATTATTATTGGTTGAGAAACGAAATAAACGTCATTTATTTCATCATGTTATATTATCAGTCTGAAATTATTTACCTTTGCTGTTTGAATTGTTGCGATGGACGAAACTACCTTCACATTATCACTACACAATCGTTTTACAATAATTGTAAGTTAATTATTAACTGGCAAGGTGTAAAATTGTATGCAGGCGTCTAAATAGAAGCGCAAGACATGAACCGGTGTGTATGCCTATCTCTCTCGCTCTGTCTCTCTCGCTCTTAGGCGGAAGAGAGAAAGAGCGAGAGAAGTGGAAGGGACGCGTGCCTCTCACTCGCTCTTATTGTGAGCGCATACAAGAGCGGAGCGTAACGCAGTTTCTTGAAGTGTCACCCGGCAAACCAATTTATAAGACGTAGTCACGTCAAAAAAAAAAAAAAACAACGTTGTCTTCGTTTCGATCCCATGTTGTCAATATACGTTTATGTTGTTCAGTGAGTGATAGAGGCAATTCGAGCACCGTGAGCAGAAACTTCGCCCTGGGGATGGACGTCATAGGGCACTGTAAGACAAAGTGGAGTGCTGTGTCTTCCACATCTCAGTTGCAGATGGGGCATGAGGATGGCAAAAATTGGATCTTGATCCCCGCAACTAGCATCCTAGCTCCGTGCTTACCAAGCACAAGTAATAGGGCCAGCGGGCGGAGAATAAACATCGGCCAGTCCCGAGTAAGATAGCGTTAAGGTTGGAGCGAGGCTTCCTGGTAGGCGGACGATCCTTAGTCTGGACAGGCTCGAGAGGCCACCGCCATTTGCAGATCGAGGTTCCTTGAGATGAATGACAGGGAGTTCAGGAAGCTAATAAGCGTGTAGCGGTCAGCAGACAACAGACCTATGTCAGCGGGCAAGCTTGCTCCAAATGCCTCCACAGCGCCCCGAAACTGTCCAAACCAGTTGTATCTGGGGTTGCGTGTTGGCAGCTTAGAGAGAAATGAGGCGTTCCATGCACATTCTAGGCAAGCGGTCCGGTGGCATGCTAATGACCTTGAGCATCCAATTAATCGCATCCCTCAATATGATGGTACTAAGGGAAAGCACACCCACCTCCGTGCGCACTACTGCATTAGGGGTACTCCGAGGGTGCTTCTTGAAGACTTCGCTTTTACAACGGAAAAATGTATATCCACATTTCAAGTAGGGTAAGTTCGAATCCATAAACCAGGATTGAAACATCACCAGTATCATCTACTCAGCCTTGAATTCACCCATCCCACCAACTCAACAGTCGTCTGTAGTGTAACCTTTATCACCCATGTCGGACACGGAGGGTTAAAGGCACCTAAAGAGACGCGGCCAGCTATACGTAGTTCATTATATTATAAATGTTGCAGTTGAATGACCTACACAGAACAGTTTTCATTCGTATAGGTAATTTATTATGATGATAATATTTCCATTCGGATGATGAAACATTTCAAGACAAAATTCCATCCTGGTACGAGGGACAGAAAAAACAAAAAGCTCATTGTTCACCTTCCGTCCTAAACTTGTTGAGCTGATGAGGTGAGGGGTAGCAATGAAAAACTTTTTCCATCGGATGAGAATCCTAATTCAAATTGAAAGCATAGGTTAAGCTTGAGAGAGGGGAGACGACTACCGAGTTGGAAAGAGAAAATGAAATATTTTCGTCATTAGGGCACGTTTATCACTCGGTATCACGCGTGAAGGTACTAATGTCCCAGTCCCATCCCACCAGGGCATTTTGGCATCCGTTGGCAATTAGTGGAGTCATTTGGTTCCAAAGTCAACTTCGACCCCTCATCTACTTGTGAATAAATATTTTTATTATTATTATTATTTTATTTATTATTTTTTTTTTTTTTGTAACCAATTTGGGTTATGGAGGTTCTTATAAAAACTCTTTCGTCTGTCCCTTCATGAATCCTTCACCCCTCAATCTTATCTTGCCACTGAAACACAGGTATTCCTTGGTAATGCATGCAATTCAGGGGTCGTCCCTTGCAGTATCTTCTATCACTTACAGACAGAGTTGGGATTATTCGAATAAAAATTTAGTAGAACTAAAGTTGAAACTAAAAACTATAATAGTTTTTTCTGTTATTCGTAGTTAAAAATTGAAATAACGTGGCAAGATCAAGATATAGAATAATATATTTCCCGTAAAGTACAACATAACTACGGAGTTACCACCTGTTGGTAACAATGGGGACTCCACCGTAGTTGACGTCACTACATCTTCTCCCCCCTTCCTCATGTGATCAGCATGCACTCTGATCTCCTGCCCATTTGCAAGTATCACAGAATATGAAAGGGGACCTGTCTTCTCTGTCACCTGAGCTCTCTGAAATTCTCTGTCCTCTCTCCGGCGTTTAACCCACACAACTTCTCCCACAACAAACTCTTTATAGCGGCCTCGAGCATGCTGCTGCTGATCCAACTTCCGATCGATGTGCTCTGCGAGGTTAGGCTTTAACAATGACAACCGAGTGCGTAGTTGCCTCCCAAACATCAACGAAGCCGGCGTTCGTCCAGTAGTACTGTGCACCGAGTTACGATACGAAGTATTGTGCTAATCTGGTTCTTATGTCTTGCCCAGCGTTCTTAGATGCAGCAAATCTTTGTTTGAAGGTACGTACAGCTCTCTCGGCCAGGCCGTTCGTTCTTGGATGGTACGGGGTGGATGTTACATGCTTGATGTTGTTTTTTTTTACAGTAGTCCTCAAACTGTTGGGAGACAAACTGCGGTCCATTATCGGACACCAACATTCTGGGCAAGCCGAATCGAGCAAAAATTTCTTCCAACACTTGAATTGTTTTCTCTGATGTAGTGAGATTCATGGGCACAATTTCCACCCACTTTGTTGTGGCATCAACAACCACAAGCCAATTATGCCCTTCAAATGCCACTGCAAAGTCGATGTGTAGTCTTGACCAAGGCTCCTCGGGAACGTTCCAGGAATAAATCGGGGACTCGGAATCCCATGGGCGGTACCGTTGACACGCACTACAATTCTTCAAATATTCTTCCACTTCCTTGTCCACTGAAGGCCACCATACGTGGAGCCGCGCAATTGACCTCATTGCTGACGAACCTGGGTGTCCCTCGTGAAGTATATTCAACACGTCGTTCCTCAAAGAAGTAGGAATCACTATGCTACCCTTCCATAACAGCATCCCTTCTTCAAACGACAATTCTTCTCTTTTTTCAAGATACGTTCGCAAGCCCTCTTCAATCCCTTCTTTCCGTGGCCAACCATCCTGAATAAACCTTGTCACTTTACTTAACAGAGGATCTGTAGAAGTTCTGGCAGTCATCAGCCTCTTAGAAATACTTATGTCCTTCAGTCTGGTATGAGCTATTTTCAACCCAAATTCAATTTCTGTTGGACCGCTCTCTCCCACCGGTAACCGGGAAAGTACGTCCGCCGGGCTGTTGTCTTTCCCAGGTATGTACTCAATTTCAAAGTCGAATTCGCTCAGCATAATGGCCCATCTACTTACTCGGCTCTTTGCTAGGGTTGGTAATTCTGATTTTTCTCCCAAGATGAACATTAATGGCTTATGGTCTGTTCTCAAGAGAAATTTCCGTCCATACAAATATCTTTCAAACTTCTTTACAGCATTAATGATGGCCAGAGCCTCCCGATCTATTACGGAGTATTTTCTTTCTGATACATTTAACGTCCTGGAAGAATATGCAATGGGTCGGTCAACCTTCTCGGGAAATCTATGGCACAAAACTGCTCCAATTCCAGTTTCACTGGCATCAGTATAATATACCGTATTATATACTACTATATTATATACTACTATATTATATACTACTATATAATATACTATATTATAGTACCAACGGAATCGTCGGGTCATAATGAACCAAAGTGTCAATGGAAGTCAGTATGTTCTTTAATCGATTAACCGCTTTACTATGTTCCGGTGTCCAATCCCATCCTCGTCGCCAGATGAAATAACGTGGCAAGATCAAGATATAGAATAATATATTTCCCGTAAACTACAACATAACTACGGAGTTACCACCTGTTGGTAACAATGGGGACTCCACCGTAGTTGACGTCACTACAAAAATGAAACTAAATTTTTCTCCTCGCGTTATTGCTAATTTGAAGGGGATGTGTTCGGAAGTAAAATTAATAATCTCATGACAGAATAATCTCATGACTGAATATTCTCATGATTGAAAACTTTGATTCTAACGGGACCAATCCTTACAAAAATGAAATACTCGTTATTCTCAAGGCCAATCTACTTAAGTAAATGTTGGTTCACTTCCAGCAAAACTGCAGATTCCTATTCAATTTTTTTCTAACCTGCATTCTGTGAACTTTTTTCGACAATTTCAAATTTCATTTTACAATTTTCAAATTACCAATAGTTTTAGTTTTTAGTTCCAGTTCTGAACTAATTTAGTTTTAGTTTTTAGTTTTTATAGTTTCAGAACTAACTTTTGCCCAACTCTGCTTACAGATCACTCTGATAGACTCTCGATTAGCGGTGATAGTCAACCTATTTTCTAGCAACTTCCAACTTATTTGTGATAAGGGTTTTTTTGCTCGTTCGTTCAGGCTTCTTTTCGGTTATATTTTCACATCTTTGCATTAATTTTTTCTTTATACTGTTGGTCCTGTTTCAAAAAATTCAAGGTCAACGCACAGAAATCTATCAGAAAACATCATTGGTTTCTCCAGAGTAGTTCTACGTGTATCTTCCTTATTCACGAATCTGTATACTCGATGAACGTCACTCATGAAAAACAATTTCACGAAGAATGAGATTTTAGGACTCGTTGCCTACAGATGCTATTACAGCCTTTGATGTTACATGCCTGCCTCAGCTTTTACAGCTTACATTCTAATGCTACGTGCAGGCCTGTTACATCCTATTTCTTTGCTGTAACCTCCCAGTCTATGCTATTACAGTCTACGTCCTTAAAGTGAGTTCACCATTATAAAATAAAAAACGCTGCAAATTATCACACAAAGGTTTATTCTTCTTCTATATAGATCACTCGTCTGCAAAGAACACGGCTTTTCCATTGTTACCACCAACCAACTTGAAGAAAAACATCGATTACATTTCGCTCAGCTAAAATTTGAACGGGGATTAGGCCTCTTTTGCGATTCACACTCGTGTTTTTGATTGATCGTAAGTTCAACATTCAAATTCTCGTAGGGAGTAAACAGTTTGTACTACGGGGCTCCGCGTGGTCTCAAAAAAATCTATACTATCTTAAATTGATGGAAAAACAATACGTTTATATCCAATTTTTTAGAGTTGGGGCGTTTTCAAAATTTTAACCCTTATTTTTCAACCTTCAGAAGTGACCTACATCAATCAAAAGCTTCGGGGCACAACTAGACCCCCAAATGGAGCCTACATACCGAATTTCATCAAAATCTGTCAATGCTAAGTGAGGAAATTTCCCTTACGGCGGATGGACGGCCCAATTTATATTCATATTCTACGTACCTTTAAACGTAAATCAACAAATTTTGAGGGAGGGTTAAAAAAAATTTTTCTTGGTCGATTCCAAAGGTTTATTATTGAAATTAATAAACCAAAAATCCACCGAAGTCGGTGTAGCAGTTTGAGATTGACCCACAAACTTACACTTAATAATCAACCATAATAATAATAATAATAATAATAATAATAATAATAATAATAATAATAATAATAATAATAATAGCAGATTCTACATCTCTCCACTATAATAAATTTTACTTGTATTATTTTATTATCAATTAAATTCGTGAATATCAGTAGCCAGAATATTATGTTAAACACCATCATATTCTGGCTACTCATATTTACACATTTAATTGATGATAAAATAATACAAAAAAATGTATTATACTGGATATAATATATCCAGTACATAACATATATCTACATATTATGTAGAAACAAGTTCATCTTGGAGGTACCTACATCTTGATTGAATGATCAAAGGTCAAAAAACGCTGTAAATTATCACAAAAAGGTTTATTATTTTACTGGTTTACCCGTCTGCATAGAACTCGACTTTTCCACTATACAACCTATACCTACTTTGCATTCTTTCCTTGGTCCAAATAGCAAAGGTTCGGTACCTCAAATGTAGGTCTATGACTACAAGCTCTACACGAGATGAGCGACACTCCTAACTGTTCATAATTATACTTCTCGAGATATCTTATAAAATAGAGTACAAAGTACAATTCTTTATCGCAAGAAACTTTCGAAGACTTTTCATAATTTTCAATTAGTTTTACGTGATTAAAATCACCAAGGAAAATTCTACCTTCTGAAAAAGGTTTTATATTACCATCTGACCTTGGACACAAATTTAGTTGATAAGTTATGATTCACAAATTATCTGAAGCTTTAGATAACATTCTTCCCTTCATTTTTGTTTTTGATTGCTAAGGAAGCTCAACTGAGTGGCGTAAAACTCCATTCGAAGAAACGAACCAGTTCAAACCTGATAGGATTTTGACCCTGTTCTAACTCTATTCTAAGAAAAAAATAATATAAAATGGAAAAATAATAAAATAAAAACCTTTTTAACAAAAAAATGGACCGACCTCAAAAATGATGTCTGTAAACACCAAAAAGGGAAAAATAATTCTCTCAGCAAATACATACTTGATGTAGTAGGTTGTTGGACATAGATATCTAGTCAACGGATGGTATGTTGGAATACCAACAATTATTTTCAGTGTGATTCACGCTTACTGTCACACTCATATCCTCCATCATACGATAGCAGTGACATACTGCCCAATAGATTTGGAACACTTATGTCTACTCGTATTCATGTTTTGTATGGCACGAACGACGCATGTTGTAATACTCACCAGATCGTGTGAGTAGTACTTATAAACCACAGCGTATCCAGATAGGTAGGTAGGTACGCATTGAATTCGCCGCCGTGCCCATCTGTAGACACGAACTAACTACCGATTAATTATTCGCTGATCTGGTTACCATTGAGTTAAAATGTGCTCCCCAAACTATCAGGTACCTAGTACGTCTCTGCTGCCATATGAGTACGATAGTAAGTGTGAACCTCCCTAGAAATGGTTGTGACTAGTATTTTGGGACTTTATTATTATATGAGACTTTATTATTATATTGGTGGAAATATTGTAATGTAGCTACATACCTTCGGAAGCGTTGTTACCTAATTAACGTTCAAACCTCCCCCAATCTTAAACGAACAGATATTTACATTCATACTCGGTGTGGAAGCATGTTCGTAGCATGAGAGGTATGTATATTTGCTAAAAAGAATAATATGTTGGTAAGAAGAAGATCTAGAAGATGTTCGTGTCTACAGATGGGCACGGCGGCGACTTCAATGCGTACCTACCTACCTATCTGGATACGCTGTGGTTTATAAGTACTACTCACACGATCTGGTGAGTATTACAACATGCGTCGTTCGTGCCATACAAAACATGAATACGAGTAGACATAAGTGTTCCAAATCTATTGGGCAGTATGTCACTGCTATCGTATGATGGAGGATATGAGTGTGACAGTAAGCGTGAATCACACTGAAAATAATTGTTGGTATTCCAACATACCATCCGTTGACTAGATATCTATGTCCAACAACCTACTACATCAAGTATGTATTTGCTGAGAGAATTATTTTTCCCTTTTTGGTGTTTACAGACATCATTTTTGAGGTCGGTCCATTTTTTTGTTAAAAAGGTTTTTATTTTATTATTTTTCCATTTTATATTATTTTTATTTTTCACTTTTAGTGGTCCTCAATGTAAATCTGAAATTAATTTACCCGCAGTTTTTCGAACAGTTTTAGTAATCACAGTATTACTAAAACTGTTGGAAAAACTGCGGGTAAATCATTTCAGTAAGGTGGAGCAGAAGCCGTAGGGTGGACCACATTCTGTAATCTTGATCAGTTTCCATGCATATAGATGAGTTTCCGTTTTAGGATCAGTTTCAGGAGGTATTTGGTTCACTTGCCTACTTACCAATCTACTCTCTTATCCCCTAACCGGTCGACTTTGTTCATAATTGCTAGGTACTTGGTAGTTCTGACAACACAATTCAACCACTCAACCATGACATGATTGACGAGGGAGCTATGTGCTACACCCACTTGGTAGAATACCCTCGCATCACCTAACTGTACTATATAATTCATATTTGGTACAGCACTATGCAGTTTTGACGATGTCCTCTACTATTACCTACCTAATCATGTTATCGGTGATGAGGGGGCTATGTGCTACACCCACTTGGTAGAATACCCTCTCATCACCTAACTGTACTATATAATTCATATTTGCTACAGCACTATGCAGTTCTGACGATGTCCTCTACTATTACCTACCTAATCATGTTATCGGTGGTGAGGGGGCTATGTGCTACACCCACTTGGAAGAATACCCTCTCATCACCTAACTGTACTATATACCTCATATTTGGTACAGCACTATTCAGTTCCAACAATCTCCTATATGGCATCCTCCCTCCTACCCAACTATGTTATGGATGACAAGGACGCTATGTGCTACACCCTCTTGGTAGAATACCCTCTCATCACCTAATTGTACTATATACCTACCTTATATTTGGTACTGCACTATTCAGTTCCGACAATCTCCTATACCATTACATAGCCAACTATATTATGGATGACTAGGAAGCTATGTGCTACACCCACTTGGTGGAATACCCTCTCATCACCTAATTTTACTATATACCTACCTACCTTATATTTGGTACTGCACTATTCAGTTCCGACAATCTCCTATACCATTACATAGCCAACTATATTATGGATGACTAGGAAGCTATGTGCTACACCCACTTGGTAGAATACTCCCTCATCACCTAACTGTACTACATACCTCATATTTAGTAGGGCACTATGTAGTTCTGACGATGCCCTCTTCTATTACCTACCTAATCATGTTATCGATGATGAGGGGGCTATGTGCTGCACCCACTTGGTAAAATACCCTCTTATCACCAAATTGTACTACATATCTCATATTTGGTACGGCACTATGCAGTTATGACGATCTCCTATACCATTAGATATCCAACTATATTATGAATGACGAGGGAGCTATGTGCTACACCCACTTGGTAGAATACCTAACTAACAGTACTATAATTATCGCTCATACTTGGTAGGAAAACTCACATACATGAGCATTCGTAGACACTTTTGATATGGCTCACGCAGGTTCTGACCTAAAAGCCACTATAATTTCCCCGTTTCCCATCCCCCGCAGCACCTTTTAGTCATCGGAACCCCCCTCATATAGCATATCATTTTAAAGCTTACAATCAGACCTTTAATTTGACTATACACAAATGGTCCTCCATCGACTCAGTCGGAAGTCACAGGGCAAGAAGAGTGAATGCGGACCGAAATTCCCGAAAACGGGACCCACGTTTTTCAACTTCATTCACAAAGTTTCGATACTTCTAACAAAGCAAAATGAAATCTGCTTGAAATGGGACCACCACGGATACTGGTAGAACACATTTCAGAAAGAATCAGACAGATTGGTACCAGAATAAAGAAATGCAAGCGACTCGGACATACAAAAAAAAAAAAAAAAAAAAAAAAAAAAAAAAAAAATCGTCGTCCCACGACAACCCGAATTGAGTACCTCCTCTTTCGCGCGCCTTCGGCGCGTTGAAGTCGGTCAAAAATAAACGGAGTTAAGTAGAACGTTGTCTATTTCCACGAAAATAATGAGTTACAAGTTAAATCGATTTCGACGGTTAGGTCATCATCAGTAACAAATAATAACTTTAAGTTATTAGTATTAGTTAACTTAATAAGTTATTGTTTGTTACTGATGAGGACCTAACCGTCGAAATCGATTTAACTTGTAACTCATTATTTTCGTGAAAATAGACAACGTTCTACTTAACTCCGTTTATTAAAATGGTTTTCCACAATCTCATCGCGAGTGATTTTATTCGTATCTATTCAAAGAGTTTGATCAGCTGATCAATCATTTCCGTCAGTAAAGAATCTTTTGTGATTGGCACTTGATAGTTGCATGCGCCTAAATAATTTTAAAAAATCATTAACACTCGTGTTTCTGATTTATTATAAGTCTAACGCCTACGGTCTTCATGGAGAGCATCCGGTTGGTCCTACAGAGCTGTGAGTAGTCTCATTCGATTCTAAAAATTCAGTTCTATTTTTTACAAATAATACCTATTTATAATCATCATAAAACCCAAACTTTGCCGTGAAAAGTAGAACAATGATCACAGGAACTCGAACTGTTCAAGACCCAGCGAACTGAAAACGCTAATTCGATATTACAGGTAGATAATCTGTGAAACGTTTTTGACATTTTCATGTCTTTGCTTTGGCACATGAACTGGAAAATCGTCACGAAAACTAAGCAAATCTTGCTCACGCGACCAATAAATAAAATAGACTCACTGTGTTGCGTAGAGAACAATCAACAACCTTACATTTTGCTTTGGCACATGAACTGAAAAATCGTCACGAAAGCTTTGATGCTTGGGTACATGAACTAACAACCTTACTTCACTACCTTGTTGTGTAGTGGTTGACATGAAAATGTCCCAATGTGTTGCAGACTCGTATGCAAGCATTTAAATTGAATATCGATGAAGGATATTAGAAGCGATATATCGTTTCAATTGATACTATTCTGAGACTAATGAGCATTTCTCTGCGGCAGACAAAATATGGTATTTTTTCTGAGTACTTTAATCTGGTATTTTATTACCAGTCTACTTTGGTAAAAATATCGAAATCGTCAAGAAAGTATCGACACCTCCGATGTTTTATATCGGTATGAATTTTTCATAAAAGTATCGATACAAATATCGGTATCGATACTCAGATAATATCTGAGTATTATATCGGTGGTATCGTGCTGTCCCCAGGGCGGACGGAACATTTTTTCCATTTAACCATCAAACTTTGAGAGTGGGTTGGAAAAAAATGTAATATTTTCTTGAAAATTATAAACAATAGCTTACTCACCATCAGCAGGAAATTTATTGAATCTATATAGGTAGTCAAATTTCGTCAAAAGTTTCCGAGAATATTGGACATATTCCATATTGTGAGTTCAATCAATGATACGTTGAGCCAACATGTTTCGTTCTATCCAAGAGGACCCCACGGAGTCAATATCGACCAACCACGGGGATAATTTTATAAAAGTTCGCTCATCACAGCATTCCACTAATTGCTCATGTCTCAGGACTGGAACCCTTTCTTATGATTTTATGTTACTAATTAAGTTTGACTGATTACGGTCCCCTTGACAGCTCCTCTCTTCTCTGCCCCCTTAAAAATCCCTTATTCCCTAATCAATCTTTTCGATGAAAAAGCAGAGCAATTTTCATTCTCCGAGTAATTTTTTTGTCCACCCAGCTGAACAAGAGAACCTTCTTCCGTGGACCACATTTTTCGCAGCGCACATTTTATGGTAACCCGACCCCCGCGATTCTTCACAAATTATCCGCTCTTCCGTCTTCGTGTCGTCGGTTCCTCTTGCTGAAGCTCGTTACCGAAATACGCTTTCAAAGTAATCTCACGTCCCGGTGGTATCAGAATTTTTTCCAACCCTCCCCTCATTGATTTTTTCCAATCTTAGAAGGAATGGGTGACCTTCTGTGGTTCGAGTATCTCATTCAATCACTAATATAAAAATCTGTGCGGTGTGATCAAAGTTCGGTCCAGGAAGAAGATCTTAGACCTCTCTCTTTGGTTATAATTAGTTCAATTACTTCATTCAACATTTTCATCTTCCTTAAATTCTCTAAATTTTTTGGATGCTTTTTCGAGCAGCGCACTACGGTTTCTTTTCATAACAATGAACCCTCTTTCGAAAAAAAAAAAAAAAAAAATGTGAGGCAAGTTCTCTATTGAACTAATGGAACAAAAATCAAGGAAATCTGATCACTTCACACCCCGGGGCTCCTCCCTCAAAACTGTGCTCTGGCGAAGAGTGAAAGAAGTTTCAGCAAATATTGTCAGAGAATGTCAACAGGTAGAGTTGTAGGTGCCCTTGACATGAAATTATCCACTCAAAATGTTATTATTATGTTATGTTATTTAATAACGTGATTCATACATCGAAACTAAGTAGTCTAGAAACTAAATAAGAGAAAAAGTAGACTAATAATGCTTGATAAACTGATAGGTAGAATCGTATTGTAAAAAAGAGTGAGTAAAATTCGTTCTTTTGGTCATTCTCGCGTTTGCATTCTTTCTGCCAGTTCGTGGCGCACTCCTGTGTTCGAGCACATAAGCTAATAGTTTCATATTCGCTTCCAGAGATAGCACTGCTATCTAAGGGGCATCTCGTCACGCCACAACATGGCTGCCCCCAAGAACAGATTCCCTCTACATTTAAAATTTCCATCTTCCTTAAATGAGGAATTTCGCCGAATTCTGTTTGAATTTTTCCTGAACAGTTAATGGTGTGGGATAGATGAAAATCGGGTTGATTTTGAAAATAAGTCCCGTATTATTTTTTGGAGATATTCAAAATTTATGACTTCACAAAATAACCGGGAAAACGGACCTCTTCAACGTGAAGCGGAAATGCTCGCTGATTGGCTGTTTAGATCGCCGTCTCTCCCCTTGTTGTCTGACGGAACAACGAAATCGTGTTACCTAAGAGGAAAGTTATCAAACAAAAACAGGGGAAACCTATATTTGTCTATCTTACTTTTTATATTTTTTATCTTCAGTTCTTCGATTTTGATTTTAACTGGTTTTGTGAAATGCTGCATCCGAGGACTATACGAATTGAGATTTCACAATCTCAGCGCTTCAAGCGGATGTACATGAACTATTTCCGGTTGACGTCAACCTCCGGTTTTTTAGAATGTTCATATTTCCTACACTGTTTTGTTTATTCGTGAATTAGGAAGTACGGGCTGAAAGTTTGTCGTAGGGGGTTTTTCGAGGTACTGAATCCGATTTTGGGGTCAAAAATAGGAAATTCCGACAAGGTGAAATTCCTCATTCTCTAAATTGTTTGAGTGCGTTTTCGAGTAGCACACTATGGGTTTCTTTCATATCAGTGAACCCTCCTTCGAAAAAAAAAAAATTCAAAAATTGTGAGGCGAATTTCCCATTAGTTTAACTTATCTGTCGTTGTTAAGTTCATTTCATGCGTTCGCATTGTTTGAAGGCTTCGCAGTTCTGTGTAGCCGTAACCTAAACTGTGCGTGAAGTAGAATTTCTTCAAAACCTGAAGTGGGAGTCATTTCTTGAGATGGGAAGGTGTTATAGTGAGTTAGGTATAACACGTGCGGTGTAGGAGGTAGATTCTACTCTTGCAACTGTCTGAGACAACAATGGAAACAAGGTAAAGTGCCATCACACATAAAATCCAAACCGTAATCTCCTGACTCGTAAAGAAGATTGGACTCAGGGGTTGTAGTAGTGAGATCATACTGTGGAAAAGGAGGCGATATCAATACAGTTTTTGTACGTTTTTGTAATGTTACCGGGAGTTGGAACGAGGGGGTTCCAAATCTGAGCTTTCCTTATGGCAACTCATTCCATTGGGTTACTTGCCAGTTTTCAGTTTATGAGTTACGATTCCATAAACTCAAAGTTATCAAGATGTCTATTGTTTCAACATATCCAATGAATCAAAATTTCCAACATATCCGAATTTCCAATGTATCAAAATGTCCAATCCAACATACTATTTATGCCAAAAAAAAGGTAAAGTGAACAACCATTCTAGATTGAATCTTCGTCCAACTGCCATATTGGCGTCACGGACGTTTACACTATATGGTGTAAATGAATTTTCTGAGATGATGGGTGTAGTATCATGTGCATATTTCACAAATAATATATTAAGTTAATATAAAGTGGTAAGTACACGTCAGTTCATTAGAACACAGAATGAATTCGTATATTTTGCAACATAGCAACGACAAGAAGCTAGCAGCTGTATATAATAATAGCCGTAGTATCGTTTGTAACTAACTCACTACATTCCTCCCTAAGCCGAAATATTTTAAAACATAATGAAATCGTTGAATTTTGAAGGAAGTTTGATTACTCTGCCACTTCTAGAGCATCTTTGTTCTCCAGGAGTCCCTGATGCTTGTTCTTGGGTTTTCTCTTCCTCGTTCGGTAGGTATCAAGTTACTAGGAGTACTGTCGGGTATTCTCTCTGTTTCCATTTCCATCAATTTTTCTTCTCGTTCGGGAATCCTCTTGAAATGTGAAGAGTTTCTTGTGACTTGACGATCACCCGACTGAGCAGTTATCCTAGTTCCTTGGACATCGACAACCTCTAATGGATTTGGGTTGAAACGTGTGGAATATTTGTTGACCCTCTGCTGTTTCACTAGTACCTGATCTCCTAGCTTAAGTTCGTGGATGTCTCCTAGCATCTGCATAGTTCTTCATTTTTTCTTTGCACCTTTCATCGTTTTGCAAGAGTTGTTCATCTACTTCATCACAGAAGAAATTTGATGCCATTTGAGGTAAAAATGAACGGAAGTTAGATCTTAACAACACTTTGGAAGGTTGAATTTGGGTGGAACAATGTGGAGTGTTTCTATAATATAGAAACATATATAATATAATCCAATATTATTGGATCAAATACTCCATCAGAGCATCTTCCCAATTCATCTTTTCTATTATTGCCGCTCGAATGGTTTTGTTCATGTTTGACATGAAGTGTTCTACTCTTCCATTCGCCTCAGGCCATAAACCCGTAACTTTCTTGTGACTTATTCCGAGATTTTCACAAAACGACGAAAATTGATGGCTGTTGAAAGGAGGTCCTCCATCTGTCCTGAGTGAAGTAGGAATTCCAAAAAGTGCGAAATGTTTGAATAGCCAGCGCGTCACGATGTTAGAAGTCAAAGATGAAATACCCTCAGCAATTGGATATCGACTGTAATCATCTATCAACACCGCAACGTATTTCCCGTTTGGAAAAGGTCCAGCGAAGTCCAATGAGAGAGACTCCCACGGACTGAATGGTGTTGGTGTAGGCTTGATAGGGGATCACGACTTGTCTTAGAGCTGTTAGCAAGGCATGGTATACATGTTGATATAGCTGCGTATAAATGCTTATTCATGTTAGGAAACCATACTTTGGTCCTTAGTAACCCCTTGCTTTCTGTCATGCCTTGATGTTTCCAGTGCGCTAACGCAATCACTTTGGCCTGTAGTTTTTGGGGAATGACTATTCTCGAGCCTCGAAGAACAATGTTATCCATTGTGACTGCCAACTCTTTCCTTAAGATCTTAAATTTCTGTACCAGTGGATCCTCCCAATGGTTGGTCCGAATAGCTTGGATGAGTTTATTGAGCTCTTCGTCCTCTTGGGAAATGCGGGAAAGAGTTTCACGAGATATAGTCGACGGAAGATTGATCTCCGTAACGAAGTTAAAGTAAGAATCCTCACTTTTGAGTTTGTTTCGCAGAGGATGTCTAGACATATAATCAGATGGGTTTTCTTTGCCCGTAATGTGTTCTATAGAAAAGTCGTATCCTAACAATTTGAACATGAGTCTGTCCAAGCGAAGAGAAGATTCTCCGTGAAATTTGTTCAGAAGTGATACCAAGGGCTTGTGGTCAGTATGAATCACAAATTTAGACCCCATAAGCGGATCGTTCCAGTGTTGGACACTCCAGGCAATGGCTAACATTTCTCTTTCTTTTGTGCATATCGTTTTTGAACGGTTGTCAAGCTGATGCTTGCACAAGCCACGATTTTGGGGTTTCCATCTCCAGGTTGAGCCAGTATCGCCCCTAAACCTTCAGGTCCAGTATCGACGTACAAATGGGCAGTTTTGTTATTGTCAAAGAATTCGTTGTTTATGGCGTTTTTTACCTTCTTTCTAATTTTCCTGAACGATGCTTCCTCTTTGTCTGACCATTTCCAGGTACTGTCTTTGATTATCAAATTCCTAAAAGGTTTAGTGTCATTAGCTAAATTCGGGATGAATCTTAGCAGAAAATTCAGCATGCCCAGGAAACTTCTCATTTCATGAATGTCTTGAGGAGGTTCCAAGGCTTCAATTGCGTTCAATTTATCCTTTGCTGGAGAAATTCCTTCTCCAGATAATTCGAATCCAAGGTATGTTACACTTTTTTTTACGGAAAATACATTTATCCACATTTAGAGTTAAACCGGACTCCTGTAACCTGGACAGAACGGAGTGCAGTGCTTTATCATGATCTTTTTCAAAATTACCAAAAATTAGTATGTCGTCACTGACGTTCATACACCCTGGAATGTCAGAGATGAGCTGTCGCACAATTTGATGGAATTTTTCTGGAGCTGAACTGATGCCAAAACTCAGATGTTTATAACGAAATAAACCCAAATGACTAGCGAATGTGGTTATATCCCTTGAGTCCTGTGACAACTCCAGCTGATGAAAGCCTTTATTCAAGTCTAGTTTTGAATACACTGTAGACCCATTGACGAGTGAGACAACAATGATGTCATCATTGATGGTAGAAACAGGAAACCGCTCTCTTTTTATGGCTTTATTTGGAGCTCTCATGTCCACACAGATTCGGAGACTTCCGTCTTTTTTAGGAACTAACACCATACGTGAGACCCAAGTCGTTGGTCCGTTAACTTTTTCAATAATATCATCCGAGTAATTTGTTCAGTTCGTTTTCAACTTGTTTTTTTAAAATGCGCTGGTGTTTTTCGAAACCCAACCGCTATTGGAGTCACACTTGAGTCAATGTGTAGTTTAACTTGTTGACTCTTCAATTTTCCAACACCCTTGAACAAGTTAGGATATTGTTGAACCAAGTTTCGTTTTACTGGTTCAGTCAGTTCAGATTGCACATTTAACGCAAATGACACGATACCCAGTTCTTTTGCTGTTTCACAAGACAGAAGTGCGTCTCCCATCTCTACTACCACAATGCTGGTGGTAACTTCCCTATTTTTTGTGTTTCATAGTGCACTTGAATTTTCCGAGAAGATGAATAGGACGGGCCTGAAAAGCCAATAGTGTTCTTCTAGTAGGTTTGAGTTTGGGCGGACTTTCAAAACTGTCATAAACAGATTTATCGATCAAATTAACCGAACTTCCCGTATCTATAATGAAACGTATTTTCTGTCCATTTACTTTCACAAATGTTCGAGGAATTTCTCGGACTTTTGCTATGTTTACTACATTTAGCGACTTTTCACATTCATTTGAGGAATCCTCACTGTTACTTTCATCGGAACCTTTAGTTTGGTAAACTTTTCCCTTCCGAGTTTTTGAAAATTTTTGTTTACCCGACGTGGAAGTTTCACACCATTTAGATTTGGCTGAGTGATTCCTCCCACCACATTCCTTGCATTTTTTTCCTTTGGCAGGGCACGCAGCATTCACGTGGGGAAAATCACCACCGCAAGCGTAGCATGATCGCTTTTGGTTAGATGTCAATTTATTCACGTTTTCTAAACCCGTGTTGTTGAAAGAAGACATTTGAGACCTTACCAACTCATTAGACTGACCCATAGTTAAAATTCCTTTTAAAGTTTTGTTAGGATTTTTTAACACTTCCTTTCTCAACCTATCGGAATTTGTCCCCATGATAATTTGTACTTTTATCTCAAAATCTTCATCGACGAAATCACAAGACGACGCTAGTTTACGTAGTCGCACATGATAATCCATCAACTTCTCGCCAGATTCTTGTTTGGCACTACGAAAATTGAATATTTCGAACAGAATATTGACCTCTGGCAAAAAATGACCATTCAACGGGTTTTTCGCATCCTCATACGATGCCCCAACCTCTGGTAAATTTTGAAAAAGATCATAATAAAGCACTGCACTCCGTTCTGTCCAGGTTACAGGAGTCCGGTTTAACTCTAAATGTGGATAAATGTATTTTCCGTAAAAAAAAGTGTACCATACCTTGGATTAGAATTATCTGGAGAAGGAATTTCTCCAGCAAAGGATGAATTGAACGCAATTGACCGACTGCGCCAAAATATGTAGTATCTTGTGCATATTTCATAAATAATATATTAAGTTAATATAAAGTGGTAAGTACACGTCAGTTCATTAGAACACAGAATGAATTCGTATATTTTGCAACTTAGCAACGACAAGAAGCAATCAGCTGTATACAATAATAGCTGTAGTATCGTTTGTAACTAACTCACTACAATGGGATTATGTTTTTAATTTTTCAGCCATATTGTTATGAATCTTATATCTGACGTTGTATTACTGTTGATTACGGTGTTATACTAATAAACACATCTATCTATCTGGTGTCAAAAATTGAGGGAGAACTAAAAACTTGAAAAAAGTCGAAATTATTAATGAAAGGAGTAGCAGTTGTTATTTTGAATAGCACATAACAGTTGCTGTTCGGATTGCACCACGTTGCTGACGTCTCTGTTGCATGAGTTGTTCTGTGGTTCTCGCTGATAAGAGATATTCGAGTTTTTCTGCTTCCTCATACCATAAATTTTGTAACCAGTTCATTAATGATAAAATGGACTTTTAGTGTTAGCAATGGCTGTCTGGAGGATCTTAGATGATAAACAAGACTTTTAACTTTGTTTTGACACTAAGATACACGTAGTTCCTTTCCAAGCTACATTTCATTCGTTTCAGTTGTACACCCTCCCCCTCGTTCTGGCACTTCTTCGCCGATACCACTGACTCCCTCGTGATAGATAAATTCCATTTAAAGGCCCTGGTTTGCAGGGACAGCACTGGTGACAGATGGGTGCGACTTACAACGACTCCCCGACCCTTGACTTGCTTTTCTTCCTCCACGCTTCACCTTATATATTATTCCTTTATATCCTCCCCTCTCCTCCCCCTCATCCATGCCTTCTACCACAACTCTCTCGTCTCTCCACCCATCCTTCTTCTTTCTCGGGCTCAGACACAGCCAGCAAGGCCACAGAGGCGCTCAAACTCTCTCCCACTTCTCCCAGTGTCACTCCTGGTTTTCTAAACTTTATTAATGTTCCCAACTTTTCGCCGCTTTTCTCCTCCAGTTGCGGTGCTTCCATTAGATGGAGGATGTCAGAGTGGGGGGAGGCTCTTTTCTCTTTGATATCATGATAACCTTCATAACTCCAAACATTTGCGTTTGTTATTAAAACTAGGGTCGTTTTAGTGCATTTCTTTTATAGCTACGTCACTGAGACCTTTCAACATCGAATGAATGAATTTCAAATCTATATTCATGCTTTGGAAATGCAATAATTCAGTTGGCTCGGTGATCATCTCAAAAGTATTTCCAATATAAAGTGTCAAAGAGTTCTAAATTAGCAGTCAGATTTTGATTGGTTAGTCAGAGTGCAATGAAATTAATGTGGAACTTTGGATGGGGATGAGCCCACAAGTCAATCCGGGTCAACGATGGTAGTTCTTGGCCTTCGTTGGAAATGTTTGCCGAAGCTGGTTTCAGGAGTTAGTAGAGGTCCTCTAAATTCAATATGAAAGACCTACGTTGTCACTGTGTCTTTTTCTCACTTGAATGAGAAGTGATGGCCTAAAAAATATCTGGTTTATTGGAATACAAATAATACAATTTCAAGTGGATCACTGAACTATTTGGCACCACAATATTTTTTGAGAGAGAAGAACATTTATTGAAGATTCTAGGAGTAAGAAAATTGGACAGGAATTGCCAAAGGTTCAAATTGAGTTTCCAACAATTCAAATTGGTTTATGCCAAAGATTTTTTTTCGTGCTTGTGTGAGGCGCTAATTTTTTGGTAGCCAAATGGCTACTCCTTCCTCTAGTCCGAGTCCTTGGACATGTTTCTGTCGGATCCGGTGCGGTGGGATCAAGCTAGCAGCGGCCCCACCGCGACCGGATGATGTTATGAAAGCCTGACGACCACCGAAATGGAGATCGCTTCGTCAACGGGCTGTTCGCTGCCAACAACTAGCTCCTGTTCGGCAAGTACCCTGATGATCCCCCGCAGAGTACCGGAGACAAGTTAATCTGGTGATCCCAGACGCTTAGCTCCCGTCTGGTACTGGACAGTGCCCACTCTTCTTGTCTCAACTCTACACTGTAACGGCTACGGACTTCTTCGTCATGTCCCTTCTACAATTACATCGGACGTCGACGAAGAAGTATTCGATGTGAGACTGTAGAGTGATAGGATTAAAATAACTAGTAAAAGCGGGGGGAATTATAATAATAAAGGAAAATATGTAAGACTCTTTTCAGTATTATCAATTCTTCCTTAATTCAGATCCCAATCCTATAACTACTCCCAATCCTATAAATGCAATCTTTTTGCTTCCCACTTTGCATCAGTCTTTGACCCCACCCAAGGTCCTATCTCTTCCCGCCCACATGTCAACGTTGTCTCATTGGGCTCCCTTGTATTGACTGACACTGCTGTAATCGGGGTGTTGAGCGGACTGGATGCCAGACAGATCTCAGTGCGTGTAAATGGTGTTGTTTCCCGCTCAGTCATTGCAACTTCGGATGTTCCGCAAGGCTCTCACCTTGGCCTCCTGCTCTTCAACTTGGTGATCAATGGAGTCGTCTCCTCCCTTCATTGGGTTCCTGATTTACGTAGATGACCTAAAGCTTTTTATTTCGTTGGTGACCCCTCGGAATGCCTTCTCCTCCAGCAAAACCTCGATGCCCTCTCTATGGTGTGACCAAAATGGTCTGGCTCTCAAACCTAACAAATGCGCCGTCACTTCATTCCACCGCTCTCACTCTCCAGTCAAGCACCCCTATTCTATCAATGGAGTTCTCCTTTCACGTAAGGACGGCATCATAGACCTCGGCGTGCATCTGGACTCCCAGCTTCTTCTCAAACCACATTGCGCGAGTGACATCCCGCGGTATACGTGGGTCATTTCAAAATTTGGGGTTATTTCATGTCACGCAGCTTTTGTGAACACTCTATTTGTCTTGGAAATTCAGAATTTTTTCAGGGAGATACAGCAGGTTGGTGACTACAAAGATCACATAGAATGAATTTCATTAATCAATTAACTCAGATAATTAAAAATCATTAATGATCCCGATTCTCTCTCCCTACACCTGTCACAGAGGGTAGGTTGGGAACTTTGAAAATTTTTGGAGAACTCTATATTCATATTTTAATTTAAGTAAAAAACGTTATTGGTCCAGGATACTCTCCTCTTCCTTTCCTACTCCTCTTCAGGAATAAATTAGAAACGAACGAAAATTCCATGAATTGGAAGGGTTTTTGCTATGTTTTGATGCTGTCACAAGGTTTTATTCTCTCTCCCTACAATTTTTTTGAAATGCCTGCTCACTCCTGGAAAACGATTATTTTGTGTCATGAAAAACAAAAGTGAACACTGCTGCAAGATGGCTTCCGAAGCTACTGAAGTTTGTTGAATTTCCAAGCTCCCAGTTGTGTGGGTTATGTTGTGAAGTGTTGAAGCTTTGAGAGTAGGTAAATACTTTCTCTCTCCCTACAACCACCTCACTCATCAGGGTAAGTGTTCAACTAAGTTTAATTAAACTCAAATTACAATTATGAATGCCATAGTGTTATGTATTTTTTCTAACGTTCAGAATCAATAATGGTTAGGCCAGTAGAGAGTGATAACCTCACAAATCTCTCTCCCTACAACCTCTCTCCCTACAACCTCTCTACCTACAACTTCTGGAAAGAGGCTGGTTTGTAGGAAGAGAGATGGAATTGCAGGGAGAGAAGTTTTTTTTCAAAGCCGTTTACATTTTTAAGAGTTACCTGAACTATTTACACCGCTGGGTCATATAATTCTGACTTTTCATTAACCCACATTTTACGAAAGATTAGACTGATTGAAAGACTTGAAGAATCTGATAATTCTGATGTACCTCGATTATAGCTTCGGACTGTGATTGCGATAAGTAAAAGAGACTCCTAAACTAAGATTCTCGTATTTTGAAGGAATAAAAAGGTTTCATGAGTTCAACTCACACTTGGTTTTCTCTCTCCCTACAAAGTCGAAATTATGGAAAAAAATTCAAAATTCTATAAATTTGAAACTACTTGATAAAGTGTGCGCCCACTTCAGGATCTGCCTCAGTGGCCAAAACAAAGGACGTTTACGGGAGAAAAAACATAAAAACTTCAACAATAATTTATGGAAAAGTTCGAGGACAAAATAACCCCAAATTTTGAAATGACCCACGTGCAGTAGGCTTCGTGAAGAGGAATACCAGAGAATTCTCACAACCATCAGCCCTAGTAACACCTTACAAGACTCTTGTGCAGTCCATTCTGGAGTATGCGTCGGTGATCTGGAGCCCCAGGGGGGCAGTCACCCCTCAGGGGGGTGTGGCAGTCTGGGAAGACTGTCACACCCCACAAATTGAGTGTGTCTTCAGGGCTTTCCTTCGGTTCCTCGCTTACAAGCTCTCCATTCCCCGCAAGAACCTAGACTACGAAAAGTTTGCTCACCGTTTCTACCTTCTGTCTCCTCGTGATCGTCGCTGGTGTTTCGACGTCTCATTCCTCCATGGCCTGCTATCAGGGCGAATTGATGCTCCTGATATCTTTGCTCGTGTCGGGTTCCTTGTGCCTCGCCTCGCGTCTCTTTCTGCCACACCTTTTACCGTACCATTCTCCGCAACGAATTACCTCTATAATCGTCCAATGTGTTGAATCTCTCGCCAAGTGAACCTCTTCTCCACGTCCACTCCCTTCATTGATATTGTGTCCTCGCCTCTATCATCTATTAAGACTGCTCTCTTCCGCCATCTCTGCTCCGAACCTCTATACGATTCTATTTAGCCCTTTTTGGTTTATTATTTTCAACTAGCTGAAAAGCCTACTAAAAGTAGGCAAAAACGATTCCTCCGACTCTCTCCTCCACCCACTCCCTCCGGCTCCTCCCGCCACCGACTCCTCCGCCCCCAGCTCCTCCCGTCTCCTCCCGCCCCCAACTCCTCCCGCCCCCAACTCCTCCCGTCTCCCAACCCCTCCGTGCATACGTACGTACGTACGGTTGGCGTTTTATATTATTAGATAATGAACCTTTGGAATCGACCAAGCCCCCCCTCTCTAATTGTTTAACCCCCCTCTCAATTTGTTGGTTTACTTTTCAAGGTACGTAGAATCCAAAAATCGAATAAAAATTTGGTATGTAGGCTCCATTTGGGGTCCAGTTGTGCCCCTAAGATTTTGGTTGATGTAGGTCACTTCTAAGAGTTGAAAAATAAGGCTTGAAATTTTGAAAACGCCCTAACTCAAAAAATTTTGGTATAAAAGTATTGTTTTTCTATCAATTTAAGGTAGTATAGAATTTTTAGAATTTTTTGAGACCACGCGTAGCCCTGTAGGACAAACTGTTCGCTCCCTACGAGAATTTAAGGGTTGGACCTTTGGAATCGACCAAGAAAAAAGTTTGAAGTTTATTGAATTTTAGAATTTTTAGAGACCACGCGGAAAACAAATAAACAAATAAACAAATAAACTGGTACTGACATTTCCTTGTGCCTCATGGAAACCGCTCGATGGACGGAGAATCGAGTTTTCACTTGAGCTCACATAATCACATGAACGTAGAATGTGGACTACTGTGGCACCACAATATTAGATATTGGAAAATTTCCACATTTACTACTTACATTTAATGTAAGTAGGTATGTTGAAAACACCCCTTCCTCTCCTCTACCACCGCTAAATTCAAATTTCACATCAATCTGTCTATCATTTGGAAAAATCTTCAACTAGGAGGAGATCACGATAGTAGACATGGTGACCTTTGTTGTGAAACTTCTACTAAATTACCTCGAAATTAAAATACACTTTTCACTAAATAATAAATAAACTGCTCGCTTGCTAGGTTAGATAATATCTATGATGTTATGAGGTTAGATAATATCATAATGATCATATTATGATCATTTCAATGGCGTCGAAAACTCGGACATTCTTCAAAAGAATATTTAAGCGGAATGACTTCGGTATTTTATTTACGCATACTATGCCAGTTAAAATTACCTGTATCAACATTAAGCTTTCTTCCTATAGATAACAATAATAATTGAATTACAATTCTGATTGGAACATTAAGAGTCCATTTCATTTTTGTTTTAATAATTCTTATTAATTAGCATCATTCTGTCTCGGGAGATTATAAATGTGTAAAGTACTCGATGCGCCCTTTTCTATTCCAATATAACAATGAATAATTCATCTGCTACGTAGGATTCATTATTATCTTTGGAAGAACTCGCATAAGTTTCTGTTCGATAAATTTAAAAGTATCAGAGTGTTGCATCGTAACACTGTCTGCCAAGTTGTGAACTTTTAATGGTGAAATTTCTTTTACTGAAAATAAATAATAATTATTTTATTCCCCAGCTTGATGACTTCTCAGTACTATTTAATTCAACTAAGTCACTATTCGCTTGATAGAACCCCAATATGGTAACCTAGTTTTTGATGAATGGATACCGAGATGAACCGGCGATAATGTAAGAGATACCTACACAATCATTAGTAGGTTGGCTCCAACAGGATGTAGCAAAGGACAAGGATTTTACCTCACTTTACGGTAGAATAGTACATTTCAGGGCATGGCAATGGCGGTTTTTCTAACCAGTAAATTAGAACTAATTTGGCAAAAAAAAAAACCCTGTGTTGTTGCCTGTAAAGTCGGTATACGGGCGAAAGTTTTACGTGACAACGACTTTGAGTGGTAAAATAATTTTAATGTTAATATTCATTCGTATAGTAGGAAGAAGGATAAAATAAAATTCTTTGTCAAGTTGCACAGAGTAGGTATTTCCCGTAGGTAGTAGGTATTTCCCATGGGCGGGGGGGGAGGGGGAGTGAGTGCCAGGGAAGGGGGGCGGGGCGCTCCCGCTTTTGTGAGCGTAGGGGAAGGGGAGGACGCGGGGGGGTGTTCGCGCGGGGGGGGGGGGGCGCTTTAGGGAGCGCCGAGCTGCACCCCCTCCGTGAGCGGAGCGTAACGCAGTTTCTTGAGGTGTCTCCCGGTAAACCAATTTATAAGACGTTATCACGTCAAAAATTCTAAGATTGTGAGCAGTTTTATTATAGAGATGCATTCTATTTACTTTTGGTCTTGTTAACATCGGAATTTTCAATTTTCTAATCTTGATGAATCATTCACCGATGGGTGAATGAATTTTCTGATCTTGATGATTCTTGATGAAATATATATTTCATTCTTAGCCGGTTTCTTTGCTTTGTCTTGTGCTCGTTTATTTATTTATTGCTTCCGAGTCTACCAAGGTAGCGGAAGCTTTGTTTTCACTTTTCAAGGTTGAAAAAAAAGTTCTCTAAAATCGAAATTTCGATTTAGACCTCCCTGAACAATTTTGGTTACGTGTCTGTCTGTCTGAGTTTCTGTGTGTCTGTCATGAAATCTTTGTAACCGACATGACTATACGAAGTTTTCAGGGATTGTGCGGGTTGGCGTGTAGATGGTCCCCTATGAAAATCATCACACCCGGACTGATAGTAGCCACTGCGCATGCGCAAACGTGAATTCCTTGTAACAGCCATAACTTCCACATTTTCTATCCGATTTCGATGAAATTTTCGGGGATTATGCGGATTAAGTTGTAGATGGTCCCAAATGAAAACTAAGGCCTTAAAATTGACAGTAGCCTCTGCGCATACGCAATTGTAAAATCCTTGTAATAGCCATAACACTTACATTTTTCGTCCGAATTTGATGAAACTTTCTAGGATTGTTCAGATGTAGATGGTCCCCTATGAGGCTAGTGGAAGGTACTTAGAGATTAACTACTATGCATCGGGTATATCTATACAATCGATTATGGATACGAGGAAGCTATGTGCCACACCCACTTGGCAGACTTTTTAAATCCAGTTTTCAAAATTATTTTCTTTTTTTGATTTATTAGGGCACCGGGTATTTCACTTATATTTTGACTTCGATTGCCAATTTGAAATTTTAAACTGATGTCCTTCAAGAATTCAATTTTAAAAAATGTCGTCGAGCCTAAAATTTACCCAGAAATATGCGAAAAATTGTCCAATGCAAAAATGGCGAATGGAGTGGGAAGAGAGGAAGGGGGTCATTCTGTCAATTAATTTATTCATTTAATTTATTCATTTTTAAATCATTTATTTACATTAATTTATTCATTGGTATTAAGTAGTGAAATATTATAGTGAGTTTCTTCATAATTTTCAATAGCTGAGATGAATGCATTTTTCAGTATAACCTGAGCAGAATTTGACCCCCCTTCAGATCCAAAATTGGACAGCGCTGTAAAATCAAATATCTAACAAGTAGTGAGTGGTGCCAAGGATTCCCCTACTTGGAGCAAACCTAAATTTTAGAGGCCATAGAGAGATCACCTTATGAAGAGGTGAGATATCCAAAATCGAAGCTCATACCCTTGCGATAATACTAACATAATATTATTATATCATTACTTTTACCTAACTATTCAGAAACTTCTCAGAAAAGTGCTTTCTCACGTGAAGCTGAGGTATTTCGTCCGGCTAAACCTTCAGCCCTTGTCGTCCCTTCAAGGGATTCTTTTACTTCAGTTGAAGTGACAGTAATGATAGTCTTCCTTAACGGGTAGCTGCAAAAGGAGTTTAATTCACCAGTTTGTTTTCTCCTAGGAGGAAATCCCTTGGAAACTGAAGTGAAGGGCTCTTAGCTACTTCCAAGGTTCGTTTCGAGCTTTCTGACACGCGGGCTGCAAGTTTTAAAGGTGCCCGTAAAGGGAATTTCAAGCCCTTTATATTTAATGAGATTTCCTGGCAATCAACGGTTTCTTTCTCTTATCAGAGTTAACAACCTGTTCTGTCTGAAAGCAGTACACCTGCCTGTTCGGTGTATTTTATTGTTGAATTTGCTCCATTACTAACTAGTTACCCGCACGCTGCAAGTACCCACATGTAGGTACTTAACTACATATCAATAGTTGTTTCAGTTGAATTCAACATTTTCCATATTTGAAATATACAATATTTTCCGAATAAGATCAACATTGTTAAGAAATTTTGGAAAATCTGAAGAAATAATCTGGATGACTTTTGGTTTATTTTTTGACATTTTATGTCTTTACTATGGCACATAAATGAAAAATTGTCACGCGGGGAGCGTTACGCGAGGAGCATTACGCGAAGGGGAAATATGAAGGGGAAAGGGATAAAATGTCTCTCCTGGTTGCGTACTTGTACGAAAGCTGTAGCAACCGATCGGGAGGAGCAGTGGGCGGGAGGAGCAAGGGGTGGGAGGAGCAGGGGCGGGAGGAGCATGGGGCGGGTTATGTCTTTACTATGGCACATAAATGAAAAATCGTCACGCGGGGAGCGTTACGCAAAGGGGAAATATCGACGATGTTACGGCAATATGTCCTATCAAGTTTGGGGCAACTTTTCAGGAGACACAAAAAACTTTTTACAACGTAACCTATATTCTTCATACGCAGTGTTGCTCTATCGCTATTTTCGGCGGTTTCAAAGCTACCAACCGAATTTTTAATAATACCGATCGATTCCCCACGAAAATACGAATCCAGTGGTATGAAAAACTCAATATGCCCATATTTGGTCATACGACATGTTGCCGTAACATCGTCGATATGAAGCTTTGGTTTTTGTTTTTCATAATATTATTTCTTAAGTTATTGACATTTTATGTCTTTACTATGGTACATAAATGAAAAATCGTCACGCGGGGAGCGTTACGCGAGGAGCGTTACGCGAGGAGCATTACCTGAGGAGCGTTATGCGAGGAGCGTTACGCGAAGGGGAAATACGAAGGGGAAAGGGATAAAATGTCTCTCCTGGTTGCGTACCGTACGAAAGCTGTAGCCACCGATCGGGAGGAGCAGTGGGCGGGAGGAGCAAGGGGTGGGAGGAGCAGGGGGTGGGAGGAGCAGGGGGCGGGTTATGTCTTTACTATGGCACATAAATGAAAAATCGTCACGCGGGGAGCGTTACGCGAAGGGGAAATATGAAGGTTTACCACTAGCGAAGGTACAGATCAAAAGGTTGAAAAAACTTGTGTACTTCAAAATCAATTATTGATAATTTGTCACCTTTTGGTTTATCATTTTCAATAATAAACCTTTGGAATCGACCAAGAAAATTCAAGTACTTTTATCTGATTCTATGTTAACTTGAGGTGGCTATACTGCCCACCCTACATGGTAGTCTTTGTTCGCAATGACCGAAGGACCTCAAAACCACTGCGTCCTCCAGTGCATGATTCTTCGTTGGTGATGTGGGCACGCTTACAAACAGACTGATGAGAGAAAAAAACGTCTGCCAAGTGGGTGTGGCACATAGCTTCCTCGTATCCATAACCCGATTATATAGATGCTCCGGTGCATACTAGTTAATCTGAAAACACCAATCTCTAACTACCTTTCACTACCCCCATAGGGGACCATCTACACGCTAATCTGGACAATCCTAGAAAATTTCATCAAATTCGGACGAAAAATGTAAGTGCGGTAGTGATTGGATCAAAAAATGTCTTAGCTTGACTGGGATTCGAACTTGGGACTCCAGGGTGGAAATCCAAAGCATTGCTCACTGATCTATCAAGGGGTTGGTGGAATGGGGTTTGAGATCCTGACGTCACACACGACTGTTACGGCTGTTACAAGGATTTTACGTTCGCGCATGCGCATCGGCTACTATCAATCCGGGGGTGATGATTTTCATAGGGGACCATCTAAACTCTAATCTGTAACATCCCTGAAAATTTCATAGAAATCGGATGGAAAATGTGGAAGTTACGGCCGTTACAAGGGAATTCACGTTTGCGCATGCGCAGTCGCTTCTATCAGTCCGAGGATGATGATTTTCATAGGGGAACGTCTACACACCAAACCGCACAATCCCTGAAAATTTCATTGAAATCGGATGGAAAATGTAGAAGTTATGGCCGTTACAAGGAATTCACGTTTGCGCATGCGCAGTCGCTTCTATCAGTTCGAGGATGATGATTTTCATAGGGGACCGTCTACACACCAAACCGCACAATCCCTGGAAATTTCATCGAAATCGGACAATAACTTCGTATAGTTATGCGCGTTACAAGGAATTCATGACAGACACACAGACACACAGACACACAGACAGACAGACACACAGACAGACAGACACGGAACCAAAATTGTTCAGAAAGGTCTAAAACGCAAAACGCGAGTGAAAATTTTGATTTTGGAGAACTTTTTTTTTTTCGTCCTTGAAAAGTGAAAACAAAGCTTCCGCTACCTTGGTAGACTCGGAAGCAAAATACTTTTTTCTTAGTAATGAGTTTTATTACACCCAGAAAATCTCAAAAGGAAATCAAAACCGTCACGAAATCGGTGGCTACAGCTTTCGTACAAGTACGCAACCACGAGAGACATTTTATGTAAGCGAAAATCATCAGAAATTTCCACGTAACGCTCCCTGCGTACCGCTCCCCTCATAACGCTCCCCGCGTGACGCTCCTCGCGTGACGATTTTTCATTTATGTGCCATAGTAAAGACATAAAATGTAAAGTTTAATGCTTATTGAATATTTAGGATTTTTAGAGACCAGGTGGAGCCCTGATGGCCAAACCGTTCGCTCCCTACGAGTACTAGAGGGTTTTCCTTCGATAAAACAGAATCACGAGTGTGAATCGCAAAAGAGGTTCTCCTTTAAATTTTAGCTGACCAAAATGCGATCGATGTTTTTCTTCATGTTGGTTGGTGGTAACAATGGCACAGCCGTGTTCTTTGCAGACGAGTCATCTATATAGACAAATAATAAACCTTTGTGTAATAATTTGCAGCGTTTTGGATTTGTTTGAATCAAAAATTTTCCAACATTTGGATTTTGTTCAAATTGATTTTTGAGAAGTTAGGTAGTCCTCCAAAATAAAAATGTCCACACGTTTTTCGAGTTCCAGAGGTTTTTGAGCAATTTTGTTCTATGGCTGTCCATCGATCTGTGGCCGATCCTTGTCCCGAGCAAAATTTCAAACACCATTGCCCAATTTTTATAAAAAGTGCAGGGTCGATGCGGGTATAACTCGAGATGGTTCTCGACGATGGGGTCAGCTGTGACCGCGCTCGCTACGGCACACGTCTTTTAGCAACGAGTTTCGGGCTGGCTACTGCGGGGAAGTCGTGAGTTCCAATCTCGCCGCTTGAGCGTCTGACAATATCCAAAAAGACACCATTGAAAAATCTAAATTTTCTGCCATTCTTGGGTACTTCGACCTACAACTTTTATGTCCTCAACATCTCGGTTTTTTTCTGTAAGTTTTAAAATTTAATTTGACAGAATTGTTGTTATAATGAGGTATCTGAACTAATTCATGAAACTGACCTTTACTGTCCTTCCGTTCTGATCATAACACTATAATTATCTCGGGGGACGATGTTTTTACCGGGATTTTTTTTTACACAATAGTTGAAGTAGCAAGGTAGCCAAAATAATTTCGGTTTTGTCCTAAAAGAGGTTGAACAGTGTTGCAGAATGCTTAAAAAATCAGACTTCAGCTAAAGAAACTTCAGGACATCAAGGGTTAATTTGTGCAACACAAATTGCCCACTTCTGATCACAAACACCTTTTATTCCACACTCGGAATCTTTCTCATAACATCCTGATTTACGACAAAAGAAAATCGAAAACCCTCATAATTCCACACTTGCTCGGGCACGAATTCCGCTCCACTTGAAAATTAAGCGCTTTAATTAGAGTCACCGCTATTATTTCTGGAAGGAGAACAAAATATTCCTTCGTATTTATATAGCGAGGAAAAAAGGGGCCTTCGGCGGGAAGGGGGGGAGAGAGACCTTCCGAATGCGAAGTCGCACAACTTTTTCCTTGGGCCGACTTTTCTGCGGGAATGGAAATGAATTATTATTTTCGTTCGCGACCTACATGCAAAATTTCTTATGTGGGAAGTCTTGGGCCTCGGCCCATTAGGCTGTTTTGGAAGCTAATTTATCTACTATGAGGCAGAACTCAAGTTATGAATTATTCAAGAAAATGTTTTGCTACCGTAAGCCATTCTGCGTTGTACAAAGGAACAGGAAGGATGCAAGAAAGAAGAAGAAGAAGAAAAAAGTTTATTAAAATTATTAAGAACTTACATTCTTCTATGAATGTGAATTCTCAATAAAATTCTTCTATGAATGTAAATTTTCAATAAAAATGCTCATTCAATGTAAAATAAACTATACAGTATAGTTTTAACCGTCTGACGTGTGAACGATTTTTTAATTTATCATATATTAATGGTGATTAAATATTAATTAAGATTAAAAACCCCTCAAGGAAGACCATTCATGCAGCATGAGTTAATGAGCGAATTTTCTTCGAACTATAGTTAATAAAATATAAATATCAACTATGTGAGAGAGTAGTCAGCCTAAAGGTAAGGCATATTGCCCGAGTCGTTGCAATTATACAATCAACCCCTTGGTTCAAAATTTTGATAAACGCTGCAAATTATTAACAAATGTTAATCATTCTCTGTATAGATCAATCGTCTGCAAAGAACACAGCTTTGCCATTGTCACCACTCACCAACCATAGATGTTACCTACATACCACATACCTACTTCACAATCTAGTTTATTCGGAAGAAATAAACGCTTCGCACTAAGTTCGAAGAAACTGGGAGTTGAGGTTGCCCTCAAATTAGGTTAGGAAATATGATTACTGGTTGCTAAGGACGCAACTCAAAGAAAGGACCAACAATCGCATTTTGGTCAGCTAAAATTTGAACGAAGATTAGGCCTCTTTTGCTATTCACACGCGTGTTTCTGATTTATTGCCATTCCGACCTTCAAGTTCAAAATTGGTGAAAATACGATACCTTTATTTCGAGAGTTTTCGAGCTAGGGCACTCTTGAAAATTTCAACCCTTAATTTTCACCCTTTAGAAATGACTGAAATCAACCGAGAGCTTTGAGGCACAACTAGACCCCAATTGGAGTCCATATACCAAATTTCATCAGAATCGGTCTTTGGCAGGGAAAATGAACATTTTTATTCCATTTTCGGATTCTACATACCTTGAAAACCATCAAATTTTGAGGGATGGTGGGGGGGGGGTTAATTTTTGTTTCTTGGTCGATTCCATTATTGAAAATAATAAACCAAAAACATCGTAAAATACTCTCCTCGTCACTGAGAACTCATAGAGTACCCACACATAAATTAATATTTATTCCTATTTTATGATTACTATACCAACACACTGTATGCACAGGATATGTTTTAAACATTTTAGTAGTCCATATTCATGCTATCCTTGTCTCCCCGAACTCGTGAAGTAGCCACACGTAAATTACTATTTTGGTTTATTATTTTCAATAATAAACCATTGGAATCGACCAAAAAAAAATTTTTTTTAAACACCCCTCAAATTTTTTGGTTTATGTTTCAAGGTACGTAGAATACGAAACTCGAATAAAAAAATTTCCGTCCGTCCGCCGTACGCGGCACTTTCCTTAGTTATCATGGACCGATTTTGATGAAATTTAGTATGAGGGCTCCATTTGGGGTCTAGTTGTGCCCCGAAGCTTCAGTCACTTCTAATGGGTGAACATTAAGGGCCGAAATATTCAATAGTGCTCTAGCTCGAAATAAAGGTATAGTTTTTTCCCCAATTTCAAGTAGTATTGAATTTTTAGAATTTTTTGAGACCACCCAAAGCTCTGTAGGACACAAACTGATCGCTTCCAATGAGAACTTAAGGGTTGGACTTACGATAAATCAGAGAAACACGAGTGTGAATCACAAAAGAGGCCTAATCTCCGTTCAAATTTTAGCTGACCAAAATGCGATCGTTGTTCGTTTCTTTGAATTGTACTCAGTGCTGCGTCCTTAGACACCAGTAATCGAATTTCCTAATAATTAGGGTATAATGATAATTCCTAATAATCCCTGTAACTTCGAACTGAGTGTGAAGCGTTTATTTCTTCCAAAGAGACTTGATTGTAAAGTAGACATGTGTTAGGTAGGGAGTGACGCAGACGAGTGATCTATAAAGAAAAAAATAAACCGTTGTGTAATAATTTGCAGCGTTTTTTTCCTATTATCTGTATGCCATACCAACATACTGAAAGCGCGGGGTATGTTTTAAACATTTAAGTAGTCCATATTTATGTTCAAGTCGTCTTCATAAACTCATAAAGTACGCGGCTGTTGCATGTTTGGGTGCAACGAATATAATATGCAGGCTTTTATTTTTGGAATAAATTGTTTATATTGTTTAATATATTTATACTTACCATTATTTGATACCAAAATTCGATGTAAATTGTGTGCTGAATCCGAATAGGTACCTATTCCATAAAACACGTTTTTTGGACTATTTTTAAAAATTTGGACCTCCCAGGTTTTTCCAAAATTCCTGTGCGTTCAACTGAGGTCTGTTGGTTGAGGTAAAACTATTGTCCTTTCGGGAAATTAATCATTGGTTTCTTCTTGAGTTGGAGTTTGGTTCATTGGAACATGTCTCTATGGAACTCAGCCGCTTTCTTCAGCTTGATAGAAATAGGTAATGATGAGGGTTTAGTCCTATCGTCATGTTAGACCTTATCATATTAGCTTATATTACTTAGACCCACATCATCATGTCCTTGATGGCTCAAAAACAGTGTTGTTGTTGCTTGCTTATGTTTCCTAGACTTCATTCTAGTGTTTATCCTTGTACTTAGGTTTAACTTTCATTGGCTAGTTATTACTGTGCAAATTGCGGCTTAGCGTTTTTGTTCTAAGATAGCTGTTGGTGGAAACGCGCATTGTGTTAATGTACAAATAAACATGAATCAATATACCAAAGCTAACATTATAAGTACCATCTTGTGAATTCAACCAAAACAGTCACCAATTCTCAACAAATGATCCATATTTTCCCTACTTTATGAAAAAGGAAGACCCACATTCGTTTTGGCGGTGAAAGGGAAACGATGTCAAGGGAAGATGCCAGTGGGATGTTGTTGATTTGATCAACAGAGGGTTTTCAGCATGAACGGGACAAAAGAGGTCGCGTAATCTGTTTCTTGGCGAAACCGCCCTCCCTATTCTCCAACCACCAAACTCCCGGAATGCGTGAAAAATAAGGAAAAAAGAGGGAGGAAAAATCCTTAAAGCTATACATCCAAAAGCCCTAAGGAGCCCTAAAAAGGGACACGTCTCCCCAGCAACTAAGCAGGACTTCCTTGTCAACGAGTGATCTACAAGCGAGGCGTGATTCAATTTTCTTTGCCGAATCCCATCTTCTCTCGTTTCTCCTTTCAGCTCCTCAACCTCTGTCAACCTGATCTACGTCGAGCATTGCATAAGTTAAATAATAAACGCCAGGCCATTCACCTTGAAGGGACGGAGAGGCTTCTTTTGTCAACAACGCCTCTTTTGAAAATGATATACAAACCCTCCGCATTTCATTTAGCTGGTCCCTTCCGAGAGATGAATTAAAGGAGAGATTCACGAGGCTTAGGTTGTTGTCAAGTCCGAAACATCTTTCACCTCGTTCAAAAAGGCAAGTAACGATGAAGTCTGCCTCTGTAAAGTAAAAGGGTAACGAAGTCCCAATTATGCCTTATAATGAACCGTTGATTGCAGATAGGGGTCACGTCCCAAAAATAGGGACGATTCGATACTTTCAATATTTAATGATATCGATATTTTGTTTCGATATTTCCGATATTTGAATCGCTATTTTTCTTGCGATATTATCGAATGTTGAAAGAAAAATATCGGTGTGATGGTTGTCTTTCAATGTAATTGATCAGTTTCCCCTGAAAAAAAAAAAACAATAACGGAAATAAATCAATGCAAAACAGAAACAACAATCTTAACACAACATGACAACCGACATAAAATTTATGTTCCCATGCTCTATAAAGGAAGTGGGACAAGACCTCATTGTTATAATTTCTTTTCATTTTGATTTCGCCATTTCTCAGTAAGTTTTTACTTCCGTTTAACTCTCCCGGTTTTTATTTAAAATTTTATGAAAATAATTTAGAACCTAGTCGTTGTGTTCGATATGTCACCCTTCCAGAGGCAATGTATAAGAGGATGGGAAGTGGAAGTTAGATAAGAGCCAGTGTAGGGGTGTCTAGGTCCAGGTATTTCCCTGGAACGGTTCCAACAGTTACAGTGAGAAAGATGTGACCGTTCCAAATTATCAGTACAGTTCCATTACCGGTTCAAATCCATTCAATTCCATTACAGTTCAGGCGGTTAAATCCCACTCACATGACATGGATGAAGCAGGCAGTCAAATTCCTATCGTCCTTCTTCCATGCTTATGATCTCAACTTGCAATACAAAAGCATCATTTAATGATTAAGACTATCATTTAATGATATTGACCAAACAATTCAAGGAAAGAATAATGACGTTGCAGTTTAAGAACTTAACATGAAAATAATAAATTAATAATACTGTAGACAACTTCCATGCTAACCAGTCCAGAAGATCACTTCCCGCTCAAGAGCCATTCCATGATATTCTCAGTCCATGGAAATAGTAAGGGGGCTTCCAGGTACAACATGGAACAGAACTGAGAACAAGATCCATGCCTACTGGTCCAAAACCCTTCCCCGTCCAGGGCCATTCTCCATGATATCTTATCGGTCCGGTTCCATCCGTACTGGTCCAAATGATCTCTTCCCGGTCCATAGCCATTTTGTCACTGCGTGGAACCGTTCCAAGCTGATACTCGGTTCCACAGTCCCGGTACAGCTGTACCGACACACCTCTAGGCCAGTGAGTTGATAATACGAGTTCCTAAATAAAGTGTTTATAATTTGCGGTCAAATAGTCGTGATCCAAATTGCAATCCACAACATTTTGGCGCAGTTCTGTAATATTGGCGTGTTTTGGTGTTTTTGTGCGTGAAATATGGAAGCTTTCAATAAACCGAAACCGCTTGCAGTCCATGGCGATCCCGTGTCTTTGGAGGCTCGTTGGAGGATGAAGGATTTCGAACTTTTCCTCGTTGCCGCGGACATGTTGATTTACGGTTAAAAGCTGTTCTTCTAAATCACGCTGGAGAGGAGGTACAAGAAGTCTGCCACAGCCTGCCTGCGGAGGAGGTAGGTACAACTTATGATGAACTCACTACGGCGCCTTGAAACTAAACCACCTGAATATCGAAATCAATCGATCTCAAAATACCCTAGAAACTGTTTTTCTCCACTTTTGTACCCCTTGACGTGACTGAAAATAACCGAAACCTTCAATGCACAATTGGATCACAAATGGAGCAAATATACCAAATTTTATCATGTAAGTTCCATTATATGGCACCACATCTGCCGAAACACCTATCGATCAGTATAGTCAATTGGATTCAGTAAGATATTATGAAGTTCTATAAGTATGTCTGATTTGCGTAAACTGGGGGGGGGGGGGGGGGTTTGAGCATGGAGACAAAACAGCAATACAGCGTTGAAATATTCTCGGTTTTCATAGGGAATACTGATGACTTGGTCGACTCGTGGAAATGCTTCATTCTTGCAGCAATGAATATCATCTCATTGACTTGGCCAAGTTTGACAATTTGTAGTTCGGCCGTCTCTTCAAGTTGGACATTGTGATGGAGGAAACTGTTTCGATCCGCCCGCAGTTCCTCGCCAAATCCCTTTCCCGCCCCCTCCCCTAAATAACGATGAAGTTTCTGGACAAAATAGACGGAGTTGAGAGAGCGAGGGAGTGGTCGGTAATGGCGTGTATTGGGTCAAGGCGTCTTGAGAGTTACAAAGGGAAACCACTTCGCGGGAGGTAATGTGCCCTCAGGGTCCGCGCCTTGTAACGCAAGTCCTGCCCAATTGAGTACGATGAATTCAAATAATTCGAACAAGTTCAACACCTTGTTATTACATTGGTTTATTTGAGATTGATTTTTTTGGAAAATTGATCTTGTAAAAAAAAAAAACCCTCTGCCATGTGGGTGTGGCACATAGCTTCCTCGTATCCATAACCCGATTGTATAGACGATCCGATGCATAGTAGTTAATCTCAAAACACCAATCTCTAACTACCTTTCACTACCCTCATAGGGGACCATCTACACGCTAATCTGGACAATCCTAGAAAATTGCATCAAATTCGGATGAAAAATGTGAGTGAGTAGTGATTGGATCAAAAAATTTCTCGCTAAGGCTGGGAGTCGAACCCGGGACTCCTGGGTGGGAGTCTAAAGCGCTACGTCTGAGCTATTGGGGCCTGGTGATAGGTTGTATAGGATTTGAGATTCTCACGTCACACGGGAGGGGACAAATGCACGGCTGTTACAAGGATTTTACGTTCGCGCATGCGCATCGGCTAATATCAGTCTGGGGTGATGATTTTCATAGGAGACCATCTAAATACTAATCAGTAACATTCCTGAAAATGTCATTGAAATCGGATGGAAAATATAGAAGTTATGGCTGTTACAAGGAATTCACGATTGCGCATGCGCAGTCACTTCTATCAATCCGGGGATGATGATTTTCATAGGAGACCGTCTACACACCAACCCGCACAATTCCTGAAAATGTCATACAAATCGGACAATAACTTCCTATAGTTATGCCCGTTACAAGGATTTCTTGACAGACAGACAGACACGGAACCAAAATTGTTCAGGAAGGTCTGAAACGTAAAACGCGAGTCGAAATTTTGATTTTGGAGGAATTTTTTTTTTCATCCTTGAAAAGTGAAAACAAAGCTTCCGCTACCTTGGTAGACTCGGAAGCAAAGATGTTTAAATGAAAAAAAAGCCAAAAAGTGATTTTTGCTGATTTTTGAACGTAATTCAGAAACGATCAACTTTTGGCAAAAAACTTGTGTATGCAAAATGAATGCGCGTTACGTTTGCTAAAAAAAATTATTTTGTAAGTTTTTTGTGGACAAACCGTTTAAGAATAAGCGCTGGTTCAAAATATGCGTATTTTCGCTGTCTCCACGAAAATTATACTTTTCCTCTCAAAAACTGTAATAAGTACCTAACTTGCTATAATAAATGGAATGAATGAATTTTGGGAATTGGTATTATTCGATATTGTGCTACCTCTAGTAGTTAGATGACTGTACACATGTGACCTTGGCTCGAATCTCTTTTTATTCTTCCGTTATCCTTACGTCCCTTTTTCTCATTTTTGTAACTAAATTAAGTGTTACGTATAGGTATGAATTTTTATATTCCAATTTTTTTAATAACAGATTTTTCAGGATTCGTAACCAAGTTCTCAGTAATACATGAATGACTAAATCTGAGTTTCCGAGTAGAGAAAAGGTGATGTTTGGGGTGACAGCAGAAACACGCATATTTCCAACCAGTTCTTCTAACCAAAAGAGAGAAGTTTCAGCAAAGTTTCAACATTCTTTTGACTTATAAGGTTTGTTCACCGAACATTTGCGCTATCACAAACGCCCCCATCGAAACTCCCCGGACAAGGAAAGGTCACGGAGGACCGCGTTTATGTCGGAAAAAAGTGAGGACGTTTTTGCCTCGACATTCCCACACGGCCATTTTCGCCGGAAGAAGCAGCGTCTCTAAAAAGGCATGTCAATCCGTCATCGTTTCAACAACAGAGATGCAGCAGATGCTCTGGACCAATGGGCATGTTTAGTAGGTTTCAAAAAGGACACCTCCGAATGGATACCTTACAAGTTCATTGATATTGTTGAGTAGCCCAGTTGTAGTGATCTATCACTTGTGTACTGTTGGTTGTAAAGTTGCTAGGAGTTCCACTTATCCTGACTTGATTTTCCTAATCTTATTCAGTTCGATCCTGGCAAATTAAGCATACAATTTTGGTTAAAGTTCTCTGTTAGCGGTGGGCAGATTAAGCGGCTGAACAGACTATTGTGGAAAACAATAGATCATTTCATCAAAGAGAATGAATTTCTCATGAGACATAGGGAAACTGTCCTACACCTACAAGACGCGGTGAACACCTCCTTTTCTCCCACGTTGGAACTCAGCCCGGAACCGTTTAACACATTACTTCGGGCTGAGTCCTGGGGCGTTTAATCAGTTCTAGCCTACATTAAAACGACCTACTAAACAAAGTGAAGCATGTTTTCACAACAATTATTTACAATTTTAAAGGATCATGATTGTCTACAGTATGCCCCTGTCAATTTATAAATTAATTCAATATTGCAATGACATTTTGCACTTTTCTTCGTTTTTAAACTATGAATTTCGTTAATTCATACCCAATAACTTTTGAAAGTAGGTTAATACTTATTTCACCCGGGTTTTCCAAATAGATCATCTGAAATGACGAATATATCGATATATTTTTTCCAAAATGATGTTAGAAACGTTTCAATTCACCTACCTACTTACTGCTTCAAGTTCTTCCAAGTAGATCTTCCGATAATATCGGAAGATTACTAAAAAATTAATTTAGGAAGACATTTATTGACATATTATGTCAATAAATGTCTTCCTAAATTAATTTTTTATATTTTTAAAACGTTTTAATTCACCTACCTACTTTAACAAGTATTACCAAGTAAACCTTCAGATATATCGAAATATCGATATATTTTCTCCGATATATTATGTAGGTATCGATATCTCATTGACGATATATCATTTGATCTGCATATCGATATATTTCATTCGGTATGCCATCCCTACTTACGCTTACCTTTACCTATAACCACGGCCGACCCCTAGGTTAGAGATTTGACGAGTGTTGTGATTGGTCAAACGTTTCTTCATTTTCTGTTCTCATCTGTGCATCCTTAGCGACTAGTAATCTAATTTCATAATGAAGGCCCCTACAACAAAATGATTGTGAAGCGAAAATATGGTAGGTAGATAGTGATGATGGCAAAGCTGGCTGTGATTTTTCGTTACTTTCGTACAATTGCGTACTGAGATTAAAAATTTGGAGAGCTCTGTTGCGAGTGTAGAAACATTTCAATCTTTCTCAAGTTTAATTTTCTCTAGGATCTCAGAGGCTTAGATAGTGGATATGAATGTATTCGGTTCCTATTTGAAAAGTATACTTGCGGCGTCCCTGTTAGTGAATGGCTTGAATCGTGGCTGTGGCAGCAGCCTCCACAGGATCCCGATCGAGTAATATTTTATCCTTCCTTTGCACTGCAATCGGGTTTAGTTGATATCATTCTTACCCAAGGAAATATACACAACTAGGTAGATACCAGATCAAAGTCGTCGTCGTCGTCGCTGTAGAGCTCCTCTTCAATTAATATGGTGGCGAAAAGCTCGATTTCATCAGCCATAGGCAAAATCATCCCCTAAGCAGATAGTTAACAGAACACATGCATTGCTACTAGATACATATTGTGCCTGTAAAACAGAGCTCATGAAACGGACGCCAAATTTTTAATAACAGCCCGAAATTGTGTACCACGACAATCGAGATTCACGCCGAAACTAATAAAAACAAAGAAGAGCAACAAGAAGTTTAAGCAACTGCCGTGGTTTGCTAACTTAACTCTGAATACGAAAATAAAAACTCCCCCAAAGAGGTTAATAAGAATCCTCTTTTGCTTTATTATTTTCAATAATGAACCTTTGGAATCGACCCAGAAATTTTTTTTTTTAACACCCCCACAAAATTTGATGGTTTACGTTTCAAGGTACGTAGAATCCAAAAATCGAATAAAATGCTGCAAATTATTACACAATGGTTTATTATTTTCAATTTTTCTATATACATCACTCGTCTGCAAAGCCACCAACCATCCAACATGAAGAAAAACATCGATCGCATTTCGGTCAGCTTTAATTCGAACGGAGATTAGGCCTCTTTTGCGATTCACACTCGTGTTTCTGATTTATCTTACGTCCAAACTTTAAATTCTCGTAGTGAGCGAACGGCTTGTCCTACAGAGCTCCGGGTGGTCTCAAAAAATTCTAAAAATTCCATAGAATCTTGAATTGAAGGAAACACAATACCTTTATATCAAAATATTTTGAGTTAGGGCGTTTTCGAAATTTTAAAATTGATTTTGGAACCCTTAGAAGTGACCTACATCAACCAAAATCTTCGGAGCACAACTAGACCCCAAATGGAGCCTACATACCAAATTTCATCAAAATCAGTCAATGCTAAGTGGCACAAGTGCCGCGTACGGCGTACGGCGGACGGACGGCCAAATGTTTATTCGATTTTTGGATTCTACATACCTTGGAACGTAAACCATCAAATTTTGAGGGGGTATTGAATTTTTTTCTCTTGGTCGATTCCAAAGGTTCATTATTGAAAATAATAAACCAAAATTTGGCCGTCTGTCCGCCGTACGCGGCACTTTTGCCACTTAGCATTGACCGATTTTGATGAAATTTGGTGTGTAGGCTCCATTTGGGGTCAGATTGTGCCCCGAAGATTTTGGTTGATGTAAGTCACTTCTAAGGGTTCAAAAATGAATTTTGAAATTTTGAAAACGCCCTAACTCAAAAAATTTAGATATAAAGGTATTTTTTTCCTTCAATTTAAGATTCTATAGAATTTGTAGAATTTTTTGAGACCACTCGCAGCCCTGTAGGACAAACCGTTCGCTCCCTACGAGAATTTAAGGGTTTCACGTACGATAAATCAGAAACACGAGTGTGAATCGCAAAAGAGGCCTGATCTCCGTTCAAATTAAAGCTGACCGAAATGCGATCGATGTTTTTTTTTCATGTTGGATGGTTGGTTGCTTTGTAGACGAGTGATCTATATAGAAAAATAATAAACCATTGTGTAATAATTTGCAGCGGCGTTTTAACATTCTTTTCAAATGGTTGAAATATTCTTAAAATTCGATTATATAGAACCCCTCTAGACAGTATTGTCGAAACCTTCCGGCAACTGAATAAACATTCTGAACTGGAAACCCTTTACTTAGGTACCATCGAATTCATTACCATTTTCCCCTTTCAAAGGCGTCGGAGGGGAACCGAGGATCTCCTTCCCCATAACTTCCGAATGTATCTTACATTTCTCTCGAAGATGCGTGGGGAGGAATTTGGGACAAACTCCCGACCAACCAGCGGTCTCCTCGGCAAGTTCCAGTGAGAGAGGGAATTCCGAGCTTCCTGACTTCGTTAGCATTTCTCCCCCTCTCCTACACTTTTAACAACTTCCCCCGTCCCTCTATTTACGGAATGAAATCTCAATCTTGGCCAACAGGCCGCGAAATGTTTACTTGACAAATATTCCAGCGCTCTGACTCGTCCGAAAACTTCGAGATGTGAAATTTATCGTTTCCTCGTGTTGACGCTGATTTGGGGGAAATGATACCGACCCCCACCGCATTCATATTTCGTCAAGTTATAGGGAATCCATTCAAAATTATAATGATATACGTCAGCAGCTTGCGTTAAAAAATTCATTTAGTTATTTGGAAAAAGTAGCACAAAATTTATTCGTCGTTTTGTTTTTATCAGCTTAAGAAAATTAATACCTAAGTACCCGACAAAATTTCGGATTTTTTTTTGTTTTTTTGTTTAGGAAATTTTAGATTTATCATTTTTTTGAATAAAACGGAGATATTTCAAATTGTAAAATGACTCAAAATTGGCTGAGAAGCTACCCGCTCCGTGTACTGGTGAGCAGCCTCATAAAAATCCGCCTCCAGCTTCTTCCGTGCCAAGATTTTTCGCTGCCTTGCTGCCTGCGTGGCCCCTTCCAAGTCTCTGTTGGCTGTAGCAAGATGAATTGTGTCTTTTGGCTTCATTGCTCTTATCATGACATGCCCAGGATCTGTGCCCGCTTTCTTAAGGGGGTCTCAGTCGGTCGCCTTTCGTTCTTAGTATTTAGCGAAACTGAAGGCTCAAAAACGTACTCGTAAAAAGTTGTACCTAAATTTGAAATTTCAAAGGATTTTAGAAATTCATAAGTTCACGGGCCTTGGGAATTGAAAAACTGAAAAATTGCCGCTAGAATCATCGATATCGAACAATAATTGCCAAAAAAAAAAAAAAATGGAAAAAACTACTGAATAAACGGATTTTCCCAGGTTTTTCCCATATTTCTCTGTCAATTATTGTTCGATCTTGATGATTTCAACGGCAATCTTTCAGTTTTTCAATTCTCAAGGCCCATGCACTAATGAATTTCTAAAATCCTTTGAAATTTCAAATTTAGGTGAAATTGTTTAAGTTTTTGCGCCTTCGATTTGGCGAAATACTGACCCGGAACGAGGAACGAACGTGGACCGACTGAGACCCTCTTAAGGGGGCGCGGGACTCGAAGCTCAGATCAGCGCCAACCGAGAGATGTCGCTGACTTTCGTGATTGCTGAGGCTAGTTAATTTTTCGCACTTGTTATCCGCAAAAGCGCTAGCATCGCTCGGTCCTCTGGACGTTTTTCTCGTCCAGAATTTTGTTGTGTCTGTAACCTCCCCCTCCCGTGTCGGATAACGGAACCTGTTATCAAATCCAGGTTTTGATTTCGCGAAGGCGTTTTTGTGAAGTGCCTACCTACCTGGACTACCATCCCGTTTATGATCTCTCTCCGTGTTGTTCCGAGTTTGAATAGTTGATTTGTTGAGCAATGATCCACCAAGGAAGGACAGGAGTTCGAATGAATACACATGGACGGAAGTAGTTACAGGAGAACAAAACGCCCTTGGAAAGTAAAACGTTTGCAAGTAAGTATAATTATGTTATCTACTTCATCCTAGTACTTAGGTATCTTTTCGCTGCTAGGTACCTATTATTTGAGTAGTCATCAATAATATTCCATCGAAAACTTCTAGTTGTTGAACTTGAAACTGAAACTTTATTTTCTTACTGCTTCACATTTACGAGCTACGTACCTTTCATAGCCGTACTTATGAAATACGTAATTATAAGATTGCATAAAACAATGGTAGGTAGGCTAGTAAGTAGAAATAATTACCTAATTCGTCCTGCTTTTTGCAAGATTATTTTTTTTGAAGGGGCATGACCATTTCGCGGGATAGTCCCACAAAATTGTCATGTTCCCCCAACAAACATTACGCATAGGTAGTTTTTTTGTGGAAATTAACACATCGAGGATAGTGGAAATAATAGATACATAGAGTTGAGAATCAAACCATTTCTTCTAGAAAACCTTACCGAAATTACTATAAATTGTATAAATGGCTCTAAATTAGTCATTTAACGGGTAACTTAGATTATGGATTTTTGAATCCTCTTCAAATTAGGACCTTTCATAATGCTAGGATTAATTTGGTGGCCCTGGGCAGAGATGGGCGAATTCTTATTCATGAATACGAATAGGTATAATCGTATTCACATTTTGAATAGGATTTCCCTCGTATTCGTATTTTGAATACGATTTTATGATTTTTTCTATGATTTCCCTAAAAATCGATTGTTTTAAACGATTTTCCCTGAAGATCATAATTTTTAAAATGATTTTCTCCCGAACTCTGGGGATATTTTGTGCAAAAAGAAAACCGTACGATTTTCATCGAAAATTTCGTCGAAATTTCTATCTGAATGGTTGTAGGGACTTGGGAGGGGTCTCATTCGATTCGTCGTGAAAAATCCTATAAGAATTGATGAGCGTTTCGAATTTTAACTGATTATTTTGACAATTTTATGGAATAAATACGAACAAAATTCCGGTGAAAATCATAGCTGTTTTTACTGATTTTCAGCGGAAATTACTCGTCGTAGTTTCTATACGGTTGGTTGTAGCGACTGGGGGGTGGTCTCATTCGATTCTGCGTGAAAAATCCAATAAGAATTTGTCAGCATTTCGAATTTTGATTGATTCCCTATTTTGACAATGTTAGGCCATAAATATGTCCAGAGTTCGAGAGAAAATCATTTTAAAAAAGTATGATGTTCAACCTATTAAAAAAGATTATACCTACTGGCTAAACATACCATACCAGATGAAATTGTACGTAGGGTGAAACAGATTTGTGTAGCAAACAATGTCTGTAGGTACTAAATATTCTCGAAACTATCACACTCCCTCCAAAAGTCATGACTGATGGAGTTGAATTTCTTTAAATTTTAATTATCAGGGACATGAGTATTCTTCTTTGACGTTAGTGTTGGATTGAATCCTGCAGCTGCCTACTTGACTAATAATATAGGAACATCGTTTTATTCTTAGTATTTCGAACTCGCTGATAAAAATCCTGATTATTCATAATTTTGTTGGTTTGTTGTTTGTATCTCTTCCTACATGTTTATAGTGAAATTATCAATAGAAACCTAAATTTGTTTTGTTTTTGTTTTTTGCAGGAGTGATTTTACTCAGGATTTTATTTGACTGGAGACTTTTCTGGAGCAAGTCAAGTCAAGAACCAGCACTCAGGACCGTTTGAAAGCAACTTGTCCATCACATTGATAAGACAGTGAAAAGCTGCTCTGTCAAGACAGCATCCTCACCTAAAGTTGTAAAATTAAATTGATTTTTTTAAAAATTCAAATGGTTGGTAATAATCAAGATTTATTGTTTTTGAAGTTTGAGGCTACCTACCTAATGGTCAATAAATCATTTATACTACAAATCGATAATGTTTCTATCATACTTCCTATGCACTTTACTAAGGTAGGTAGTTACCGTGGATTTAATAGTCCGATAATTGGTGATTTAGTATAGCAATAAATAATGGCGTATTATTTAATTTTGAAATTCCCAAAATTACTCATTTTAAGTTCACCTAACACTTTGTATGGTATGGAAGAGTAAAAAATTGAACTTTCATCTATTAGTTTTGCTTGGCAATCCGTCGAAGTTCGCAATATGAACTATGTATGAATAGGTATGTCATACCTATTCAAAGTGAAACACAAAAAAAAAAACGAAATAAGCGGTATAATATACCATATTATGGTGTCCTGGCTCCATGGTGGCACCACTATTAGTTCCATGGTGGTACAGAGAATAATTCATGAAAATCCGGAGGTATAATGAGAGTTTTCCCTCAATTTCAAAGCATGGATACAATTAATTAGCTATAAAGGAACCAAAATTTTGAAAAATCGGATATTTTGTCAATATTATCCCCGTTGCTAATTTTCTCTGGTGAAATTCCGGCGACGTAGTGCACAACTAGATATTTTTCCACGTCGAACAAAAAAAAAAAAACACGAAAATCAGTTGAGAACTTGAGACTTACACCTATGGTTTTCTTGCTCGCGGATTTGGATTCAGAATGGTCTAAAACGGATTAGTGGGTGGTTATTTTTCAATTCTGTTGAGTGTTGTCCTCCTTCAACCCAGATCAATCGCATAAGGACGCCCAAGTCTTACTGTGGTGTCCTAAAAAGGATTTACCAACTAAATTAAACAAAATTAAATTACATATTTTGAATCACTACTTCGCTCTCTCCAAAAAGTGTAGGTAGGTTGAAATTATGTTGTTTTCAGCATTCCTACTGACGTACTGTAAGGTAAATAATTTACCTTTGCATAATTATTATGCAATAGTAACAGAATATGAATGTCCACAACGCCCTGATTCCGAAAAGTACACACCCTGATGTAGGTCGAGGTTAAATTTTAGGCATACCAACTGAAGGTATAGTCATTGTGGGGGGTTAAATAAATCGATACCTTAAAAGCACAAAAACGCTATGTCGATCCATCTTCCAATTTTTTTTATTTTTATTTTTTTTAATTTCAGAAAAACTCAAATTCAAAATTTGTTAAAGAGTTTAGTGTACCTAGTAAGCCATTATTAAAGGAATTGTGCACTGGTGAAAACTTCTTTTGCGTTTTTCTGAAAACTCCGTTTTTGGTCATAACTCCTTTCTGCTTTAAGGTATCGAAATCATAGTACCAGTTTATGAATTTCTACATCGCCCTGATCCCGAAAATTACTAATTATTTGACATTGTATTGGTACATTTTTAATTTAATTTTTTTTGTACACATACTGATCTTTTAATTATATCAAAATAATAGAAAGGTACCTATATATACCATAAATTTTACATAAAAATAAAAAAATTTTAATTTAAAAAAATCATTCTTTTGGTGGTTAAGGTTGAATTGTTGAGATAGATATTTGAAGGTTGAAACTTTAATCAAGTACTACGCACAGTATCATCCTTACAATGTTTTTATGAATTCGATAAAGCTATGTGCTGCACCCTCACGGGAGACGCGATTCAGGGGACAAGCACATCAGTGAGGTCGTACGGTACTACCCCGTTTACATGCAGCCACTGCCGCTGCCCCTCGCGTTGCCGTATTTGCTGCCGCGTTACTCCCCTGCCTACTTCCGCGGCAGCCCGAGTGTTTACATTCAGCCCACTTCCGTGGCAGAAACTCAGTGGAGCAATGGAGGACTGACTACTCGCGCTGCCCGCCCTTTGACTTCCGCACGATAAACCGCCAGTTGAGGGAGCACGGGGCAGCGCGAGTGGCAGCGGCAGGGGCAGTGGAAGTGAGGTGTTTACATACTCTCGCTGCCCGATGTCCTCTCCACTTCCCTGCTCACTGCTACGGAAGTGAGCTGCATGTAAACGGGGTATACGACGTTGCCAGATCCACGCTAATGTTTGCATGGCGATGGGTGGTGAAAGGGGTGGAGGCCTGGTCCAGGGATACAGGGTCCAGGAGTCCATGAATGTTTACTACGATATTGAGATTGAAGGGGTAGAAAAATAACCGCCTTCTTGGTCACCCGTTTCCCGGTGGGTCAGAGGTGCACTGTAGTTCTCCTTACGCCTGCAGGTAGCGCATGAAACCAGGGCCTCTTTTAACGCACTTCTTTCAAAATCACGGAACTTTGTCTTCACGTAATCTCCGTGATTTTACAAGTTAGAATTGTCCTCTTTGAATTTTCAGAGGTTTTAGTCTCCCAAAATCTTCCCTACGAAGAGTTTTTATAAAAAACAAATTTTAATTAAAAAATAAATTTTCTATTTTTTTCAAATTTCAATTTTTTGGACATTTTGGCCCGTATGTATGAAGTATTAATTATTTAATGAATTTAGAAATTTTTTTTGAGAGGAAAAAATGAACACTCACAGAGAAAACGTGAAGATAAGGGAAACCACTGAGTCCCGCGCCCCCTTAAGGACTCTACAATTACATAAAAGAACTATATCATGCATTACAATCAAAATATTATTAGTTTTGTTTTGTTCTACTTACCTCGAGATCTTGAATTGAAAGTAGGATCTGTGTCAAAAATCCAAAATTTCCATAGACGGATCATCTATGCGCCAATCTAATCAATCCCGGAAAATGTCATCAAAATCGGATGAAAAATGTAAAAGTTATTGCTGTTACTAGAATTTAACGTTTGCGCATGCGCAGAAGCTAATATCAAGTTGTGCCAAGCTTTTCATATAGGACCGTTTACATACCAACCCGCATAATCCCTGACAATTTCATCGAAATCGGACAATACTTAATTTTTTTGCCCCTCACACTGAAATTTCATGACATTGTCACACAGATACTTCACCCATAGTTAGAACCAAAATTGTTCAAGGAAGCCTAAAACGTGAAATGCGAGTGGAAATTGTTTGAACTTTTCTATTCCACCTTGAAACTCAGGTAGGGTTTTCAACTTTGTTCGATTCGGAAGCAAAATCAGGAAAAAAGTCTGCCAAGTGGGTGTGGCACATAGCTTCCTCGTATCCATCGGATGATTTATACAATCGGGTGATTGTATAGATGATCCGATGCATAGTAGTTAACTTCAAAACATCAAAACAAGTTAATCTGTAACATCCCTGAAAATTTCATTGAAATCGGATGGAAAATTTGGAAATAATGGCTGTTACAAGGAATTCACGTTTGCGCATGCGCAGTGGCTACTATCAGTCCGAAGGTGATGGTTTTCATAGGGGACCATCTAAATAATAATCTGTAACATTCCTGAAAATTTCGTTGAAATCGGATGGAAATATAGAAGTTATGGCCGTTACAAGGAATTCTCGTTTGCGCATGCGGAGTCTCTTCTATCAGTTCAGGGATGATGATTTTCATAGGGGACCGTCTACACACCAACCCGCACAATCCCTGAAAATTTCATAGAAATCGGACAATAACTTCCTATAGTTATGCGCGTTACTATAACGCGGATCCTTGTAACAAGGGTTTCATGGCAGAAACACAGACCCACAGACAGACACGGAACCAAAATTGTTCAGGAAGGTCTGAAACGTAAAACGCGAGTGGAAATTTTGATTTTGGAGAACTTTTGTTTTGATCCTTGAAAAGTGGAAACAAAGCTTCCGCTACCTTGGTAGACTCGAAAGCAAAATTGACTCTAAGGTTCCACCCTAGATTACACCAAATTCTGTCACTATTGCTTCCGTTCTCTAAAATAGCTTGTAAGCCATTCAAATTCCACCCCCTCAACACCTAAGGAAAGAAGGTTCACCAATAAATTTCAACCTCCTTCAAAAACAGTTCGCGACTATTCAATATTGGAAGATATCGTTTAAGGAAGAATGGTTATCCAAACCGAAAAATTATAATTCCTGATTTAATCATTTGCAGCGCTTTTGAAAAAGATAAAAATATTTTGCTGTTCAACGAAGGTTCTAAATGTCGACAAAACTTTGTTCCTCACTCCTCAGTCAAACATATCTAACACAAAAATTATTCTTCGTTCTATGTTGGAAACAACATAAACCGGACGGGACTCTACCGATGTCATCGTGTCGAATTGTATAAACTATTCGTCGAGCGATTTGCGGAGTTGTATTCTTGGCATCCAAGTTTATATTCAGGAAAGACTTTGCCAAGTTTGTCTGGGGGTTTTAAGGGAATGGACGTGCTTTGTGTGCGAGACTTATAACTCACCAAGTTTGATCTCTTCCCAGCGGCCGGTTTTCTATCGACGAGGTGCAGCTTCTTGCTCTGAAGGTCCGAACCTCTCAAACCCTTTCGCCATCAGTTTCAATCGGACTTTTAGGAAATCACGTGAGCTCCTTCCTCCACCGTCCTCATCGTTATCGACCTCTCTTGGGTAATAATACGAACCACCTGAGAAGTCTGGAGGTTCTCGTAAGAGGATCTGATATCAAAGATAGGCGATCATTCAACCCTTCAAAAAACGAGGGCACCGGAGTTGAAAATCAAGTGAAATTTAATTTTGAAAAAAGAACGAAAAACTCGGCGCTTTGCGCCTCGGCGGGGGGCTCCGCCCCCCTGCACCCCCCGGTTTATTGCTTTTTCCATACTCTGTATGAAATCATAGGAACACAGAATGTGTTTTTGCGATGCTAGTCATCCGTTAAATAAAAAACAACAATAATAAATGTGGAGTCTTTGGCAATAATAAAATAAATAATTGTTAGACATTTAATTTGGTCTAAAACCCTATAAATGTTATATAAATAAATATATAACTACAAGAAAAATACTATATGAATTGAGAGCTTTCCAACGAATGGTGAACAATTTCTGTGCAATGAACACTGCGGGAGTTCTATTTCCTTACCAACGGCTTGGTTGCACGTGAAAATCATTATAAAAGGCGCGTAACGGTTTTTTCTGTCGCTTTTTCGTGACGATTTTTTTTCGGTAGGTCATCGCAAAAACACATTCTGTGTTAAAACTATTTATAATGGTCAATTACTCGATTTTCAACATCGATTGCACTACAGAATTTTGCTTACTTTTTCAAAAGTTTCTTACGTTATTTGATGTACTGAATCCGAATCTGAGTTCCTTTTTTGTTTATTATTTTCAATAATACAACTTTGGAATCGAGCAAGAAATCAATATTACAACCTTCCAGTCAGCCCTCCGTTCGCGGCACATTCCTTGGTCACTATGGACCGATTTTTATGTAATTTGGTATAATTGGGTACGAGCTCCATTTGGTGTCTAGTTGTGCCGCAAAGCATTAATTTACTGCCAGTCACTTCTAAACGGTGAAAAATATGGGTTGAAATTTTCCAAACCCCCTAGTTCGAAAACCCTCTATAGAAAGGTACTGTTTTTTCGCTGATTTAAGATAAATTAAATTTTTGAGATGGATCGAGCCCACTTCGGGGGAAGTGCAGAGTACAATTTGCATAGTTCAACTTTGGTAGACCCTGAGAAACTAAAAATTGTTTAAATCACTATAAGTCATCAGTCTTATGAACAAGAACGTTTTTTAACAGTCTTTCACTACAAATGGTTATCTTAAAATTGCAAAAGTTTGCATAAAACTTCGAAATGAAAAATGGCCTGCAAAATGGGTGTGGCACATAGCTTCCTTGTATCCATAACCCGATTGTACAAATGATCCGATGCATACCTAGTAGCTTAATTCCTTAATTATGCTTAATTCGCTTAATTCCTGAACATTTTATCGAAATCAGATGGGAAAGGGAAATGTGGAAGTTATGGCTGTAACAAGGGAACACACATTTGCGTATGTGCAGTAGCTTTTATCAGTTGGGGGCAATGATTTTCATAGGGAATCATCTCCACCCCAACTCGGGACGTCCTCTTTCGTTCTCCCTGCATACCGGTGCGAATATTAAGACAAGAGTCAAAAGTTCCCAGTTACATTACAAGTGCACAAGTTCGCAACACGAGTAGGTGAAAAATACGTAGTATTATGCCTGAGTGTAGGCTCCATACTTCCTTTGGTCATCCGTTTAGGGGGAAGTGCGGAACTCCACACTTGCCCATGTTTCTTACTCTGCACTTCCCCCCATAGGAGGAAAACGCTGCAAATTATTACACAATGGTTTATTATTTTTCGATATAAATCACTCGTCTGCAAAGCCACCAACCATCCAACATGAAGAAAAACATCGATCGCATTTCGTTCAGCTAAAATTTGAACGGAGATTAGGCCTCTTTTGCGATTCACACTCGTGTTTCTGATTTATCGTACGTTAAACCCTTAAATTCTCGTAGGGAGCGGACGGTTTGTCCTACAGAGCTCCGCGTGGTCTCAAAAAATTCTAAAAGTTCTAAAGAATCTTAAATTGTAGGAAAAACAATACCTTTATATCAAAATTTTTTGAGTTTGTGCGTTTTCAAAATTTCAACCCTCATTTTTCAACCCTTAGAAGTGACCTACATCAACCAAAATCTTCGGGGCACAACTAGACTCCGAATGGAGCCTACATACCAAATTTCATCAAAATCGGTCAATGCTAAGTAGCAAAAGTGCCGCATACGGCGGACGGACGGCCAAATTTTGGTTTATTATTTTCAATAATGAACCTTTGGAATCGACAAAGAAAAAAAAAATTACGACGTCAGCATTGACAAAGCATATGAATTCAGTAATTGATACAAGTAACTCAGCTATGAATATAGTGAAAAAATTTTAACACCCCCTCAAAATTAGATGGTTTACGTTTCAAGGTACGTAGAATCCAAAAATCGAATAAAAATTTGGCCGTCCGTCCGCCGTACGCGGCACTTTCCCCACTTAGCATTGACCGATTTTGATGAAATTTGGTATGTAGGCTCCATTTGGGGTCTAGTTGTGCCCCGAAGCTTTTGGTTGATGTAGGTCACTTCTAAGGGTTCCAAAATCAATTTTGAAATTTGGAAAACGCCCTAACTCAAAAAATTTTGATATAAAGGTATTGTTTTTCCTTCAATTTAAGATTCTATAGAATTTTTAAAATTTTTGAGACCACGCGGAGCTCTGTAGGACAAACCATTCGCTCCCTACGAAAATTTGAGGGTTTATATTGAAATATATATATATATATAAATCAAAACACGAGTGTGAATCGCAAAAGAGGCCTAATCTCCGTTCAAATTAGAGCTGACCAAAATGCAATCTATGGTTGGTGATTTTGATTTTTTAAAAATTTTTTTTTGATTATTTTTATTTATTTATTTATTTTTTTTTTTTTGCTTCATATTGGATAGTTGGTGATTTTGTAGACGAGTGATCTGTATAGAAAAATAATAAACTATTGTGTAATAATTTTGGATTCTACGTACCTTGAAACGTAAACCATCAAATTTTGAGGGGGTGTTAAAAAAAATGTTCTTGGTCGATTCCAAAGGTTCATTATTGAAAATAATAAACCAAAAAACGGGGAAAGTGCCGAGGAGGTCTTATTTTCAAAATATCCAAAGTTGTGTTTCACCTTGAATGCAAATGGCGTATTCCACTATTTCTTGCCTGAAATACCAAATAAATTAGATCGAGAGAAACAGTTTTTTTCTCTTACCAACTGGTTTAAAGTGACCTAATGCTTATCCTAATGCATTGTTCAACAATATGTTTAAAAATTGTTCAACCGAGGGGTTGATTGGCTGAAATCTACACAGTTTTACACCGCGATAGGCCGACTCAGGAATGGTCACTGTGTGACGAGGAAGTACCTCTCCAGGATTGGCAAAGCGGACTCGCCTTTGTGTTAGTATTGCTCAACTTGGGACCCTGTCTGTTCATGAACGATCTCGCTTACCAGCCAATAGATAGTGGTCGCATGGTTTTGTTTGCTGATGACATTCGTTGGTTTCTGCTGGTTCGACGCTCTGAATTAATTGTCAGGGAGTGGTGCTCGGCTAATGCTCTCCTCATGAATGCTGAAAGAACCCAATACCTAAAGTTCAAATTAAATGGCCGTCTCGAAATTTCGGTAAGGGTTCTGAATTATTGGTCGATAACCGACTATCCTGGCAAAGCCACACAGAGATGCTGTCTTCTAAGCTGGCCAGCTGCAACTTTCTGCTTCGACGACTTATTCATTCTGTTTCATCTGAGGTTTTGCTCATGGTATACCATGCTTGTTTTGCCAGTCGATTGATGTACTGTGTGGTCTTATGGGGAAACTCTTGTCACGCTAACAGCATATTCAAAATCCAAAAAAAAAAGGCTGTACGTACTATGCGAAAGCTGGGTTGGAGTGAGAGCTGTAAGGGGCATTTTCGCGAGCTCGGAATCCTGACGCTCCCTAGCCTGTACGTTCTCCAGTGCCTCATATTTGCGAAAACAAACTTGAATATCCTGCGCAGAGGTTTGGATAAGCATCAATATTATACAAGGAACAGAACCAATCTCTGTCCTTCTCAAGCCAGGTTGACTTCATCGCTTGATACGAGCCCATACCAAATTGGATGTCGACTCTTTACCACCTGAATCCAGCGACGAGAGAGCTGCCCTTAGCTCAATTCAAGACGGTCGTGAAACGTTCTTTGGTTGACACAGAACTGTTTAGAGTGGAACATTTTTTCGACATCAACTATCAGTGATAGTTGATCTTATTATACCTATGTTCAAACTTAGTCTGTTTTAGATTATCTCTCTATTTTTCTATCTTTGTATTTTTTAAATGTTTTATTTAGTTTTATTGCTAATACAATTTAATAACGTTTAATTTAATACCATAAAATACGTTACGTTTGTATTGCCTGCGAAGGCTCTTTACAAATAAAAACTCTTTGATTTGATTTGATTTGATTTGAAACTCCACAGCATCTAATAATGGAATGCACGCCGATTTCATCTACCAGACTTCCCTTCGAAGGGGCCCTAACCACGAGGGCAACAAATCCTTTTAACTTAGACTCCATCTTGGCCGAAAGATTTGACATATAATGTCTTATTTATGGCTTTATAATAAGTGCGAATATTTCATTATAACTACTAAGTTGTATTTCTTTTCTTATACTTCGATTTAACTACAAAGGTTGAATTTTTTTTTCCTATAAATAATATTTACATCTATGAATATCTATGTGTGTAATGTAACAAATTTCAAGGATGTATGTTAACTCAAAGCCAATAAAAATTTAATAAAAAAAGGGGGTTGATTGTATAATCTCAACTATTTATTCTATGTGCCACGCCCACAAGGCAAACCCACCATTGTTATCTTCTTGACCATGGCTTTACTGTAAGATTTTATTAAAAATTCGCTCATTAACTTATGCTGCATGAATGGACTTTTTTGTGCTAAATTTGGTCATTGGATAGCGAATCAATCTCATTTAGTCTAATTGGATGTGCCGGCAGGTATTGGTAGCGGAGGTGGAGCCGACATGGGAAGCAACCTCAGCAAGAGGCGGTCCCAGAGCTCGGGTAACCTGACGGGGAAGCTGCCGCAGGACAAGTACAAGCTCTGCGGCTCGCTGCCCAACCACCTCGACCTCCCCGCGGACAACAACAACGAGACGGCGGCCACGAAGCCGCCTACCACCCGCGTCGAGGACCTGGGCTACGGCTCCGAGCGGAGCCCCGACGACCCGGAGCCGCCCTTCCCCGCCTGTCCCGTCCACCACGCCCACTTCCTCAAGAAATACCCCTTCATCAACGCGAGTGAGTGTTCATTTATTTATTTATTATTATTATTTTTGTGTGTTAAAACTCAGTTTCCCATTTGTACAAAAAAAAAATTGTTTCTTCATTAAATTTAGATGTATTTTTACAAATCTAGAATGTTTGAGTAGAAGGTACCTCCAGTGGCGTCTCCTCCAGGCAAACATAGCAAACACTGTTTGCCTTACTAAAAATAAGCAAAATGAATAAATTAATTTTTGTTGAGATTCTCCTATATTCCCATTTTTTGCAAGTAATAAGATAGCCAACTTTGGAAAATTTTAATATAATTTAGGTACTTTTTCATTATTACCAAGTAAATTAGATGAAATAGGGGAATGGAATAAGAAAGTACGTATTTTGCCTTAGATACTAGCCCGCAACACACCATAGAATTGGAGAGGTCGGTAATGTAGATGATTGCAGATGACAAGCGAACTAGCCCGGGGGGAAAGGGATGCAAGGCAAGCAGTTCAAAAAAATAAATTTTTCGGGACTGTTTAGACCCAGTGGTTCCCAAACTGGGGGGCGCGCCCCCCTGGGGGGGCGTGGAGAAAGTTCAGGGGGGGCGTGACACCCAAATGAAATAATTAAAAACAAGTGGGTGTGGCACATAGCTTCCTCGTATCCATAACCCGATTATATAGATAATCCGATGCATAGTTGTTAATCTCAAAACACCAATCTCCAAGTACCTTCCACTACCCTCATAGGGGACCATATACACGCTAATCTGGACAATCCTAGAAAATTTCATCAAATTCGGATCAAAAATTAAGTGAGTAGGTGTATGTGATTGGATAAAAAAAATACTTAGCCTCGGCTGGGATTCGAACCCACGACCCCTGGGGGACAGTTGAAGTTACGGCTGTTACAAGTAATTCACGTTTGCGCATGCGCAGTCGCTTCTATCTGTCCGGGGATGGTGATTTTCATAGGGGACCATCTAAATACTAGTCTGTAACATCCCTGAAAATTTCATAGAAATCGGATGAAAAATGTGGAAGTTATGGCCGTTACAAGGATATTCACGTTTGCGCATGCGCAGTGGCTACTATCGGTCCGAAGGTGGTGATTTTCATAGGGGACCATCTAAATACTAGTCTGTAACATCCCTGAAAATTTCATTGAAATAGGATGGAAAATGTAGATGTTATGGCCGTTACAAGGAATTCACGTTTACGCATGCGCAGTCGCTTCTATCAGTCCGGGGATGATGATTTTCATAGGGGACCGTCTACACACCAACCCGCACAATCCCTGAAAATTTCATAGAAATCGGACCATAACTTCGTATAGTCATGCGCGTTACAAGGAATTCATGACAGACGGACAGACACACAGACAGACAGACAGACAGACACACAGACACGGAACCAAAATTGTTCAGAAAGGTCTAAAACGCAAAACGCGAGTGGAAATTTTGATTTTGGAGAACTTTTTTTTTTCGTCCTTGAAAAGTGAAAACAAAGCTTCCGCTACCTTGGTAGACTCGGAAGCAAAATTACAAAAATAATTTCCTCAGATTATTGAAATAAAGTCTTTCTAAGTTTTCAAAATTGGTTTTGTAATGTTTCAATTTCCACGTTTTTTTATAACCAATTTCCACGCTTCCACATAAAGAATATTCACTTGACATAATGGTCAAGTGTTTGTAAAAAATTAAAGCCATTGTTTAAAATAAAACAGATCAAAACGCACAAGAGTTTAATATTATCAAAACCGGCCCCCTCCATAGCAAAATGGAAAGCTGATATGTGTAGGGGGGCGTGGTACAAAAAAGTTTGGGAACCCCTGGTTTAGAGTGAGAGGCGACGATCGGCGGGGGGGGGAGGGGGTAATCGCGGTGTCAAGTATTGCCATACCCCCACTACCACAATATCAGCTGTTGCAAACAATCGGAGAACTGTTTCGTGACCTTGAAAGCAGAGAAACTTGGAAGATGAGCCATGGATACTAATTAACCCATGCATGGCAAGACATAACATATCCATCCAACCACATTATCTCAAGGAAGGAAAACTTAGTTTTTTCGCCACTGCTAATAGCGGCTGCCTGGCGCTGACTGGTGTCCCGTTCCCGATTTTACTGTACCTAATCGTTTTTCTTGTTGATAGGTACCTACTTGGAAATAATTGCATAATATTGAACCCCTGATGTTTTACGATTGAGGTAGGTAGCTACTACGTATATTTTGAAAATCGAATATAAAAAAATCGCGGAACTTTCCTTAATTATCATGGACCGATTTTGATGAAATTTGGTATAATAGCTCCATTTGGTGTCTACTTGTGCCCCGAAGGTTTTGTCAGTCACTTCTGAGCGGTGAAACATTAGGGCTGTAACTTCTTAAGGCCCCCTCTCTCGAAAACTCTCGTTATGAAGGTATTGTTTTTTCACCAATTTGAGATAGGTACCATTGAATTGTTAGAATCGAATGGTCCCACCCACAGGATAAACTATTAGCTCTCCATGAGAACTTGAAGGTTGAACTTACGATAAATGAGAAACACGAGTGTGAATCGCAGAAGAGGCCTTATCACCTTACAAATTTTAGCTGACCAAAATGCGATCGATGTTCGTTTCTTTGGGTTGTACATGTTTGCTCCCTTAATCAACCTGTAATCAAATTGTAAATCAAAAATAATAAATAATAAATCAAAATAATAAAATCAAAAATCAAAAATAATAAATCAAATTGTAAATTGTAATCAAATGTAAATCTAAACCAAGGAATTCTTTATTTCTTCAAATGGAGTGTGAAGGGTTTATTTCATCTAAATAAACAACATTTTGAAGCGAAAACATGATTGGTAGGTAGTGAAGAGGGTAAAGCTGATGCTTGATCTTCAAAAAATAATAAACCTTTGTGTAATAATTTGCAGCGTTTTTCGTTATTGTTTATTCTTCTGTGATTGGCCAAGCTGTTTGCCTCACGAATATTCTCACCAGACGCCCCTGGGTACCTCACAGTCTGTCATCTCAAGAATGATCTTTCCAAGGACCACTGGAGCTATCTGCGTCAGCGCAATCTGTTTTAAGGATGTCAGGATCTGTTTTAAGGATGTCAGGATCTGTTTTAAGGATGTCAGATTCTTCAAAAAGAATCGATTTAAATCGAATCGATCATTTACGAGTGAACTTAAAAAAATCGTATCGATTTTCAGAAGTATCGATTCTTTCCAGAGTCGATACTTTTAAATCAAAATTTATTTTTATGTAATTACCAAAAGCTGGAGCTAACTATAGCTTCAAATAACCAACTACCAGTATCTTTCTTATTGATGGTTGTTCAGTGGGATATGCAGTGGACTGTGTTTTTATTACTAATTCTGAATTACATTATATACTCCTGCTCAAAATTAGAGCACTACAATCTATTTTTTCGTTTGTCCCCTTCTTTTTTCGCTTGTCGAGTTTTTATCCATTTGCACACATTGTTTGCAAACACAGAATGAAAGAGGTAACCAAAAAAGGCACAAATTCGAGAAAAAAGATGTTTTTTATAAATTAAAGAAAAATGTACTTCTTGTGGAAAAATTATAAAAATTCGAAATGCGAAGAAAAAGGGGTGGATTATGCCAGTTTAGCTTTTCAATATTTGGTATTACCTCCTCTAGCTCGGACGAGGTCTTGGAGCCTTCGAAAGATACCTCTAATCAAGTTTTGGATATCCTCCTGAGGGATATTGTCCAACTCCTATTTCGCTGCTGTTTCCAGCTCCTTAAGATTGTCTGATGGTGGATCTCTGGCTCGAATTCTTCTTTTCAGCATGTCCCAAACATGCTCTATCGGATTCATGTCTTGGCTTCTTGTTGGCCAGTCTAGGATACAAAATTTATAAAGGAAGAAGGAAAGAGACAAACGAAAAAACGCTGCAAATTATTACACAATGGTTTATTATTTTTCTATATAGATCACTCGTCTACAAAATCACCAACCATCCAATATGAAGGAAAAAAAAAACATAAAAAAACTCGGCGCTTTGCGCCTCGGCGGGGGGCTCCGCCCCCCTGCACCTCCCGGTTTATTTATTTTTCCATACTCTGTATGAAATCATAGGAACACAGAATGTGTTTTTGCGATACTAGTCATCCGTTAAATAAAAAACAACAATAATAAATGTGGAGTTGACATTAACATGACAACCAATAAACATATCACCAGATGTTTTTTCTGTCGCTTTTTCGTGACGATTTTTTTTCGGTAGGTCATCGCAAAAACACATTCTGTGTTAAAATTTAAAAAAAAATCAAAATTACCAACTATTGATTACATTTTGATCAGCTCTAATTTGAACGGAGATTAGGCCTCTTTTGCGATTCACACTCGTGTTTTGATTTATATATATATATTTCAAAATAAACACTTAAATTTTCGTAGGAAGCGAACGGTTTGTCCTACAGAGCTCCGCGTGGTCTCAAAAAATTCTAAAAATTCTATAGAATCTTAAATTGAAGGAAAAACAATACCTTTATATCGAAATTTTTTGAGTTAGGGCGTTTTCAAAATTTCAAAATTGATTTTGGAACCCTTAGAAGTGACCTACCTCAACCAAAAGCTTCGGGGCACAACTAGACCCCAAATGGAGCCTACATACCAAATTTCATCAAAATCGGTCAATGCTAAGTGGCAAAAGTGCCGCGTACGGAGTGGAAAAAACTCCATTTTTGCTAACTGACTAAAAAAGAAATGTAATGTGGTTTTCTCAAAGTCTATTACCTGTAGAATCAGGGTGTGAAGGACCTTCAATGTTTAAAAATTGTTTTCACTGCTAAATGGGGGCTCAAACCTGATATTTCGAGATTTTAAGCACTTTGAGAGTGGAATTTGAAAATTTCCTAACACGTTCTATGTGTTTCAAAAAATTTAAATGAAATTATATAATGTTGGATATATATATGTAGTATCTCTAAAAAATACTAATTATTTTTTCATAACATTTTAGCTTGAACATTAGCTCCAGATTTGGGTTTTTATAGCGAAATAAAGCTTTAGAGGAGTGGAAAACCCGAGCTTCGCCTTCCTTCGGTTTGGCTCATTTTTTTTTCTTGAAAATCTGACCATTATCAAGAAGCTGTAAAAATTTCATAGCCGTATTTCACCGAATTTAGATGTAGTGGGTTAAAATGAGATTAAAGGCACACCAAGAACGCCGTCTCTGTCGTTACCGGAGCTTCAGTGACCCTTCTGAAGGTTGTAACTTCTACATTTTCCTCTCGAAATCGATAAAATTTCCAGGGATTGTGAATGTTGACATGCAGAATGTCCCCTATGTGGGCTGTTAGCTACAATCACAGAGTAACGGAGTCAAGTTAAGGCTACAATGATCGGATCATCTATACAATCGGGTTATGGATACTGGGAAGCTTTGTGCCACACCCATTTGGCAAACATTTTTTGTTTTATTTTTTATTGGAAAACAGAATGATGTAAATAGCGACGTTTTCGTAAAATATTTCTGCTAAGAGTCAACAAGGTTCTGTTTGAACAAACCAGGTTCTTCGGATTGTCATTCGCAGTAGTGTGGTCAGTTCGTACTGTCGTGACATACCGAGTACATGTCATCGTTGAAAATTTCTTATTCGGATTTAGCAAACGTTTAATTTGGATTCGTTCCAATATTCGATCGCTTACTATCCAATTTTCAGAGATTTTTATCACTCAAAATTTTGTCAAAATTAAATATATAAATATATATTTACACATATATATTTACATACATATATAAAGAAACCTCAATTCAATCATCTTCATCGTATCCTATAACCTCTGAAACGAAGAAAAAAACAAAATAACACCCACCCATCGCCTGTAAAATCGCTTTTCTGTTTTTTTCACACGCTTTTCCACTTTGAGTAACATTATTTTTTTCAAAATTCAAGATTTAGTACTAAAATAATAAATTTAAACGTCAGAAAACATATTTTTCTATTGTATTTTCGTATCCGAAATCGAATGAAACCATTCCCAAGACGATACAGTAATTCGTTCAAAAGATAATGACTTTTTTCCGCTTTTTGGGCATTTGGCCCCACTGTGCGGCGTACGGCGGACGGACGGCCAAATTTTTATTCGATTTTTGGATTCTACGTACCTTGAAACGTGAACCATCAAATTTTGAGGGGGTGTTAAAATATTTTTTTTCTTGGTCGATTCCAAAGGTTCATTATTGAAAATAATAAACCAAAATGGATAGTGGTGCTCTAATTTTGAGCAGGAGTGTAACTTAGGTCCTATCACTGAATTTTGTTTTATAAATGTGGTCCGATGGGTTCGTAGGCTGCTGACTATAGACGAATATTTCTGGTGAAATATCCAAATATGATCCCTGATATAGATGTTCGACAGAATTGAACGGTAAGCACGAATTTATCGAAAATAAGGAAGTAGGTAAGAAAGGTACCTGATGAGCGTGCACGCGTAGATGCTGGGGCCCCCGCAGACTTCCAGCAGTCGTTCCACCGATGATGTCCTGGTACTGAGGAGGTACCGACGAGGAAGAGAAATATCCGTTTTGGCACACGAATCCGATTTCTCATGAACACGAGGATTATACGTTTTTTTATATAAAGCAAGATGGCGGTTTTAAACAGCAAGACGAGAAGAGAGTGAGTGGCAGTAGGAAGATGAACAGTGCGTTTGGAGGAGGTGATAAGTAGGGAATAGGGGATGTAGAGGGGTTTAGGCAAACAATTCAAACCACCGAACATCAACTGCGGGTCAGCTCGTGACCCCATCGAACCTAGTCAAGTATCTGAACCAAACAACGGTTTTTTTTCTTGACAATTTATGTTCGAAAACGCTGCAAATTATTACACAAATGTTAATTTTGGTTTATTATTTTCAATAATAAGCCTTTGGAATCGAGCAAGAAAAAAAAATGTTAACCTTTCCGTTTCAAGGTACGTAGAATCCAAAAATCGAATAAAAAAATTTCCGTCCGTCCGCCGTACGCCGTACGCCGTACACCGTACGCCGTACGCCGTACGCGGCACTTTTCTTAGTTACCATGGACCGATTTCGATGAAATTTGGTATATGGGCTCCATTTGGGGTCTAGTTGTGCCGCGAAGCTTTTGGTTGATGTAGGTCACTTCTAAGGGGTGAAAATTAAGGGTTGAAATTTTCAAGAGTGCCCTAGCTCGAAAACTCTCGAAATAAAGGTATCGTTTTTTCACTAATTTTAAATAGTACCTACCTACTGAATTTTAAAAAATTTTTGAGACCACCCGGAGCTCTGTAGGGCAAACCGTTCAGTCCCTACGAGTACTTGAAGGTTTTCCTTCGATAAAACAGAATCATGAGTGTGAATCGCAAAAGAGGTCTAATCTCCGTTGAAATTTTTTCTGACCAAAATATGATCGCTGTTCATTTCTTCGATTTGTATACAGTTTTGCCTTCTGCGTAACCAGTAATCAAATTTCCATAATCAAAAGTCAATGGAGAATACTGAAGGCGCCTGAGTGGTCACTGATCAGCTGAGTGAGCTCCAAGGCCATTTCCTCTCCTGTTGAACGCAGGAAGCTGAAATTTTAGAGGGCGGGTCAATGGAGATTGCTGAAGGTGCCTGAGTGGTCACTGACCAGCTGAGTGAGCTCCAAGGCCATTTTCTCTCCTGTTGAACGCAGGAAGCTGAAATTTTAGAGGCAGGGTCAAAGGAGAATGCTGAAGGCGCCTGAGTGGTAACTGATCAGCTGAGTGAGCTCCAAGGCCATTTCCTCTCCTGTTGAACGCAGGAACCTGAAATTTGAGAGGGCGGGTCAATGGAGAATGCTGAAGGCGCATGAGTGGTCACTGATCAGCTGAGTGAGCTCCAAGGCCATTTCCTCTCCTGTTGAACGCAGGAAGCTGAAATTTGAGAGGGCGGGTCAATGGAGAATACAGATGGTGGTAGGTGCTATTGATGGAGAACCAGTGATCCATACAGAAGGGTGATCTATACAGAAAATAATAAACCTTTGAGCAATGATTTGCAGCGTTTTTTTCCATAATATGGAATTTTCTGATAAATCAGAAACAGGAGTGTGAATCGCTAAAGAGGCCTAATCCCCAAATTTAAGCAGACCGAAATGCGAAATGCAGACGAGTGATCTACATTATAGAGATAGAATATGGGGATTAGGCCTCTTTAGCGATTCACACTCCTGTTTCTGATTTGTCGTACGTTTATTATTTTTATGGTTTATTATTTTTCTATATAATCGTCTATAAAGCCACCAACCATCCAACATGAAGAAAAATACTTTGAAAATGTCACCCCACGCATATTTAAGCAAAAACCTCTTTTTTGGCTGGTTATTTGCCCATAACTTCTATACGAATTGAGCGATCGGAATAGTTCGACGTTAGGACCAACTAGACCCCAAATGGAGTCTATGTGCGAAAGAACGGGTTTTTTAGACCGATTCTAAGGCCTTTTATGGCCCGGACGGTGAACGGCGGACGGCAGACGGACATTGCAAATTTGGATTCTACGCACCTTGAAACGTAAAGTGACAAAGTTTGAGGGGGGGTTATAAAATTTTTTTGCGATACGATCACATAGGCTTATTATTGGAAATAATAAACCAACATTGATCGCATTTCGTTCAGCTAAAATTTGAACGGAGATTAGGCCTCTTTAGCGATTCACACTCGTGTTTCTGATTTATCGTTACTCCAACCCTTAAATTCGAGTAGGGAGCGAACGGATTGTCCTACAGAGTATCTAAAAAGTCTAAAAATTCAATACTATCTTAAATTGAAGAAAAAACAATACCTTTATATCAACATTTTTTGAGTTAGGGCATTTTCAAAAATGCCAACTCTTATTTTTCAACCCTTAGAAGTGACTTACATCAACCAAAAGCGTCGGGTTACAACTAGACCCCAAATGGAGCCTACATACCAAATTTCATCAAAATCGGTCAATGCTAAGTGGGGAAAGTGCCGCGTACGGCGGACGGACGGCCAAATTTTGGTTTATTATTTTCAATAATGAACCTTTGGAATCGACCAAGAAAAATTTTTTTTAACATCCCCTCAAAATTAGATGGTTTACGTTTCAAGGTACGTAGAATCCAAAAATCGAATAAAAATTTGGCCGTCCGTCCGCCGTACGCGACATTTTCCCCACTTAGCATTGACCGATTTTGATGAGAGTTTGGTATATGGGCTCCATTCGGGGTTCAGTTGTAACCCGAAGATTTTGGTTGATGTAGGTCACTTCTAAGGGTTCAAAAATGAAATTTGAAATTTTGAAAACGCCCCAACTCAAAAAATTATGATATAAAGGTATTGTTTATAATTCAATTTAAGATTCTATAGAATTTTTAGAATATTTTGAGTTCACGAGAAGCCCTGTAGGACAAACCGTTCGCTCCCTACGAGAATTTAAGGGTTTCACGTACGATAAATCAGAAACACGAGTGTGAATCGCAAAAGAGGCCTAATCTCCGTTCAAATTTTAGCTGAACGAAATGCGATCGATGTTTTTCTTCATGTTGGATGGTTGGTGGCTTTGTAGACGATTCTATATAGAAAAGTAATAAACCATTGGGTAATAATTTGCAGCGTTTTTATTCGATTTTTGGATTCTACGTACCACCTTAAAACGTAAACCAACAAATTTTGAGAGGGTTAAAAAAGTTTTTTCTTGATCGATTCCAAAGGTTCATTATTGAAAATGATAAGCCGAAAAGGTACGTAGAGATGAATGGTTTTGAGATAGACTACTATGCTTTGGATCATCCATACAATTGGGTTATGAATACGAGGAAATTGTGTGCCACACCAGCTTGGCAGACTTTTTTTCTTTTGCACTACCTACTGTGTGCCGAAATGAGTTGTGATTAAATTCTGAAAGTCGATTTCTCAAATGCTATTACCGGTTCGCGAGACTAATTGGGAAACTCAGAAAGTGGAAACGACCGCTCAAACACTCCCAAACTACGGAAACAAGGAACCATAACTTACAAACGTTATCATGGGGAGAGTTCGGAGGAAATTTACATGAGGTCGAATCATCGTAATTCTACCTCAATCAAAAAGACCATGAAAGAGAGACGAGGCGTAACCGGAGGATTACTGAAATTAAGGCGAAGGGAAACTTGTTTTGAGAAGTGCGTCTTTGTCGATGACTCCTTCCAGTTGTATAATTTCCCCAGGGCTCCATCACAACTTCGGGAGCACCTTAAACTGCGAATATCACGAGTTTCCGAAAAAAAAAATGTCCTTTAAACCGTCCCACCTGTCCTTTAATTGTGATTATCATAATCATTGTTTTAAATAACTACAAAGGAATTCTCATATTAGGCAATAAGGAATTTCCTCCGTGACAATTTGGCTTCCAATTCTTCCATGATAGCGGAATTTTGGATGTTTTTTCTAGGTTGAATAAATGTTTTTTTCCCAATATCAAAATTTCCACTTTTGTTCTACGTTTTAGGCCTTCCCAAACAATGTTGGTTCCTTGTCTGTCAATCTGTCTGTCATGAAATCCTTGTAATGTGCAAAACCATACGAAGTTATAATATGATTCCGATGAAATTTTAAGGGATAGCCTCCTGAGAAAATCATCGACCCCGGACTGAATGTACCTGCTGCGCATGCGCAAACGTTAATAAGGAATTAACGGGTAACAATACAAGGGTAACAGCCATAAATTCTACATTTTCAACCCGAATCCGATGAAATTTTCAAAGATTGTGCGGGTTGACGAGTAGATGGTCCTATATGAGGGTTGTGCAAGGTACTTAGGGACTTATGTATTTACCTTAATAATGTAAAGAGAAGTGTGTTTTTTGTTACATTTTATAATATAAAAAATACCTTTATGAATAATAAGTACCTAGTATTGAAACTGTACAGGGCGTCTCACGAGTTGTGAGATAGATTTTGGTTTACTATTTTCAATAATGAACCTTTGGAATCGACCAAGAAAAAAAAATGTTGACACCCCCTCAAAATTTGATGGTTTACGTTTCAAGGTACGTAGAATCCAGAAACGCTGCAAATTATTACACAATGGTTTATTATTTTTCTATATAGATCACTCGTCTATAAAATCACCAACCATCCAATATGGAAAAAATAATAAAAAAAAAAATTTAAAAAAATCAAAATCACCAACCATCGATTGCATTTCGGTCAGCTCTAATTTGAACGGAGATTAGGCCTCTTTTGCAATTCACACTCGTGTTTTGATTTATATATATATATTTCAATATAAACCCTTAAATTTTTGTAGGGAGCGAACGGTTTGTCCTACAGAGCTCCGGATGGTCCCAAAAAATTTTAAAAATTCTATAGAATCCAAAATTGAAGGAAAAACAATACCTACCTTTATATCAAAATTTTTTGAGTTAGGGCGTTTTCAAAATTTCAAAATTGATTTTGGAACCCTTAGAGGTGACCTCCATCAACCAAAAGCTTCTGGGCACAACTAGACCCCAAATGGAGCCTACATACCAAATTTCATCAAAATCGGTCAATGCTAAGTGGCAAAAGTGCCGCGTACGGCGTACGGCGGACGGACGGCCAAATTTTTATTCGATTTTTGGATTCTACGTACCTTGAAACGTAAACCTTCAAATTTTGAGGGGGTGTTAAAATTTTTTTCTTCTTGGTCGATTCCAAAGGTTCATTATTGAAAATATTAAACCAAAATCGAATACAAATTTGGCCGTCCGTCCGCCGTACGCGGCACTTTCCCCACTTACCATTGACCGATTTTGATGAAATTTGGTATGTAGGCTTCATTTGGGGTCTACTTGTGCCCCGAAGAATTTGGTTGATGTAGGTCACTTGTAAGGGTTAAAAAATGAATTTTGAAATTTTGAAAACGCCCTTACTCAAAAAAATTTGATATAAAAGTATTGTTTTCCCTTCAATTTAAGATTCTATTGAATTTTTAGAATTTTTTGAGACCACGCGGAGCCCTGTAGGACGAACCGTTCGCTACCTACGAGAATTTAAGTGTTGGACGTACGATAAATCAGAAACACGAGTGTGAATCGCAAAAGAGGCCTAATCTCCCTTTCTAATTTTAGTTGACCAAAAAATCGTTTTTCTTCATGTTGGATGGTTGGTGGCTTTGTAGACGAGTGATCTATGTAAAAAAATAATAAACCATTGTGTAATTTTTTTTTTTTTTTTTAATCTTCATGGTAGCTCGTAAGTTTTAGTGATCGTGTCCGAGGCTAACAGAGCCGTCAGTAAGAACTTTAGATTAACTTCGAGAAGCTCAGAGCCTTGCGACTTTTACTTTTGAGTCACCAAGATAGGAGTAGCTTCGTTTTCGCTTTTCAAAGATAGAAAAAATCAATCCTCCAATGCTGAAATTTTCAACCTGCAGGATTGCAATCCTGTTGAAAAAATCCATTTGTCAAAACTGCCTGCATGATTAAGTCCAGTGATCTGTATAACCACTTGAATGAGAGTATTATATGAGGCAGGAGAAATCTAATTCTTTTCAGTCTTCTTTCTCTCTCCTAGCTGTCACGGCAATCCCCTGCTTACGTCACACATTCGCACACCCGTCCAGCGATAGCCCTTTCGGGTGTAATTTGCCGTGAAAGGGTGCACCATTTTCCCGGCGTCCTCCCCGGGAGCGCCACACTCGGACCACCGACGTCTCAGCCTGGCTCTGCCCTTTTGTTCAAATTGCATTACCCGCCGAGGCATCTTCCTCTGCCCTTTTCCTTCCCAGTAACTACCTTTTATTCAATTAAGTGTCTTCTTTCTCTCTACCGAAAAGGAAAAGGCACTTACACCTCCCGTGTTCAAAGGCGAGACCGCTATTCGATGTCGATTGCTTTTCTCGAGCTTCCATTGGGGATCGCTGAAGTAAGGTCGAGTATATTGATGACTCCAAATCGATCGTCATCCAGCTTAGGAACCGAAGTGTTAATCTCCTTCTCAATTCCAATCAAGGGAACTTGTAAAGTTTTCCTTGTTCCTTTGGAACAAACTGACACATCCACTCAGAAAAGATTACTAGGTTAGGAGGGCCAGAAGTTTTGTTTTGAAGTGTACGAGTCTTGTTTTGGAGCCTGTTGACCTGCTGACTTCATCATTATTGGAAGGACCCTGCTATAAAGTTTACTGCTTTTCAATAATATGTCCAGCCATCGAGTACTGTTTTGCACCTTCCTACCTACCTTTCGGCACAGGCATCAGTCGTCAAAAATCGTGTTTTAGTCAAGCTTGTTAAGCGAAAAAAAGACACTTTCTCGCTAGTTTTCGTTTCTTTCTCATTTATTGACTCGAGGTTCGAAATTGGCGGATATTTTAATCCCTGGCAATTAAGTATTTTTTCTTGACCAAGTTCAGCCAGTGAGGATCATGACTAGGTCGCATAAGTCCCTTTAGACTGTGTGATTATATTGTGGGGTGTACTTAGTATGTAGCAGTTCCGCGAACTGCTCCGCGGAATAGGCCTGAGGAGGCAATGCTACTCTCCTAGACTGGGAACAAGCTCGGCAAGCAGTCACTTTTCTGCCTTGCTCCTGATAAGTGATCCCTTCACACATTTTAATATTTTGAGGTTTCCCTTGATACCCAAAATCCATTCTCACTTCATCTCGGACCTATATACGATTAAAGAGTTAATCGATATAACCCACACTCCGTTTTGTTATTGAACCATACCCAATTCATGTCTAATAATAATTATGTCTAATAATTATTTAATTATTGATAAAATTATATTTTTTGAATCATTTTGTAGAAATACGAGCGGGTTATTCCATCAGAATATTTCCAACTCTATTTCAAGTATCGAACGTTTTGGAGCTCATTCAGAGGTGTAACTTCAGTTTACTTGGGTTGAATCAGGTGCAGTGATCAGAGAGGGAAATTCCCCCGTCACTTCTCCCCAAAACATCCATGAAAGAGGGAAATATCCCCGTCAGCGTATCATCAAGACTGCCAACTTATGAAAATATGAGTCGAGTAGTTCCGCAGTGGACCCTTAGCCTGAGTGTGCACTCAGGCGACACATCACTTAAGTGGGCCGTCTTAATCAACTATGAATACGGACCGTTGAGCAGAGGCCGACCCTCAACTCAGATGAGTGTGAGTGGACACTCACCCTCAAGCCTTGTCTATGTCTATGAATTCCGCCCATAGGTGAAAAATACAGAGAGGTTCAGGACAGGATATCAGGCGATGGAGAGACCACTATTTGAATTTTCCAGATTACCGCTCAAAAGTTTTTCACACAGATTTCGTTTACACAACACGGATACCACGCTGTGTGTTTTCTGTGGTGTTTATCGAAATTCAATCCACAATGTTCAGTTTATTCACCAGACGATGAACGTCAACTTTTTACTGCAGCCATACCACTTGCTCCTAGAATTCGTTCTTTTCTGAGAAAAACCCTCCGTAGAGCTGCTGGTTGGGCCCTTCTTCCCTCGAGACGACGAAAAAACGTTTTCATTATCGCAAAACTGGCGCCGTTTTACGAGCACAGTAGGTCCTCTGGGAACTCTTTTGTTTCTTGTATCTCCTTCTCTCCCAACCGTCCTCCTCGTTTTCTCCCGTCATCCGGTTCTTTTCAATTCTTCATTACGACGTGTAATAAGTGCCCTACTGACCTGAAAGCATGGTTCAGCGCTTACTCGATCTTATCGTTCAAGTTTCAATTGAAGATGAGCTGTAAAAATGGAATGGGAGCTGTAAAGTGGAACATGATGAATAAAAATTTCAAATTTTAAAAATCTCGAAGTAATTGACGCATGAGGGAACCGATGAGTGAAACATGAAAAATGTTCAAAGAAAACTCGGGCCTCGCCAGGGGACAAGCTCCCTGGACCCCCGGATGCTTTTCGCTTAGAGCTAAAATTCAAGAAACATGGAATGTTTAATTTAATTTTTTATTTTGAAGAATGCGATCAAACCTATTTTGCTTTTTCGATAGCCTTTTAAAAAATCAGTCTTCAGATAGGAAGGTATTTTATAGTTGTGTTTTCGAGGTTGCAAATTTGGGGAAACCCTCAAAATGTAGTAGATACCTATACTTGGCTTTCTTTGGTCGAGGGCGAGTCTTGTTTTCTGCGTTCAAAATTGACATTACTATTACATTGATTAAGTATTATATACATATCAATTGTCGTCAATGATAACACAGAAAAAACGTCTGCCAAGTGGGTGTGGCACATAGCTTCCTCGTATCCATAACCCAATCTCTGAGTACCTTCCAATCTTAGAAAATTTCATCAAATTCGGATGAAAAATTGAGTGAGTAGATGTATATGATTGGATCAAAAAAATACTTAGACTCGGCTGGGATTCGAACCCGGGACCCCTGGGGGATATTTCTAGGCTCTACCCTCTGACCTATTGAAGCCTAGTAATGTAATGAATAGTAATGTAATGAATGTAGATTCTCACAGGAGACCATCCATCTATGAATGAATCCCTCTTTGAAAAACCATTCACTATGATTTTCATAGGGGACCATCTAAATACTAATCTGGAAAATTTCATTGAAATTGGGTTGAAAATGTAGAAGTTATGGCCGTTACAAGGAATTCACGTTTGCGCATGCGCAGTCGCTTCTATTAATCCGGGGATGATGATTTTTATAGGGGACTGTCTACACACCAACCCGCACAATCATTGAAAATTTCATAGAAATCGGATTATAACTTCGTATAGTTATGCGCGTTACCAGGAATTCATGACAGGCGGACAGACAGACAGACACACACACGGACAGACACACAGACACGGAACCAAAATTGTTCAGGAAGGTCTAAAACACAAAACGTGAGTGAAAATTTTGATTTGGAGAACTTTTTTTCCGTCCTTGAAAAGTGAAAACAAAGCTTCCGCTACCTTGGTAGACTCGGAAGCAATAAAGCTATAGCCTCGGAATTTTTAGTATGACAAATTTTGTCCAAAATTTAAATTCTTGTATATCCAAGTTGTAAGTGAGAAAGGAAAACGCCGGTAAGTGTCTACAACAAACGTCAAATTGGGAATTCCCTAAAACTATCGTAGGTTGTAATGGGATGCTACAAGACAGAAAAAAATCCTTACCATCCTATGATAGTGGTCTGCACCCTTAAATTTAGAAAGGAGACGCCATGTGACAGTCCCTACTGAATTGAAGCGATAATTGGCAACTAAGTTCTTGCAAAACTGAAAGCGTTCCAGAGTAGGAGTAGTTCCAGAGTGGTGAAACTAGCTTGGTAAAAATCTCACTAATTATTGGGGTCAGCACAATAAGCATCTGCAACATCGTTCAAGTTAGCAGTGTCTATCATAATCACGACTTGTGTGGATCCCACTTAGAGCGTACATTTTGACAAACGTAGAACCATTTATTTGACCCCCTTTCCTCTCATATTTTTCTATATGCGTCAGAAGCTGTGGGAGGGAGAGAAAATGAAAAATTAGCTCCTCGGCAGCGAGAACCACATGGGACAGATAAATTAGACGAAGAGGAATTTTTCCATTGTCGTCGAGTTTCATGTGAGCAAGTTGGAACGAAAGTACGAGTATATCCATCCGTTTGTCCCCGAGCGGAGACCCGGGCATAATTCAATTGGCTCCGTAGGAACTTTTTACTTACCTGTCCTTCTTTTACCGTCTTTGTATTTACATCGAGTGATCTGTAAGTTTTCACAGGTTAGGGCATATACGATGTAACAACAAAAACGCTGCAAATTATTACACAATGATTTATTGTTTTTCTGTATAGATCACTCTTCTGTAAAGAACTCGGCTTTGCCATTATCACCACCTTCCAACCATAGATACTACCTAACTACCACGTACCTACAGCTATCGCATTTCGGTCAGATAAAATTTGAACGGAGATTAGGCCTCTTTTGCGATTCACACTCGTGTTTCTGATTTATCGTAGGGAGCCAACGGTTTGTCCTACAGAGCTCCGCGTGGTCTCTAAAGATTCTAAAAATTCAATACTATCTTAAATGCTAGAAAAACAAATACCTTTATATCGAATATTTTGAGCTGGAGCGTTTTCAACATTTCAACCCTTAGAAGTGGCCGACATTAACCAAAAGCTTCGGGGCACAACTAGACCCCAAATGGAGCCCACATACCAAATTTCATCAAAATCGGTCCATGAGAACTAAGGAAAGTGCCGCGGACGGCGGACGAACGGCCAAATTTTCATTCGATTATCAGATTCTACGTTCCTTGAAACGTAAACCAACAAATTTTGAGGAGGGATTACAATTTTTTCTTGGTCGATTCCAAAGGTTCATTGAAAATAATAAACCAAAATCAAAGTCCAAGCAAAACTACTTCCAGGAGCAATAATTAATATTGTAATTGTTTGGTGAAAAAAGTCAAGTACAATCATAGTTTTAAGAAAATCGCAATTGAAAGTTTGTAATTTCGTTATCAATCCCACGTGCCATACAATTTTTCTATTTGGTGCTATTCCTTTTCGGAATCTATTACTATTACTACCAACACCATATTTTTTGAATTGCTACAAGCTGCTTCGGTATCTCATCTCTATTTTATATCAAAGAGTACAAGACAGTACGGACTTACCCTGCTTTACCCAAACGCATTTGAATCCTGGACCTGCCCACTTTCCCACATTTGTGATGCACGCTGAGAAATGCGACCCCCAACATTGTCAAATTGAATGAACTTGCAAAAATAGTAGAATATACTCTCATTTCAATTACAAATTGTTTATTGAAACTTTTAGTAACATAATGCAAAGATAAAAACAAATAGAATGATGTACAATAAGTATACCTATGATTAAAAAAATCTTTTTTGAGCCCAATTAGAATTGGAATTATAAAACAGACAAAATTAATAAAAACGCTGCAAATTAATGCATAACGTTTTTTTTCTGCATAGATCACCTGCCTGCTAAGAACACAGTTTGCCATTGTCACTACCTACCAATCATATTTTCGCTTCACAATCAAGTTTATTTTGAAGATAAAAACGTTTCCCACTCAATTCGAAAAAAATTGGAAATTGTGGGTTCCCTCATGAGGATATTGGATTACTGGTTCTTAAGGATGCAAATCTGAAAACAAGTCGAGGAAACGAACAGCGATCGCATTTTGGTCAGCTAAAATTTGATTAAACTAATTTTACAATTTATCGTAAGTCAACTCTTAAGTTCTCATAGGGAGCGAACGATTGGTCCTATCGACCAATCATCGTCGTCTCCTTGGTCTCATTCGATTCTAAAAATTCAATACTATTTTAAATTGATGACAAAATGATATCGACAGTTTTTCAGATAGGACGTTTTGACAATTTCAGCCCTTATTTTTCAACCCTTAGAGTTCTACACTTTGAGTCCCATCTCGGTAGAGTTGGCTAGGTGGAGTTCTCAGTATTATACTGGTACTGGGTACTTAATGCACTAGGGAGGGGGGGATAGAGGGTGACACAATTTTGGGAATTGACTACTGACATTGCCTAATTGACCCGGGCCTCGCCTGCTCAGATTGGAATAATTGCAACAAAGACTGTTGGGAGGAGACTGACTGGCCAGCCAGTTCTTGGTGGCTTCCTCCACCCTGCAGCCTCTTCAGCAGTTGACCCCACTCCAAGCTGAGAGGGCACTGCGGCATCCCGTCGAGGTTTTGGCATAAGTGGTGTGATGTATAGAGGCTGCAGGCTGATACAAGGTGATGAGTTTCTTCTTCAATGTCTTTATTCTCCTTTAACTTGTTCCCAAAGACTGGAGTAAGTCCTATGAGCAAAGACAGCTCGCAAATGGGATAAATTTCAAGTTTATTCTTTGTATTTCCCTCGTTAATTAAACATGAACCCTCCACGAATTTGTTCATTTATGAGCCATGCCTACTAAGTCTATGTTCATCTAATATCCCCGGGATTACAAGTACGAATGGTCGTAATGCGGACGAACTCCATTTCCATTCCTAACCAGCCATGATTAATTGATTGTTCGTTCATAAGTAAATTAATATGTAATTTGGCTAATCATCCTGTCCAAACAGCTGCCCTGGCCCATAAGCCACGAGGACATCATTGGCCACTCTTTCCACTTTGTCGAACAAGTTGTTTTCAACGTAGATATTCCTTTCAACGTTGGATACGACAATTCGGACGTCGTCGCCTTCTAAATCGCGCTTGGAGTCCAGTTCCCCTTCGATTCTCCGACCAGACATCTTCCCAACCCTCAGCTCGCTGTTGCCGATGATGTTATTGGCGAATTTGAAATCTCTTTTGCGCAAGTAGAGAATGAATTTGGGCTCGTTCAAACGGTGCAAGGACTGAACGACGAGATCCTCCAAGATGTTGATTAGTTGCCTTTTGGGGAATCTGTTGTCGCCGCTGCCGATATCTTTGCCCAACCTCATTTTCGCCTCGTCAACAACACCTGTAAATTGATCATGAAGTGAAGTACTTAATTTTTTTAAACATCCCAGTATCAACATTTGTAGGCGAATCAGTTAAGGCCCAATATATGTATAGCATTTCCAAGTCAAATTAAACATTTTCCAAGTCAAATTCAACGTTTTCCAAGTCAAATCCAACCTTTTCCAACTCAAATTCCACCTTTTCCATATCAAATTCAACCTTTTTACCATTATTAGGGAAATGACGAAAAATACGCACATGCCCTAAATGTAGTAGGGCTGCCTACTAGATGCTTGTCTGTGATTAGGGACCGGGCTGAAAACAATACTCCAAATGCAGTAGGTACCTACACATAAAACAAAATCATGTTTTGCTAAAAAAAGAAATCAACAATTAATATTGTTAAAATTAAAAAATAAATATAAAAATATAATAAATTATAAAAAAATAATAAATTTAAAATCTGACTTGTTGAACGTCTATCTTCGATTTTTTAGTTTATTTAAAAAAAAATTTTAACACCCCCTTAAAATTCGATGGTTTACGTTTCAAGGTACGTAGAATCCAAAAATCGAATAAAAATTTGGCCGTCCATCCGCCGTACGCCGTACGCGGCACTGTTGCCACTTAGCATTGACCGATTTTGATGAAATTTGGTATGTAGGCTCCATTTGGGGTCTAGTTGTGCCCCGAATCTTTTGGTTGATGTAGGTCACTCCTAAGGGTTCCAAAATCAATTTTGAAATTTTGAAAACGCCCTAACTCAAAAAATTTCGATATAAAGGTATTGTTTTTCCTTCGATTTAGGATTCCATGGAATTTTTAGAATTTTTTGAGACCACGCGGAGCTCTGTAGGACAAACCATTCGCTCACTACGAAAATTTAAGGGTTTATATTGAAATATATATATATATATATAAATCAAAACACGAGTGTGAATCGCAAAAGAGGCCTAATCTCCGTTAAAATTTTAGCTGACCAAAATGCAATCGATGGTTGGTGATTTTAATTTTTTTTTTTATTTTTAAAAATTTTTTTTTTTATTTTTTTTTGATTTTTTTTTTTTCCTAATAATGGATGGTTGGTGATTTTGTAGACGAGTGATCTATATAAAAATAACAAACCGTTGTGTAATAATTTGCAGCGTTTTTCACTTAAAAAAAAATGAGGCAAGGTTTTTTAAAAATTTGAATCAATAGATTAATTTTTTTTCAAAACTGCTTCTAAGAAAAAGTTGTATTTGACTTGGAAATGCCACAAATTATATTTTTTGTTGTTTTCTTATTTAATAAAACATGATTTTGTTTTATGTATAGGTACCTACTGCGTTTGGAGTATTGTTTTCAGCCCAGTTCCCAATCACAGACAAGCATTTTGTACTACATAATATGTAGTATAAGCCCTATATTATAATATGTACCTAGTATAAGCCCTATATTATAGGGCTTGTGCGTATTTTTGGTCATTTCCATAAAAATGGTGAAAAGGTTGAATTTGTTTTGGATAAGGTTGAATTTGACTTGGAAAACGTTGAATTGATTTGGAAAAGGTTGAATTGACTTGGAAAAGCTTGAATTTGACTTGGAAAAAGTTGGATTTGACTAGGAAAAGGTTGAATTTGACTTTAAAAAAGTTGGATTTGACTTGGAAATGCTATAAAGATAAATACTATGAACTGAGACCACTTTTCTCTTCAAATACCGGTTCCAATGCCATCCACGTCATTTCGTATAACAATTTGTCAAGATAAAGCTGCTGACTCTCATTCTTGAAATTGTGAGCTGAAGAAACGATTTTTTTGGAAATGGCCTGGAAGTTAAATAATGTTTACCATCCAAAAAGCTTGTCGGAGATATTCACATTCTCCTAACATTACATTGAAAAGGTTCTGTCCCAAAAAATGACTTGGCAATCGATATTTGTTCTCATCTTTTAACCGACATTGACAAACTCTAAATTCTGCCCACTTTGACCTGAAAAATTACTGTTATTACGATTCTTTTCACCGCTGAGTAGAAACTCACCAATCCAAACAAAAACTCGAGCCGACTTGCCCTAACTTCGGTCACCCCACGGGTCCCTGTTAATTCAACCAGGTTGTTGGTGAGCGATGAGTTTTTCAGTTCACTGAGAATAATTCTCAGTGAATTATTGTCATTGACAATTATTGTCATCGCTTATCAAATTGATCAATTCGAGCCATGTGAAGTATAAATAGATGTATTGAACGTGACCAACCCAATTCCAGTCATGAATCAGAAAATAATGATCGAATCGGGATTCGGTCGGTCTTGGTCGGTTCGATCGGTCAAGGGAGAAACCACTGCTCCGGAGCACAGATCGGAGACCAACCTGCATAACTTGGCCAATACTACTCGATACAGAAAATGAAATTATTGAGATTAAGTGAAATCTATGTGCAGTTAAGAAAAAGTACCTGGAAAAACTAAAATAGTTTTATTTTTAAAGTTTTAATTTCTCCCTTTTTTACAATATTTTGAAATGTTTTGAAATTTGAAATTTGATAAGTAATAGTTTCAAAACCGAATATAGGAACTGCAAATTATTTTCAGAATAAAACATAGAAACAAAATCCAATTCCAATCGATATTAGGGCATTCAAACTGTGAAATTGGAGCGTCTAGAGGGTCGGCTAATGTTTTATATTCACGTGGGAACCCTCCCCCACTCGCCGAACATTCAAACAACGCGCGATAGTGGATGTAATTTGCACAACTGTAGTTGACTTTCGAATCTTGGTCGAAATAAGTTTGTAGTGTCTATGTAGTTATGTGCCGGTAATACTAGGTGGTATGATCCAATTTATTTACCAGCTGGTAAATAACCTGTTTCCCTGTCACAAACATGAAAAATTCATTTTGGAACGTTCTCAAACGTTTCCTCTTCACCAAAAACGTTAAAAACGAAACTTTCGAAGTAATCATGTCTCTCGAGTAAACCAATTAGATTTGATGATTTCAACCTTCTTCCTCGACTTTTTCCGAAATTTGAAGGTGGAACTCAGCCTTTGAAGTGGTCTTGCCTCAACGAGTTTCGGTGATTTCAACCTTCTTCCTCGACTTTTTCCGAAATTTGAAGGTGGAACTCAGCCTTTGAAGCGGTCTTGCCTCAACGAGTTTCGGTGTTTTCAACCTTCTTCCTCGACTTTTTCCGAAATTTGAATGTGAAAATGTGCTTTTTGACCGAGGTGGTACTCAATTTGGGTTGTCGTGGGACGACGTTTTTTTTTTGTTTTTTTTTTTGTATGTCCGAGCCGCTTGCATTTCTTTATTCCGGTACCAATCTGTCTGATTCTTTTTGAAATGTGTTATATCAGTATCCGTGGTGGTCCCATTTCAAACAGGTTTCATTTTGCTTCGTTAGAAGTATCGAAAATTTGTGATAGAAGTTGAAAAACGTGGTCCCGTTTTCGGGAATATTGGTCCACATTCACTCTTCTTGCCCTGTGACTTCCGACTGAGTCGATGGAGGACCATTTGTGTATAGTCAAATTGAAGGTCTGATTGTAAGCTTTAAAATGATATGCTATATGAGGGGGGTTCCGATAACTAAAAGGTGCTGCGGGGGATGAGAAACTGGAAAAATTATAGTGGGTTATTAGCTCAGAAACTGCATGAGCCATATCAAACGTATCTACGAATGCTCGTGTATGTGAGTTTTCATACCAAGTAGGTATGAGCGATAATTATAGTACTGTTAGTAAGGTTTTCTACCAAGTGGGTGTAGCACATAGCTTCCTCGTCATCCATAACATAGTTGGGTAGGAGGGAGGATGCCATATAGAAGATTGTCGGAATTGAATAGTGCCGTACCAAATATGAGGTAGGTATATAGTACAGTTAGGTGATGAGAGGGTGTACTACCAAGTGGGTGTAGCACATAGCTTCCTCGTCATTCATAATATAGTAGGATATCTAATGGTATAGGAGATCGTCATAACTGCATAGTGCCGTACCAAATATGAGATATGTAGTACAATTTGGTGATAAAAGGGTATTTTACCAAGTGGGTGTAGCACATAGCTTCCTCGTCATCCATAACATAGTTGGGTAGGAGGGTGGGTGCCACATAGGAGATTGTTGGAACTGAATAGTGCAGTACCAAATATAAGGTATATAGTAGGTACAGTTAGATAATGAGAGGGTATTCTACCAAGTGGGTGTAGCACATAGCCCCCTCATCACCGATAACATGATTAGGTAGGTAATAGTAGAGGACATCGTCAGAACTGCATAGTGCCCAACTAAATATCAGGTATGTTATAGTACAGTTAGGTGATGATAGAGTATTCTACCAAGTGGGTGTAACACATAGCTTCCTAGTCAAACATAATATAGTTGGGTAGGTAATGGTATAAAAGATCGTCAGAACTGCATAGTGCTGTACCAAATATGAGGTTTATAGTTCAACTCGGTGATGAGAGGGTGTACTACCAAGTGGGTGTAGCACATAGCTTCCTCGTCATCGATAATATAGTTGGGTAGGTAATGGTATAGGAGATCATCAGAACTGAATAGTGCAGTACCAAATATGAGGTAGGTATATAGTACAATTAGGTGATGAGAGGGTTTGCTACCAAGTGGATGTAGCACATAGCTCCCTCGTCAATCATGTCATAGTTGAGTTGTTGAATTGTGTTGTCAGAACTACCAAGTACCTAGCAATTATGAACAAAGTCGACCAGTTAGGGGATAAGAGAGTAGATTGGCAAGTAAGCAAGTGAACCAAATCTGATCGTAAAACGGAAACTCATCTATATATATGGAAACTGATCCGGATTACAGAATGTGGTCCACCCTACGGCTTCTGGTTCACCTTACTGATATGATTTACAGTATTACTAAAACTGTTCGAAAAACTGCGGGTAAAATAATTTCAGGTTCATGTTGAGGACCACTAAAAAGTGAAAAATAAAAAATAATACAAAATGGAAAAATAATAAAATAAAAACCTTTTTAACAAAAAAATGGACCGACCTCAAAAATGATGTCCATATACACCAAAAAGGGAAAAATGATAATCTCAGCGAAAACATACTTGATGTAGTAGGTTGTTGGCCATAGATATTTAGTCAACAGAATCTGTTGAAACTCTAGTCAACAGAATCACTCTAAAAATAATTGTTGGTATTCCTACATACCATCTGATGGTATGTAGGAATACCAACAATTATTTTTAGAGTGATTCACACTTATTGTCACACTTATATCCCCATCATACGATAGTCTTGCCCAATAGTTTTGGAACACTTATATCTAGTCGTATTCATGTTTTGTATTGCACGATCGACGCATGTTGTAATACTCACCAGATGATGTGAGTAGTACTTAATAACCACAGCGTATCCAGATATTTAGATAGGTACGCATTGAAGTCGTCGCCGTGTCCATCTGTAGACACAAACTTCTTCTAGATGTTCTATTTACCAACATTTTAGTCGTTTTCGGAAATATAGGTACATACCTCCCATGCCACAGACATGCTTCCACACCGAGTATGAACGTAGATATCTGTTAGTTTAAGATTGTGGGAGGTTTTGAACGTTAATTAAGCAACAACGCTTCCGAAGGTATGTAGCTACATTACAATATGTCCACCAATATAATAATAAAGTCTCATGTAATAATAAAGTCTCAAAATACTCGTCACAACCATTCCTAGGGAGGTTCACATTTACTATCGTACTCATATGGCAGCAGAGACGTACTTGGTACCTGATAGTTTGGGGAGCACATTTTAACTCAATGGTAGGTACTTACTCTTGTAATGCTAACCAGATCATCGAATAATGGAGGTAGTTAGTTTGTGTTTACAGATGGGCACGGCGGCGACTACAATGCGTACCTACCTACCTATCTGGATACGCTGTGGTTATTAAGTACTACTCACATGATCTGGTGAGTATCACAACATGCGTCGATCGTGCAACATGAATACGAGTAGATATAAGTGTTCCAAAACTATTGGGCAAAACGCTGCTTCAAGTCCTTTCATAGGTGATTCACAGTGTTCAAGCAAAGTTGACTACCTAGGGGTCCGGACATGGCAGATTACTGGACATTTAGCACTTTAAACTTTAATTTCTATATTTTAGCGTGAATTTTTTTTAAACGCCTAAATCATAAATGAGCATTCGGAATCTTCTCTGGACAACGATTGGCACTTTTTGGGAAAATGACCCATATCATATTCGATAAGATAGAAGGAATGAAGATTCTAGGAATTCTTCCCGGACATGTTCATATTCCATGATAATATGATTCAGATGTATCGAAAGATGTAGTCAAGTCACTTTAAAGTTAAATTAGGGTTCAAGAGAGAAGATAATTTTTAGGTTTTTAGAACGCTGGAAAGTTGTACGCGTACCTGTGTATAGTCGGTTCTGGTGGGCGAACAACGCCAAGTGACTTTCACGCCGTTTCTTCGATTGGAATATATTCAGTTCTCTCACCAACATTGCCAGTTTTCTCTCGTATTCGACCTCTAGACTAGCCATTTGTTCTCCTATCTCGACGTTTATTTTATCCAAATCGTGATCTTCTATGCGTTCAGCTTCTGCTGCCTTTTCGATTAAAAGAAAGAAAAAAATGACTGTAATCTCAAGGTGTGCTACAACTACAGTATCAGAAACTATGAAGATAAATGTAGGCTGTTTTTACTGTAATCTTTTGATTCAACATAGAAAGTTTGTTGTCACCAAGTAAAAATAATAAATTCCTGAGAAATGAGTTTCAAAAAGTCCTTTTCCCTGACTTGAGTTCTTCTGCTAGAACTTTGTAAATTTATTGTCCAACTTGGACTATCAGGCAACGCACTGGCTTATTGTTCAAATTACTAGCATCCAGAAGATTGTGATGTACAGGGTTATTTTGAAACCAATCTGCAATACTTCAGGAATCGATTATACAGCAAATTTGCAACAACTTTTCCCTCGTAGCACTTATTTCACTCCGCCTAAAATGCTGATTTGTTCACTTATAATTAGGTAAACCCTCAATTTTTGCTGAAATAACTTCTCGCATTCATACTCCATTTTCCCCCAAAAATATCATAGTAAACCTTAAAACGCTGCGAATCATTACACATTGGTTTATTATTTTTCTGTATATCTATACAGAACACACAGGACACTCGCCTGCAAAGACCACAGATTTACCTTAATCCCTGTTTCTTCGAACTGAGTGTGAAGCGTTTATTTCTTCCAAATACACTTGGTTGTGAAGTAGGTATGTGGTAGGTTGGTAGTATCATCTAGGGACTAGACGGTATCCGTCGAGGAGGCGCCAGCTCTTGCAAGGGGTAAAATTAGTTTCTCATACGTCCAATAGAGTGCTTTGATTAAAATTATCTTGGAGAGATTTCATCAAATTTTTAGGAGTGCCAACATTTAAAAATTTTTTCAGTTGGTGGGGAAAACGACTCTGGGTTTTTTAACTCCTTTTTGTTGTAAAAAAGGGTACTTTTTGACACTTTTGTAATCAAAATGGGGTCTTTTTGACATTATCTTAAATCAGAAAATTTAATATTATCAGATGTTGAAAGTTATTAATCTCACTGTAATATTAGGTACTTGCTATGGTAAGTCATTCATCAGAGCACTGTATTGGACTTACGATAAACTACTTTACCACTAGCGCCCCTAGCGGGAGTTGGCGCCTCCTCCACGGATAGTGGCTTGTTATCCAGGATCTCCGCTAACTTGTCTCCGTTACTCTGTGTCCAGGGTTAGTAGATGGTGACAATGGCAAAGCCGTGTTCTTTACAGAGGAGTGATCTAAATAGAAAAATAATAAACCTTTGTGTAATAATTTACATTGTTTTTTGTAATTTCCCCTTTTTTCTATCCTCTTTAGCATCGTCCAATCATCGGAACCCCCTCATGTAGCATCTCATTTCGAAAATTTGACTGTTTATCTCATTGCAATACCTAAAACTGTTATGGCAGTTGGACGTCAATTCAACCTGAAATGGTTGTTTACTTTTTACTTACCTACCTATCTGAACTTTATTCGAAAATTTCCGTTAAAATAGAGATTTCATTTCATTCAGGTGTATAATATATTTTAGGTCAAGTAGGTAGGCATAAGTATAATATACTTAAAAGTATATGAATTATTATTATCATTATTAAAACTTATTATTAAAAGTATATTATACTTATGCCTACCTTCTTGACCTAAAATACCTGCCTACCTCATAACTGAACATATTTCACTGCACACAATATATTGTTTAGATTTGTACTTAAGTACATTCATGAGTTCGTACTTTCTCCGTAAGTTCACTTTACCATGTTGTCTCCAACTTTATCGATTATCGCTATGAGTCGGCAAAGTCTTTCGGCAGCTTCGACAGGTGTAAGTGCAATACAACTTCCTTTATATCTCTTCTTCTTCTTCGCCATTCTGAGGAAAACGTCCACGAAAATCGCAATTTATACGGTAAAACGATGAATGGAATGTGAAAAGTAATGATTTACAGCTGTTCACCGAAGCCGAATTCCTCCTACGCGGTTGTTCCTCCCAAAATGACGTCATCAAATAATGACAGTGAAATGAGAACTTACCTTTTAGCATTCTGATTTCCCATAACAATTATGGGTTTCATCTGACGGCATCAAAATGGCAAGTCTATTTGCGAGCGTTTTCCAGCATCTAATTCCCAATAAACTTGAACCTTTAAAAAAATTCAAATTTTGATACAAGTTTTCTAGGTCTAAATGAATCATGGGTACCAAATAACTGTAACTATAGTAGGCACTCTCTAGGGATTGGTGGGCTTCAATTAGTTAACAGGAGTTTTTACTGAGATTTTTTTCTGGTGATCTTGAAAGGTTCCCTGTGACGTTCGACAACATTAGGAAAACAACAACTCAACCGTGTTTTTACCTGAACATCTAGTTCGTGACGAATTATTTCGTTAGTTAATTTAATAAAGAAGTCCAGTTCAACTAACAATTGGTATTTGATTGTACAGTTTTCTACTTATCATCTGCCTAAACACATTGGTCTCGGAACTCTGAAGGTAGTGATTCCATGCTTGGCAACAACGGAGACTAATGATACTAATCCCGCACGACCGTCGTGTCGTGCGGGGTTAGTCTAACCACGTCATTCATCATCAGTGGATCCCAACAACCCTGATACAACCTGATTCCTCATTGAGGAATTTCACCATGTCGGAATTTCCTATTTTTGACCCCGAAATCGGATTCAGCACCTCGAAAAACCCCATAAGGCAAACTTTCAGCCCGAACTTCCTAATTTACGAATAAACAAAACAGTGTAGAAAAAACGAATGTTTAAAAAACCGGGAAAATTACGTCATCCTGGAATAGTTCATTTATGGCCGCTTGAAGCGCTGAGATCGAGAAATCTATAGTCCCCAGATGCAAAATTTCATGAAACAGTAAAGTTAGAAATCGAAAAATTGAAGAAAAAAAAAATAGAAAAAGCAAGATGGGGAAAATTAGGTTTCCCCTGTTTTTGTTTGATAACTTTTCTCTTAGAAAACACGATTTCTTTGTCTCCATGGGCAACACTGGGAGAAGACGGCGATCCGAACAGCCCAATCAGCGAGCGTTCCCGCTTCACGTCCGTTTTCCCGGTTAGTTTTGAAATAAAAAATTTTGATTGTCTCCCAAAAATAACAGGAGACTTATTTTCCGAAATCAGCCCGATTTTCATCTATCCCACACCATTAACTATTCAGGAAAAATGCAAACAGAATTTGGTGAAATTCCTCATTTCGCTAAACGTCCTCTTCTACTCGTCCTCGACCAACTCTTCGTTTTGACATAGATATGGGACATTCCACGAAATTATGGAAATTTGGGAGGCCACAACCACCATTATTCAAAGTATACTTTTGGATTTTTTTTTTAGATGTCCATTTTGGAGGTTGTACAATATATCAATAGCCACTGTTACATTGTTGCTTCTTAAAATTGCGTATTTCAGTGAAAATTTGAAATTTTGTTAAAATGAAGAGTGAGGGAGTTAGGTGTCTAGTTTTTTTTTTAGGAGTTTCGAAATCTCGTATAACTACTCTGAAAGGTCGTTGTTCCTTTGGTAGGTACGTGTGAAAATCAAATTCTTCCTTCTTGGAGTGGAGAGCTGATATACAGGGTGTCTACACTTTCGATGGGCACAACTTCAGGGTTCGATTCTACAAGGTATTTCCAACAAAAAATGTCTCTTAGCAATTTTCTTTTAACCCACTCAAAATTCTATTTTTTTCACTTTAAAGTTTTTCTTCGCGTTTTCGACCTTACGGCACTGATATGGTCATAACTCCCTCATTTCTCCTGAAAATTCAAATCTGACTACACCTTTAGAAAGAGCGTTAAATTACCAAACTACTTGAAGCAAAATCAAAATTTTTTAGCAATAAAATAGTATAAAAAAATCAAGTCAAAAAGCGAACTTAAAATTTTTTTTTGAAACTTGACTTTCTTCGACCAACGTTTTCACTCTAAATCCCTGCCCATTTCGATGGGCGCTCTTCGGAGAAAACATGCTCAATTCGTCACCTTTCCAACGGTCTATCAATTTTTCTGTTCAACATTCAAAAGAAAGAGTAAATGAAGTTTGAATGTCAAAAAACGTGTGTTTTACAAGTAAATCCAGTGTTTCAAGCCGGTTTATGGTCCCCCTCGATCTCAAAATGGCTTGACGATTTTGGTATCATTTTCTATGTAATTATTTACGCTGAATCCAATTGTGATACTTCCGAATGATTCCGACTGCTAGAAAGTGGATTTTTCGAAGAAAACCTTCGGCTTTCGTACATAAAATCCGCATTATTCGTAGATATGGTAGTGAGCATAAAGTAACACCTTTCTACTCAACAAAAACTTCAATCAGCTAGAAATTCGGTGTTTTAAATGAGTAGAAAGGTGTTAATTTATGTACGATGCGAATTTTATGTACGAAAAACGAAGGTTCTCTTCAAAAAATCCACTTTCTAGCAGTCGGAATCATTCGGAAGTATCACAATTGGATTCAGCGTAAATAATTACATAGAAAATGATACCAAAATCGTCAAGCCATTTTGAGATCGAGGGGGACCATAAACCGGCTTGAAACACTGGATTTATTTGTAAAACACACGTTTTTTGACATTCAAACTTCATTTACTCTTTCTTTTTGAATGTTGAACAGAAAAATTGATAGACCGTTGGAAAGGTGACAATTTGAGCATGTTTTCTCCGAAGAGCGCCCATCGAAATGGGGAGGGATTTAGAGTGAAAACGTTGGTCAAAGAAAGTCAAGTTTCAAAAAAAATTTTAAAGTTCGCTTTTTGACTTGATTTTTTTATACTATTTTATTGCTAAAAAAATTTGATTTTGCTTCATGTAGTTTGGTAATTAACGCTCTTTCTAAAGATGTAGTCAGTTTTGAATTTTCAGGAGAAATGAGGGAGTTATGACCATATCAGTGCCGTAAGGTCGAAAACGCGAAGAAAAACTTTAAAGTGAAAAAAATAGAATTTTGAGTGGGTTAAAAGAAAATTGCTAGGAGACATTTTTTGTTGGAAATACCTTGTAGAATCGAACCCTGAAGTTATGCCCATCGAAAGTGTAGACACCCTGTATAGTTTCGATATAAAAGTTGAGATCACGGAGTTATTATATATTTGTTCTTTCCTAATGTTTTTATTATAACTTTGTCGTCGATACTACGAATGAAGGATATTAGAGACGTGACAGATTCATTTCCTTTATACGTGAACGTAATGGACAGACCAAGTTTTGTTGGTTTTAATGGCCCATCGATAACATCATCGTTACCCATTGTTTCATCGTCATTAGTATCCTCACTGATTTGAGTGAGAGGCGTGAATTTATTTGTAGTTTCAACATTCAATGTAGTGTTGCCGATTGGTTTTGATATTTTATGTCTTTACTATGGCACATAAATGAAAAATCGTCACGCGGGGAGAGTTATGAGGGGAGCGTTACGCGGAAATTTCTGATGATTTTCACGTACAACCAATCGTTCCTGGGGAAAACTAACTTCCTCATTTTCCACCCCACAAAAATCGTTCACCACTCATTGGAAAGCTCTCAATTTATTAAACATAAGACATAAAATGTCTCTCGTGGTTGCGTACTTGTACGAAAGCTGTATCCGCCGTTTGTGTTTTTGGGGGGATATGCAAGATTATTAGCGAAACTCCTATTCCTTTTGGGTTTAGGTGCCTTGAACTGGTATGTGGTACTTGTACTTGGTACAGTATTTGCTGCGGTACTTGATTTTTGGAGATGGGCATTGGTATTGGTTCCTGTTTTTTCGGGATCGGCGTCATCATCAGGACCCCCCATTCTATGAAGCACGACTAATGTCACGATCCTTCAATGAGAGGTGATAACGCAAGGAATGACTCACCTTATAGGCAGATTAGCGAGTGTAAACAACTAACAAGCTAGAACGGGATAGATGTTGACGGTTCGAGTACACGAACGAGACTAAGTGTCTAGTGAGGGAGATAGGAAACGCTGTTTGAGCCTCTTTAGGCTCATTGCCGAGTTCGCTATCAATCTAGAAACATATTTTAATGTAGGCATTTTGGATTTAGATCGCCAATGATGAAGGTTTATCAACGTTGTTTCATGTTAAATACGCATTTAAAAAATCGAATCTCAACGTTTTGCTTCCAAATCTGCCAAGTTAAGAGCATTATTTTCACTTTACAAGGAATCAACAGTCGCTGTGAGTAAAATCCTTGGAACAACCATATATTCTACACAAATTCATTCTCGTAGGGAGCGGAAGGTTTATCCTACAGGGCTCTGCGTGGTCTCAAAAAATTCTATACTATCTTAAATTGAAGGAAAAACAATACCTTCATATCAAAACGTTTTGAAGTAGTAAATTTTGAGTTAGGTAATGAGAAGAATAAGCGAATGATAAGCGAAGAATGAGAGAATAAGCTATGAAGAAGGCATCATGCCTATATGTGTTGGCCAATCATGAATGGTTCAATCGATAGAAAATCCAATATAAGAAGAAGGAAAACAAAAAATCGTATTCAATGTCTTTCTCGTTCACGCGAGATGATTGCAGAACCCGCGACATCCGGCTGAATCGATGTGCAGATTACTAACCGTAAATCTGCACATGTTTGGGACTTGGAGAGCAGCGGATATGAATAGTCATGTTAGGTGTGATGCTCGAGGCGTCATGAATATGCAGTCCCTTGACATACTGTTGGGGAGCTTTAATAGATTGGTCAAGTATCACTCGCCTTGAGTGTTGATGCAAGGATATGTTCCCCTTATTATGCGTGAGTCATGTTTGTGGTGTCTATACCCTCTTACCATGTTCCCCGATGAAGAAGGGACGGAATCTATTCAGGTAATTCGAGCGAAGTAAGTGAACGGGAGTCATGATAATATCTCACAGTTGGCTCCGTGCAACGCACGGGTAACTTGCTAGTTATCCATGTGTAATATAAATATCTAAATTAATATGAAATCCGATGTGTATAGAAATGTTTGTTCCAAGCTTCACGGCCAAACCGCTCCATTGACTCCCATGCAAAACTGGACGCAAATTGACTAACAAGTTTCCGTATAGAATATAGGCTACCTGTACATGACGTACTATTATTACATTTACTGACTGTCACGTTGTTTGGAAACCTATTTGGTTCCTGTTGTGGAACCAAAGTTCCCAAAATAATTCATTTCCGTCGTCCCGCCTGTAGCTAAAACCGATTTCGTCCTACGCCGGGGTACCTATCTCAGATAGTCCAGTGAAGGGTTAAAAGACAGGTCATTGCGACGCAAGTGACTGCTATTCAGTTGGTAAATTTTCTCACTCCCTTCGACCCTCTAGATAGCAATAAAAGTTATTTCACTATTCCTTCGTAGTTACATTCTGATTCTCTTCCCTCCTTGGAGCTATACTCTGGTTTGGTCCTTTATCTCCTGAACTACCCTCTTCTACTACTCTGTCTGTGGCAAATGACGTCTCATCATAAGAAGTGTGATTTTCCACATCCTTCAGCCAGCTTCTTCCTCTCAGACCGGCATCACCTGCCTTCCTGTATGTAATTAGTGTTGCTTTTTGGAGGCATTCTTTCAACATGCCATATCCTTCAGACCCTACTGCTCACCATTGGATACAATTCTCCACCTTCCATCCCTAAACAATGCTATATATTCTCCGAAGAACTACCTCACCCAGGTACCCAATAACCTCTTGTAAGATTATACGTCTCCGCTCCGTACATCATATTACGAGTGATAGCGCGAACATTCCCGAAAGGGATTAAAGTGAATTCGTCTAGATGACAATTAGGCGCGAAACGGTCCCGGTTCTGGGGCCTGTCCGGATGTTCCCACCGATCTCTGTACACCAAAATGTTAAAAGAAAAGTTAAATGTTAAGAGAGAAGCGACTGAGGACGTAGCTTAACCACCTGCAAAGGTAATGTTACGTACATTGTCACAGATCCCCTATGAGGGTAGTGTAAGTTACAGAGATTGTTGTTTTGAGATAAGCTACTAAGCATTGGATCATCTATACAATCGGGGTTATGAATACTAGGAAGCTATGTCCTACACCCTTTTGCAGACGTTTTTCTGAATGGGGTATTTCAGTCAATTAAAAAAAAATTCAAAAGAGCATGGGACGGGAATATTGGTAATCGGGTCTGTTCGTCGAGAAAATGTTTAGAAGAAATTAGGGAAGCTAATGAAAGTTAAAGATTTGAATGATGTGACGTAGTAACTTGCTGACCTTGGATCGAGACATTCCACTAATCCCATGCGGTCTCGAACACCTTGTGGCCTTGGATGGATGCTACAAAATACTACACGCCCACGACATAGTGCATGTGCGTTCATGGAGATCCGCCTTTTTTTCAAACGTGTGATCTCTTTATTTAATTTTTCTACCACATGTTCAGTATCAATGGGCAAAAAGTTGGAGTATAGAGGTTTTCAATGGTTCTGAATCCAAACTTGAGGCCAAAAACCTGAATTTCCAACTCACCGAAATACCCCATTCTCAAAAACTGGTAGACTTTTCTTCACTTATATTGCATCTGTGTTCCATTATTTCCATTATTTTATAGTTCCTTCCCGGGTGCCAATTATAAATGGAGTACTTAATTTGTCATGATCTCAGGAAGCCTACAAATCGTAAAATCATATAAAAGTTAGTACACAATTTTTGTTTGAGGACGTAAGTCCATGGGATAGATTAACAAATCTACCCCAATGTGGGGCATACAAATCTGGAAAATACGTAAAACTTATCAAATCGATTGCTGGGACAGGGAAAAATACAAGGAAGTTGGTTTTAATTTCCCGAAAGTTTGGTTGCAAGGACCTTTAATAAAAACCGATTCATTTCCTCCCGGAAAGGTTCGAGCATAGGGAGTTGTCACTGAGGAGGTTGTGTGTAGGGAGGTCACTATAGTTTTGTACACAACTTTTTTGGAATTTCTTGTCAGGTCTTTGTTATCTGCAAGAGTCGCTGGAGTGGGTGAATCCACGGTTTGATCAACGGTTTCGCCATTCTAAAAGGCTCCAAGGTACATGAACTGCTTGCGGAGCAGAAAATTGTGTCCTCCACCTGCAGTGACATTCTTTGTAATAGGATTTCTGGAAGAGTGCACAAAACCGTCATCTCTCCACTGATTCGTCTTCGCTCTTTCGTTACGCTTCTGGATTCCTCCAATGCTCTCTTCCTTATATCAAGTTCGCGATTTTTCATATTTTACGTGTTGTTTCAGATTCCATTTTCAATGTGATGGTGAAGAAAGGGAGCGGTGGATTGGGGCTCAGCGTGGCAGGTGGTGAGCCCTGGCCAGGACTCATAAGAATCAAGAGACTGTTTCCCCACCAGCCCGCTTCCCATTCCGGTCTCCTCAGTCCTGGAGACATCCTCCTGGCAGCGAGTGGCGTTCCTCTTCTGGGTCTCACTAACTACGTAAGTGCATCGTGAATTTGTTGAAAATTGAAATTATTGAAGATAATAAACAAAAAGGGATTTTTACACAAAATGGCCCATCAAAGTTAAACTAGAACCTAAATTGCGAAGTTGGGAAATTTCCTGTATTGGAAAATTGCCCTAAACTTTACAAAATTGGTTGAACTAGAAATTTTGGTGTTTTTTTAACTTTTTGATTGATTCTTTACAACTGTCAAAAGGAAGTAGGTACCTACTCGATTTTATCGTACCATTAGGAGCATCTAAATTTTTTTAAACGGTCAAATCAGTTTATTTTTGAAAAAAATTGGTGTATTTTATCGTTTGTTGAACTTGTCTATTGACTTATGTCGGTATTTTTCTTAACTGACGTAAAACCCGCTCCTCTAATTTTATAATGGAGTGTTATTACAAAAGTTGGTCCGTTTTCGATTTGCATGCGGAAAACTGAAAGAACTCCTGCAAATTCGAGGTTTGTGGCTACCGTATGTACAAATGTGTCGAAAAAAATGTGTTCAGCACTTTTCATATACATGTTATTAGAATCCAGATATACCATTTAAAACAATATAATCTTTTACACCATCTTCTTTAAGTCAAAATGATTTGCATACTGTACCTACTGGCTTATGTCTACCCGAATTATGAAACTCGATTTTTTGTTTCTCTTGGAGTTCGTGGAGAACCCCCAGGAAGCACAGTAGTCATGACAAGCTCACTTTGTCTGAAAGTCTACTTAATCTACCTAACAAGGTAGGCTCGTTTTAATGGATTTCTCCCCATAATTCAGGAGGCTTTGGAAGTACTGAGATCATCCCCGTCTGAAGTGAAGCTCACCGTGTGCCGCCCTCCAGAACCTGTTGTGGCGCCAGTGGAGACGGTGGCGCCACCCCCGCCTCCCCGGGACCACCCAATTCCGCCTCTGCACGACCAGTACGGGGTGAGTCCAAATAATAATTATAATAAGGGAGAAGAACCAACATAGCCTAAGTCACTTTTTTCGGGTTTGAGATAAGGTCATAACCTTATAGAAGAACGCTGCAAATTATTACACAATGGTTTATTATTTTTCTTTCACAGATCACTCGTCTACGAAATCACCAACCATCCAATATGAAGGGGGAAAAAAAATCAAAAAAAAATTCAAAATCACCAACCATCGATCGCATTTTGGTCAGCTCTAATTTGAACGGAGATTAGGCCTCTTTTGCGATTCACACACGTGTTTTGATTTATATATATGTATATATTTCAATATAAACCCTTAAATTTTCGTAGGGAGCGAACGGTTTGTCCTACAGAGCTCCGCGTGGTCTCAAAAAATTCTAAAAATTCTATAGGATCTTAAATTGAAGGAAAAACAATACCTTTATATCAAAATTTTTTGAGTTAGGGCGTTTTCAAAATTTTAAAATTGATTTTGGAACCCTTAGAAGTGATCTACATCAACCAAAAGCTTCGGGCACAACTAGACCCCAAATGGAGCCTACATACCAAATTTCATTAAAATCGGTCAATGCTAATATAAGTGGCAAAAGTGCCGCGTACGGCGGACGGCGAACGGACGGCCAAATTTTTATTCGATTTTTGGATTCTACGTATCTTAAAACGTAAACCATCAAATTTTGAGGGGGTGTTAAAATTTTTTTTTTCTTGGTCGATTCCAAAGGTTCATTATTGAAAATAATAAACCAAAAAGTGTGCTGGATCCAATGGTGTGGTCAGATAAACAGTTTAGCCAACGGAAACGGGAGAAAAATCGTTTAAGGCAACAGTGCTCAAGTCAAAGTGGAAGATCACAAGCGCCTAAGTCAGTGTTTTCCCTGTCATAGGGTATGGTCGCCCAGCCCCCTCCATGAAATTGTTAGTTACCTATTCATAGTAATTGCTTCCGAGTCTACCAAGGTAGCGGAAGCTTTGTTTTCACTTTTCAAGGACGAAAAAAAAGTTCTCCAAAATCAAAATTTTCACTCGCGTTTTGCGTTTTAGACCTTTTTGAACAATTTTGGTTCTGTGTCTGTGTGTCTGTGTGTCTGTCTGTCTGTGTGTCTGTCATGAATTCCTTGTAACGCGCATAACTATACGAAGTTATTGTCCGATTTCAATGAAATTTTCAGGGATTGTGCGGGTTGGTGTGTAGACGGTCCCCTATGAAAATCATCATCCCCGGACTGATAGAAGCGACTGCGCATGCGCAAACGTGAATTCCTTGTAACGGCCATAACTTCTACATTTTCCATCTGATTTCAATGAAATTTTCAGGAATGTTACAAATTAGTATTTAAATGGTCCCCTATGAAAATCACCACCTTCGGACTGATAGTAGCCGCTGCGCATGCGCAAACGTGAATTTCCTTATAACGGCCAAAACTTCCACATTTTCTACCCGATTTCGATGAAATTCTCAGGGATTACGCGGATTAGGTTGTAGATGGTCCCCAATGAAAATCAAGGCCTTAAAATTTACAGAAGCCTCTGCGCATGCGCATATTTAAAATCCTTGTAACAGCCATAACATAAACCAAGATGGCGGAAAACGAAGATCTCTTTCAAAACTGTCTCAGAGTTTTGGACGAATTCGTCAAAACTAAAATGAACTTGAGCTCGGATTTGCGCCAGAAGGCAAAGCAGGCTGTGAGTGATTTCACTAAAGTCTATAATGACCTACAATTGGAAAACTCGCGCTTGATTTCAAGACTGGCTGATCTCGAATCGAAGAATCGCAACACAGCTGGAATTATCAATGCAGGGGATGATCGCTCATACTCTGCGATTGCGGCAAAGAAAGTAAGTGCTACTATCCCACCAACTTACAAAGCCCTGATTAAACCTACTAATTCAGCTAACACTAGTGCGGAAACTAAAACCATTTTTAAGTCGAAGGTAAATCCCATCAAACTACAGGTGGGAGTGAGTAAGATAAAGATGGTGACAAGGGGAGCTCTACTTATCGAATCTGATAGTAAACAAGACATCGACAAAATCTGTTCTGATATCAACACAAATTATTCTTCGGAAATGAGGGCAGAACCTTCAAGGAAGCTTAGTCCACGAATGATTGTTCGAGGGGTCCCCTGATGAAATTAACAAGGATAATTTCCTTGAGGCACTTCAACATCAAAATAGAGAATTGAATGTTAAAAAAGAAGATTTGAAGGTGGTATATATGTGGAGTAATAAGAATTTCAGAGATAGGAAAAACATCGTGATTGAGGTAACACCTACCTTGCGCGGTATGCTGCTCAAACATCGATTAAAGTTGGGGTTTTCCATGTGCATCTGCGATGATCACTTGCATGCTCTCCGTTGTTTTATTTGTTCCCGCTTGGGCCACACATCGAAGCATTGTAAAAACCCCGAAAAGACAACTTGTCCCGTTTGTGCCCAAAATCATACCCTTAAAAGAATGCACGGTACGCACCGAAGCGTCATATTCGTGTATTAACTGCGCGGAAAGCAATAACTATGCTGCAGAGAATAACAAACGGAATTGTAATCACAGAGCGTTGGATCCGAGCTGCCCATCATTGATAAGACATCTGGAGCGCATACGTAGTAACATTCAATATGAATTCTAACCCCGATCCATCAATCGCAGATCAAAACAAACTTAGTTGTTTACAAATAAATCTTCAGAGGTCCCGCTCGGGTACCTCCAACACGCTTGAGTTCGCAAAACGAAATAATACGGATATTGTTTTCATCCAGGAGCCTTTGACACGGGAAAACTCTATTCACGGATTTTCTGATTATCGTGTATTCCAAATTGGACTAGAGCGGAAAAGAGCTGGGATTGTGGTGATGAATAGAAATGTAAATGCAATTTTATTGACACAATATTCTGATGAAGATTTTGTTGCAGTTATTATTCAATGCGGAAATAATAAATTCGTGGGTGTGTCAGCTTATTTTGACTGCAATAGGAATATTCAGCATGATTTGCAAAAGTTGGACAACTTGTTGGAATTTATTGGTAACCAATGTTTTTTGTTAGCAGTCGACAGTAATTCAAGATCATCTAACTGGTCTGACATTATTACAAATAATCGAGGAAGGGATCTGGAGCTTTTTCTGTCCTCTCATGATCTAATAATCATTAACGAGATGAATGGTGCACCCACTTTCGAGTCTTCTAGGGGGTCAAGTGTGATTGATCTCACGGTCACGAATTCTATCTTCTCTCCATACGTTGTTGATTGGATGAATAGAGATGATGAAAGTGCATCAGACCATAAGTTCCTGACTTTTAGCATTGTCCAACTTCGACATACCGACTTTGGGGGTGGTCACCATGGAATTCGATTCATACACAAAAAGGCAAATTGGTCGGAGTTTTCTAGACTTCTGACTGCTAACCTCACCGAAATACGAGAAAAATGGCTGAGGTCACATTTGGATGGTTTTCGTTTAGAAGGAAGTTTGGAGTCGGACTTATGCGCATTATTTGAGAGTTGCAGAGACTTGTCGCAAGCTGTAGAAGCGGTTGAGGACGCCATAAAGCGAGCTTGTTTGGGTTCGATGCCGAGTTCAAGTTCCCGCCTCCCTCACGCTGGTCATCGGAGTGTTAATTTTTGGACAAAGGAACTGACAGACTTGAGGCTTGCGGTCAACCACAAAAGACGGATCTACCAACGGACAAGGACTAATCTGCGAGCAACAAGAAAAACGGAGTACTTACATTGGAAAAACGTGTATAGGAAAAGATTGGATGAAAGGAAAATTGAGTCCTGGCGTGAGACCTGCAATGGGATAGATGGATTCGACGTTTGGAATAAGATTTACAAGGTTATCGGTAGGAAATATGGTCCCCTATCCTGGAGTACAATGAAGAAGCACGACGGCTCATTTACAAACGGGCTGCAAGATACTCTGAAATATGTGATGAGTACATGTTTCCCAGTGGATGATCCCGAGGATGATGGCCCTCATCAGAGTCTGCTTCGCATAAATATGGACTCTCCCTATGAAAATGATATTGATGTTGAATTTTCTGGTGATGAAATTAAGAGTGCAATTTTGAGTATGAACAAAGATAAGGCCCCCGGGTCAGATGGATTAGTTCGAGAAATATATTTCAGTGCGTTCAACTTATTTCCATCGTTGATCACTACTATGTTCAATCAATGCCTAAATAGAGGGGTGTTCCCGGTGTCCTGGAAAGTGGCTTCAGTTATTTTTGTTCCCAAGCCTGGAAATAAGAATGAGCAAACTGTCGGAAATTTACGACCAATCAGTAAGCTCCGAGTGGGTGCCAAAATCTTAGAAAAACTTCTCATCAACCGTATTAACCATTTTTTAAGATCCCGACATTTATTGAGTGATAATCAATTTGGTTTCAGGCCACAAAGAAGTACTACAGATGCTGTCATGAAAGTGAAAGACTTTGTTCAAGGAGCACTATCTGAGAAGCAGGAGGTCCTCTTACTCTCTTTGGACGTTGTGGGGGCCTTCAATGGTGCTTGGTGGCCGGCCATTTTGGATCAGTTGCGCTCTTTTGATGTCCCATCGAATTTATATTGGCTTACAAGGGATTACTTCACCAACCGTAAAGCAATTGCAGAGGCGGACCTAGACACAGTTGAAATGACTGTCACAAGGGGATGCCCTCAGGGTTCATGCTGTGGCCCCGGCTACTGGGACGTTCTGTTTGATTCCCTACTGAAGATGTCATTACCAGCCGGTTGCATATCAATAGCATTCGCGGATGATTTTATGTTGATGGTGAAAGCAGTCGATTACATTGGTCTTCAGACTCTTGGGAATAAAGTACTACGGGACGTCATCATTTGGTCTGAACGAGCGAATCTGAAATTTAGTGAGAGGAAGTCGAAACTTCTCCATGTTTCATCAAGGCAGTGTAAGGAAAAACTTACGATATACATGGATGGGACTATTATGACAGAAGTGGAGGAACTCAAGTACCTTGGAGTGGTTCTGAACTCTAGATTTACATGGAGATCACATCTGAAGTACCTGGCTGATCGCTCAATGAAAATCGTGAATGTTCTCTCACGCTGTGTCCGGGTTCACTGGGGCTTGGGTCGCCAAGCTGTGAGACTCATATACAATGGAGTTTTCGTTCCTGTTATTACATACGCCGCGCCAGTTTGGGCAGATGCAATGGAATCCAGAGTTAACGCTTCGATATTAGAACGCCCCCAGCGTTTGATTGCCCTGCGAATGATTAGAGCTTTCCGTACTCTCTCATATGAAGCGGCGTTCGTAATCGCTAATTGTGTGCCTATCTCCATCAAAGTACGTTTAATGAAGGAGGAGTACATGCTGACTCACGGGGAAGTTTGGAGGGGAGTTTGCTATGACGCGCCGGTGAAACCATCCGAGTGGAATCACCCGTCAGTGAGTAGTGTCGCGGCAGTATTGAACGTGAGAGACTTTGCGCAGGATAGGGTACTCTCTATATATACTGATGGCAGCAAAACGTCAACTTCGGTTGGTTGTGCCTTCGTGGTATACTGTGGAGACCGGGAGCTGGAACAAGCAAAGTTTAGACTGGATGGCTGCTGTTCCAACAATCAGGCGGAAGCGCTGGGTCTCGTGAAGGCTCTGGAGTGGATTAAGGCCATCCACCCACAGTACCGAGATACCGGATTCTCGGTATTCACAGACAGTAAGGTGTGTCTTGATTCACTCAGGAATCCAGACTGTCATTATCAACTGATTGAAGCAGGTAGAAAGCTGATATCTGAACTAAGCGTGGCTTTGGTGCCCTTGAGCGTCCAATGGGTGAAGGCACATGCGGGAGATGTGGGGAATGAGCGGGCGGATGTGTTGGCAAAGGAGGCATCATTGGAGACAGTCAGAGTCACTTCATACTGTCTCTTTCCTAAGACCACTCTGAAGCTGTCTTTGATTGGCGACGGGATGAGGAGGTGGGAAATACGCTGGAATGCTACAACGAAAGGTGAACACACCAAGAAATATTTCCCATCAATTGAGTCGCGGCAGCAGGTGATCATCCCAGACGATTACCGACTGACGCAGATATTGTCGGGCCATGGTCGCTGCAGGCATTACCTCCACCGTTTCAGCATAATAAGTTCGCCAGCGTGTTCTTGTGATGACTCGACGCCTCAGACATTCCATCATCTGCTTTTTGACTGCCCCCTTTTAGAGCAGCATCGCGCCCCCTTCATCAGGGATGTGGTTGTCAGGGGAGGAGTGTGGCCTCCGTCGGACCGTGACCTCATAGGTCTACATATCAAGCCCCTGCGGAAGTTTGTGTTGCATTTGGATGATTTGGAGATCCCTAGTGACCTATATTTTCTTTCGTAATTTCTTTTTCTTTCCTCTCATAAGTGAATCACTATTTTACCTTATTTTGTTATCTTTATTTTCCTCTTTATTTATTAAAATGGATGTGTAATTAGTTTTTAATAAGTACCAAATAACATGTAGTACAGCAGTGGAGCATGTTGTTAATTTCATTTAAATAAAAAAAAAAAAGCCATAACATTTACATTTTTCATCCGAATTTGTTTAAATTTTCTAGGATTGCTAATCTGGACATAGCGTGTAGATGGTCCTCAATGAGAGTAGTCAAAGGTACTTAGAGATCGGTGTTTTGAGATTAACTACTATGCATCGGATCATCTATATAATCGGGTTATGGATACGAGGAAGCTATGTGCCACACCCACTTGGCCGACTTTTTTGTGTTCTGAGCATATGGAAATTATTATTAGTGGAGTCTGTAAACCCATTGCACAAATTGATATTGAAAAGGGATAGATTGTGATTATTTTACCAAGGTAAATGATGCCAGAAAATCTTGCTTGACTTGGGTCATTATTTTTCTGCTCAATTCTGTGAGTTAGACTATTATTGCTCGGTCTTGGGGACTTGAGCTAAAATGATTCTGTCTCGTTTCTTGACTTGGGCATTTCTGGAAGGGGTTGAGGGAGTAACACTACAGCTTTTAAGTAAAGAAGTCTGCCAAGTGGGTGTGGAACATAGCTTCCTCGTATCCATAACCCGATTATATAGATGATCCGATGCATAGTTAATCTGAAAACATCAAAACAAGTTAATCTGTAACATTCCTGAAAATTTCATTGAAATCAGATGGAAAATGTAGAAGTTATGGCCGTTCCTTGGAAATTCACGTTCGCGCATGCGCAGAGGCTACTATCAGTGCGAAGGTGGTGATTTTCATAGGGGACCGTCTACACACCAACCCGCACAATCCCTGAAAATTTCATAGAAATCGGACAATAACTTCGTATAGTTATGCCTGTTACAAGGATTTCATGACAGACACACAGACAGACAGATACGGAACCAAAATTGTTCAGAAAGGTCTAAAACGCAAAACGCGAGTGAATATTTCAATTTTGAAGAACTTTTTTTTCATCCTTGAAAAAAGTGAAAACAAAGCTTCCGCTACCTTGGTGGACTCGGATGCAAAAAATCTACCCCCAACATAGCCTATCTCAAGTTAGCCAATAATTTCTCAGTTACTTGTTGGAGTCATATTGGAACATAATGGGGTCAAAAAAATTACCAAGAGAGCCGTGGAGCAGTTTTTTGAGCCTCCTGAAAAGTTGACAAAAGTGAAATAGGCTATGTTGGTTCTTCACCCTCGATTATTGTTTTGTTGGTTTGGCTTTTTTATTGTAGAGAGAGGTATGCTGAGGGGAGGAGTATTCCTCCTGTCATAGTTTATTTGTTGAGTAGACTTTCGCTTTCCAGCATCATCTTCAGAACTTAATGGTATCTCCGTAGTAATCTCGTTTGCAGTAACATTGTATGATTCTTTATTCTTCGGTTTGATTGTGCCACATATTCAGTTCAAACAATGTAATATCGGGTGAAAACCTCTTGGAGAAAAGGCATCAAGATGTTTAAGTAAGTTATTTCGAGAGACAGTCCCAAATGATCACTTCGTTAGGCCAGCAGTAGGAATCATAAAATGTGTATGCCATGTGTAATAGGAAGAAAAGCAACTTTTCAAATAAATTAGTGGTGGAGCTCATTTTGCTATTTGATGGAAACTAGCTAATTTGCTTAATGAAGTGATCTTGTGCTCCCTCCCAATAACTAATTTAAACATCTTGATGCATTGGTGGTTTCTACACAACACCACATTGTACTAGATTTACCACGTAGCAAACTGTACAAGAATAAATCCTACATTGATCACTATGGAAAATAGCCCCTAAGTTCTGATGATGCTTTAAAGCGAAACTCCACTCAACAAACAACCCATAAAACGAGGAAACGACGCTTCAATGCTCCTCCCCTCAACATTCCTCTCGCATTACTGATAATTATTTTTCACACTCACTGCAAAAAATAAGATAAATTGTGTTTAAACTTTTTTATGTTCCGACCTACATAACTTTTTTATGTACAAATTACTTAGTAATACCTTGGAGTAGGGTAGAAGGCTTTCGGTCCGCGGGTGATGTCGTTCAGAGAGGTTTTGAAAAAAGGAAAGCTTCCTCAAAAGCTCGTTCTACCAGAAGCTCGTGGTGGCGAGCTTACGAACTAAATTCCTGAAGTTCGAAGTTACTCCAATGTTACAACTGTACTTTACACGGCCTAAAAGTTTTCACCGCAGGAGCATGTAAATTCCGTCCATATTCTAGACATGATAAACGTACTAATTTTTTCCAATTTTTTTGTATTCACCAGATACCATAATGGTATGAATGAGTTTCGATTACTTTAGGCAGCAGCGTTGTCCAATCGTTGAAGAGCAAGGGAAAAAAAACGGTTTTATCCACTTTTAAATCTGAATAAAGAGAGATAATAATTCTCGTAACCCATCACTGGATAATTCTCCAAAAGAAACTGTACAACTCAAGCATTTCCATCAAGTCTTCAAAACGCAAAGATGATGAACCAAAATTCCCAAGGTCGGAAAATCTGAGGGTGGTGATGGCTCATTTTTTTAGGAAACTTCTTCAACTGAAAGATATTAAAATTTATGAGAACAAAAAGTACTTTGAGAACAAGACAGATGCAGAATAATTCGAGTATTGGAGGACGGTTCCCTATGAATTGGATGATGGTCCCCTTTGAATTGAAGGATGTCACCATTCGATTCAGTGCGAAAAATCATCACGAAAGACACTTGACGTGAGTAAACCTTCTAAAGGAGTCCCAGTGTATTAAGTAAAGCAACAACAGTTGTTGCTGTAAAGTTGTTTTTGAGACACATGAGGGGTTAATTAATGTAATTTTTCGTTAAACCAACAGTTTTTTAGTAAAAAAAGTAATTAGACTTAATCCTAAGTAGTACATGGGAGTCTCGGGGAGTCTAATATGAACATCATTTCAAAAACTATGATCCACGATACCCAACATGCGAATTCGAGTTCAACCCCCCCCCCTTCTCCTTCACCGCAACGGTGCCAGTCTGGCACCAAAGCGCAATCGTACATCGTAACGCTGAACTTCCATCTGGCATCGTACATCGTAACGTTGAACTTCTGTTGGTGAAACACGCAAGAACCCACGAAATATGCGGTTTCTGGTGCTGGCACCATGGTGACACCACTAATTTGTACCATGGTGGCACAAAGAGTACTTAATTCATGAAAATCCAGAGCTATACTGATATATGTCCCCTCAATTTCAAAGTTTAGTAAGTAATTAGTAAGTATCAAATAAGTAAGCTATAAAGGAAGCGAAATATTGAAAAATCGTATGTTTTATGAATTATAGGTACCTCCCCCCCTCCCCACTAGCTAATTTCGATTCTCCGGTGAAATAAAGTGGAACTCTGAAGTCTGAAACTCTGAATGAAAAAGAATCTCGCAAATCGGCTGGAAATTGAGGCCTGGGCTGAGTGAACATTATGCCCGAAAACGTACGTTTTTCGGTTGCCTCTGACTGAGGGATGGTTTTCAGAAACTAGGGTACATATTACTCTTCGTAGCGGTTAGACCACAGCTGAAGGTTAGGAATGGAACCTTTTACGGAGGGGGACCCGGTACCTACTGAGCGCCTGGGATACCCTGGATGTTCACTGCAGTCAGACACTGTACACACCAGGGGTTGAATCTCACAGAGGTTTCAACTAAAAAAGCCAGTTTTTGCATTCAGACCTCAGTTTCTCTCTCAACCCTCAACGGACAGATACCTTCATTGCCACACCAAGAACAAATTGGCGCACTCAGCGATTCCCTCAATTCTTTTCGAACTTCAATGGATTCCCAGTACTTGTTTACTCTTTTCAAGGATTCAAAGCTAATTTAATTACTACAACAACTCCATTTCTTCAAAATATACTCAAAAAACTTTGAATTATCTCAATATTTGAGTTTTTTTAGATTAGAAGTCGGAAATCCTTCTCTACTGGTTAGTTATTACTCATATTATGGTATTATTTACCCATTATGGTATTTTCCGCTTTATCTATGTATTCAAATCCGTGACAAATCGAACGACATGTGTATCTGTAGGTACTAGTTTTCTATATGGGTATCGGGAATTATTTGAATTTGAAAATTGTCTCAAACAATTGTGATGAATAGGTATGATTTTAAAAAACTTCAACCCATTTGAACGACCATATATTATGATAATTTTCCCAAATCAACCCATCACATGGCAGACAGATTGGCGCCTAGAGTGCCGCCTAGACCTTTTTTTTGCACTTAACCCATCACGTGCCCAACAAGAAGTAATCTCAAGGGTTGTGTGAGATCGTGAGTCTGGATGGGAGGATTGGGTTTGAGGTTAGAAGGGGTGGAGGGGGTCTACGGAGCACATCTCTCAAGATCATTGTACTTTGTCCTATGAGGCGGCACTCAGTGCCGCCTATCTGTCCGTTTAGGGTTAAATTTAAAAGTAAAAATAAATTTGACTAGTCCTTTAGAAAGCAGGCATTTTGACTTGAGACAACTTTAGTGAAGTAGGGTTGAAAACATGAAAAAAGTTCTTGGTTGGAAATTAGTTGCAGAAAACGTAGGAGGGGTTGCCACCACACGGGACCTTCTTGTCAACTCAAAATGTATCACTTTTCTTGACTGAATATAAACATTTTAAAAAAATCCATTTATTTGAGTCTGATTGTGTACCTATGTACCTACCTACTGTTAAGGGAAGAAGATCGCCACAATTTTGTCAACAACTCTACCGCTTCCTTGTGGCCAGGTTTTCAATTTTCCGTATGTCGTGTTTTCTGCATAAAACTAGAATGTATGGGGAATAATATCGTAGTCCTGACTCAAAACAGCCAAATTTTGAGTTGCTCCACTTTTTTCAGGTTGGGTGCGTTTAGGATAATCTCTGTTTGGATAACTCTTAACCAAACTGTACAATACTCAGTGAATTGCTAGACTTACTTGCCTGGAAATCACTGGACTCGCAGAAATCGGAGAAGATTATGAAAATGATATGATTGGTATCTAAAGTACCTATCTAGTTTCTTGAAAACTTGTAACATAAATAAATATTACAACCTCTAGTCAGTCCATACACTTTATAAAATGAGTTTGTACAGTTCTTATTTATATCCACTTGTATATTACACCTTGATTTTACCGTAGAATAAAATTCACTCTGCTCCAGGAGTTCGAGATACTTATGGAGAAGGTGAACGGATCATTGGGGTTCACTTTGAGGAAAGAAGACCAGAGCGTGCTCGGCCATTACGTGAGAGCTTTAGTGAGGGAGCCAGCCCTCTCGGATCCCAGGATACGGCCGGGCGATAAAATTGTGGCGGTAAGTTGGTACTCCTTGCGGAGGGTTGCCCTCGTAAAATGGCCTAACTAACTGTTTAAAAGTTTTCCCCAGCATGAACTGAAGGAGTTTACTGGTGTAGAATAAATAACAAGGCAGTTTTGGTTTATGGTTACCAAACCGTGTCACTCCGTTTTCAAATATTTCACTCTCCAGCTGTAAATATCTTTGTCCTTGCATCGCTATAATATAATTATTCTGTTTGTTTTATGTGTTACAAGCATGTCGCTCCCTCATTCAAAAACTTATTGATTGTGACTTGTAGTCTCGCAGATTGTAGTCCCCTCTATACCAAAGTATCCTCGGATGTTTTTGAAGGTTGTATTTGAATGATTATAACATTTAATGGTGTTATACGGAGATGTTTCGGTTTGAAAGTGTTTGTCACGTAAGAGCGTCATAACATCCCTTGGAGATGAGAATAATCCAATGGAGTGAATCAATTTAGCTTGGTGGACAAGAAGTTGAAATTTCACAGATCGCCTATTTAAGGTTTCCAAGCCCTCCCCTGATGGCTGTAGCAGTAGTCAAAGCAGCTTGGCAATCTTTGCCACAGGACGGTAAGATCTTGATACTCCATAAGCCCCAGGAAGAAGCTCTTCTACAAGAGTAACAGATCATTCCTGGGGAGGAAGCTTCTGGTTAAGAATGACAACCACATCACCAAGTTGTAGAGGTTCGCGATCCAGGATCTACTTCGTTCTTCCAATGAGTGTTTGCAAGTACTCAGTCTTGAGATCCTCCATGAAACTGCAACTCGTGGTAATGCCAGCACAATAGTTTGGCAAGGGGAGCATCCTCGGGGCGCATATCGATACTTAAAGAACAAAGGCGCTATGTCCAACCATCTTCCAAATTTTTTATTTTTATAAATTTTAGAAAAACTAAAATTCAACAAAACTATTATTGACCTTTTTGACGATTATAGTTCGAAGATTTTTGAAGAAATTAACAAGTTTAGTGTAATTACTTTTATGAAAAACCTTTGGCATAAGTCAATTTGAATTTTTGGCAAACTTTTGGCAACTCAATTTGAACTTTCAGCAAATCCATTACGTTTCGACAACTACAGAAGTCCTTGTCCACCTTCATTTCTTCTACAATGTTCAATAAAATGTTTTATCTCCCGCAAAAAAAATGTTTAGTGTAAGTAATAAGCCATTATTTTAAGAATTGTGCACTGATGAAAACTTCGTTTGCGTTTTTCTCAAAACTCCGTTTTTGGACTTAGCGCCTTTGTGCTTTCAGGTATCGATGTGATCCCTTTTTTACCGAATCTTATTCGAAAGAAATATGGTTGAATAGCGTTACATTTCATTTCAAAATATACTTGTTTATACATACTTGATCCATTGATACTCAACTAATCAAAATTCATAACAATTTGAACTTTTGTCATTTTTCAATTTTTCTAGAAAATTGCTTATCTATATTTGTTTTACTTCTACAAAAATTCAACTCAATTGCCACCCAAATCGTAACGCAAGGCGAATATTTTATCTATTATGTTTGATTTTATGACGATCTCAACACACTTCACCCTTTCTAGATTGAAACAAGGAGGAGGTCCTGGCATAATTAATGAATTTCGGTAGAGAAACGCACTTGAGGAATCCGATAACTCTGTATAATGACTGTACGAAACTCGTAATGCTAATCTACCATCGAGTAGGTAAACAGATTTTACCCTGCAACCTAATTTATGGAGATCTGTCAATGTATTCTACAAGACCAGCAGGTTGTGCGGCGAATCGAATCAAAATCTGTGGTGAATAGCTTAGCAGCTAGTTGATCCTAAGTCGTAATGTTACTTTAGTGGGGAAAATAGCTTCCACCATCTTACGTTGGGCCTGGAAGCAATTAAGCAATGAAGGGGAGAAGGCGTACGAGCGTAATCCGGCAGGAACGCCTGCCTCCTTTCCTTCAGAGTTTAATGAATGTTTGTTATAGGCGAGGGTCCCCCGAACAATAGTTTCAACCTTCCAAGGCGAATTAATGGTTTCCAGCTGCGTTAGAATATTGTTTACCCTTGTATAGGGTTACCTTGGTAGGCAATATATCGCTACATAATATGTGTCTGCCTGCGGGTATTCGTTTCACTGTTGATTAATCCAACAAGGGTTTCTTTTAGTTTATCATTTTTAATTATGAACCTTTGGAATCGACCAAGAAAAATTGTTAAACCTCCCCTCAAAATTTGTTGGTTTACGTTTCAAGGTGCGCAGAATCCGAAAATCGAATAAAAATTTGACCGGCCGTACGCCGTAAGCGGCACTTTCCTCAGTTAGCATTGACCAATTTTGATGAAATTCGGTATACAGACTCCATTTGGAGTCTAGTTGTGCCCCAAAGATTTTGGTTGATGTAGGTCACTTCTAAGAGTTGAAAAATAAGGGTTGAAATTTTGAAAACGCTCTAGCTCAAAACATTTTGATATAAAGGTACTATTTTTCCATCAATTTAAGATAGTAATGAATTTTTTAGAATTCTTAGAGACCACGCGGAACCCTGTAGGACAAACCGTTCGCTCCGTACGAGAATTTAATGGTTGGACTTACAATAAATCAGAGACAGGAGTGTGAATCGCAAAAGAGGCCTTATCTCCGTTCAAATTTTAGTTTACCGAAATGCGATCGACGTTTTTCTTCGTGTTAGTTGGTGGTAACAATGGCAAAGCCGTGTTCTTTGCCGATGAGTGATCTATATAGAAAAATAATAAACCCATGTGTAATAATTTGCAGCGTTTTTTCTTTTTGTGGAAATGCTCCATACTTTAGTAATTTACTAACTTACCAAAAAAAACCTGCTTTATTTCAACTCCCGTGGATACGGGCTACGAGTACCTACTTGATGTGTTGTCATCCTTCTTTTATCTAGCTAGTTTTTACAAAGACGAAATCATGGGCAGAAAATGATCTCTCTGGTACAACCCAACCACCACCACCTTGATTATGATTAGTAGGTGATAACTGATTCAAGTATTTTCAAGCATCGAATGATAATTCTTAAAATACTATGGTCTAAAGAAACTGACTGGTACAGACCAGAATGCTCATTACCTCGTATGATGCAAAATAGGCCTTATGGCTGACCTCAGAAAGTGAACAAACCTGAAGGCATAAGATTGGAATTTTAGTTCATCACAGTGGGAAATTTGGAAATTTCGTGTTCAAAAGATAGGAATTTTGAGATCACTCGATTGACATCACTGGTCTCATGGTCAAATAATGATGGTGGTGTTACTCTCAATGCATCTCTTGGAGGGAGCAGCACCAGGCACTGCAGCCCACCTGTGCCTAAGGCGGCTTTCACACTGCCCGCGATTTGAGCGAAGCGATTACGCGTGAAAAAGACAAAACTCCGCGCGAGTAAGGTTTTTAAATGGGAGGAGGCGACGGGTGTTCACACTGCGAGCGGTGGAGGGCGGTTGCGAGCGATTTGAAGCGAGCGATTCGTGCGAGTAATAGATTTCGCGCTCTCCAGTTCGTTGTGCATTGTAAATTATCTTGTTTTTGAATTATTTATTTCACATTAAATTCACGATGGGCATCGAGAAGTTGATAAACGGTGTTCAACAACGTCCAGCACTGTGGGACCAGAAAAACGTAGGTATCTAAAATAAATCGTTAACACAATTTTTTCTTCCCTTAACCATAGTTTTAACTGGAAGATTTCTTTGAAAATTCGCTCATTAATATTCATGCTGCATGAACGGACTTTTTGTAATTTCGTACAGAGTATGGAGAAAGAATCAACTAGGGAATGTAGAAAGGGTTGAGGGCGCAATGCGCCGAGTTTTTTTTTTGTTGAATTGTTGCATTTCCGCTCTTAAAAATACATTGACTAAACTTTATAATTAAAAATTTCTTACTCACCTAATTGTGACCATAAGCTTTTCTTCTGCCGGTATGGCCATCCTGAAATTAGTGTCCTGCTTCTGCACTGCATTTGAAATCTGGGATAAAATATAGTCAAAAGTGTTTGAGCTCATCCTGAAATACCTCCAAAACCGCTCTTCATCCTCTCGCAGTTGAGGGTACAAATGGTGATATTCACCTAACGCACATCTTGGCTGATTCACTTCATGAACCCACTTTCTTTTACGCTTTCTTTTAATTTTCAACGTACTAGACTCTAATAAAAAGGAATTAACAGAGTTAAATGGGAACATCTTTCCGGGACACCAAATACTCGACTGGTCTACTCGCTCGCCTGTAATCGCTAGCAGTGTGAACACATCATCGCATCGCATCGCTTGGAAGTTCGCACCTCCATTCGCTTCGCTTCGCATCGCATCGCATCGTGGGCAGTGTGAATTCAGCCTAAGAGGCATCCTAAGAGATTTATCAATCATTAATCTCGTTTGAAAGGCGTGAAAAGTCTACTGAGCATGTCTCGAACTAAAAGTTTCGAGAAAAAAACTCGGCGCTTTGCGCCTCGGCGGGGGGCTCCGCCCCCCTGCACCCTCCGGTTTATTTCTTTTTCCATACTCTGTATGAAATAATAGGAACACAGAATGTGTTTTTGCGATGCTAGTCATCCGTTAAATAAAAAACAACAATAATAAATGTGGAGTCTTTGGCAATAATAAAATAAATAATTGTTAGACATTTAATTTGGTCTAAAACCCTATAAATGTTATATAAATAAATATGTAACTACAAGAAAAATACTATATAAATTGAGAGCTTTCCAACGAATGGTGAACAATTTCTGTGCAATGAACACTGCGGGAGTTCTATTTCCTTTCCAACGGCTTGGTTGCACGTGAAAATCATTATAAAAGGCGCGTAACGGTTTTTTCTGTCGCTTTTTCGTGACGATTTTTTTTCGGTAGGTCATCGCAAAAACACATTCTGTGTTAAAATAGAACCACTTGAACTGGTTCTAAATTGTTATATAAAGTTGTATAATTTACCTCGTGTTTACAATCCGAACGCCAGGGAAGGAACCTAAAAAAAGAAAATGGAGGGGATGATGTTCTGAAGATTTGAAGATCCAAGTCCTCGTAAATGGGTTGGAGACCAGGTTACTAAGCTGTTAAAAGCATCAATTCAAATTGTCGCTTTCCTTTTGGAATTCCTCAAGTACCTTAGTAGCTTTGTTACTTAGTACCTTAGTACCTTGGTAGCTTTGTTCCTTTTCAGAACACCAGTATTACCCATTTTCCTCCATCCTTTTGACTACATCACAAAAATGTTATCTACGTAAACCATATTATTACCTACCTAACGCATTTCTTCTTCTTGTGAAACATCGTTTTTGTCACACTTCATGTTCTTATCCTTCATGCTTTTCTGCAGGTGAACGACGTTGAAATGTCAAACTTGACGCACGAAGAGGCGGTGGCGTTTCTGCGGCAGTGCGGTGAACTAGTCCGACTGCGGCTGTACCGAGATCCGGCACAAACCCCTGTTCCATCACACTCCCCAACGCATTCGCATCGCACTTTTAAACCGATTCTCAGGTACGACACTACTTTTTAAACATTTCTAACTCAGTGCTATGCTATGCTCGAGACGTTAATGGGGTGTGCGCAAGGGTCGGAAAAATTGTTTATTGTTATTGTAGTAAGACCCGCCAAAACCTAGCGACACCTAGCGCACCTAGTGGCACTCCACCCTACTAAATAGAAACCTCCCTGTTTTAGTTTATGTTATGACCCTGTACCAAGTCGTGTGCTCCTGATGTTTTATCGAATTATACGGTTTATTACCGATCGTGACGTGTTTATTTGTTAAAAAACCAGTACCTACCACAATTTCAGAAGTGAGAATTGATCTCAGTTTGTGCCCACAAAAACTCCGATTTCGGGTCGCGCGCGACTGAATTGTGACGTTGTATTTCAGTGTTTTCGTGATTTCTGCCCGTGCCGACATCCAAATCCAACTATGTCTAAACCTCAGGGAGATTTGAAAAAAATGAAGGTCTCTGAATTACGGGAGGAGTTGGAAAAAGTGAATTTACGGTCGACTGGCAAAAGAAGAGAATTAGTTGCCCGATTACAGGCTTACATTCTAGTGGAAGAATCGAAAGCCGTCGGTGATCAGGAGGATGAAGTAGTTGATGACGAAGAGGAGAACGAGGAAACAGACGGAGAATCATCCGATAACTCACTAGTCACCGTTAATGATCGCCGATTGCCAGCCAAAAATAAGTTTTCGTTCACATTTAGAGACATTGAAGACTCCATACCTCGTTTTGATGGCACCCCGGCAATTTCGATTGAAAAATGGATTATTGAGTTCGAACAGAATGCGACCTTATATGAGTGGAACGAGTTTCAAAAGCTAGTGTTTGGTAAAAAGTTGATCACTGGACTCGCAAAGAAGTTTATTGTGAATGAGGTAGGCATTTCGTCGTGGAATACGCTAAAAGCTCGGTTGTTGGCAGAATTTGGGGAAATTTGGTTTCCTGCTCAAGTTCACGAACTATTGAGGAATCGGAAACAACTAAAAACCGAAGGGTTGCACGAGTATCTGATCGTTATGAAGGAGTTGTCCCGTGGTTTGATCGACGAAAATTCTCTTATTCATTACGTTATTAATGGAATTCCGGATTCAAGTGACAAATCGCTGCTTTATGGAGCCGCCGACCTTACGGATTTCAAAAAGAAACTCAAGATTTTCGAGAGATGCCGAACGGATCGGAAAAGTGGAGTTTCTTCATCCCCAGCTGGTTCTTCCGTTCCACACTCGTCGGGTTCAACGACCTCAAAGGTTCCAAACTTCACAAGTTCTCCGGTCTCGAAGGGAACTCAAGGTCAAATTCGTTGTTTTAACTGTTTGGAAGTGGGTCATATTGCTGCCAGCTGTCCGAGGCCTAGACGTCCACCTGGAAGCTGCTTTAAATGTGGATCAACGTCTCATCGAGTGGAGAACTGTTGTGAAGGAAACACAAGTACCAACGTAGCTCAATCGTCCAAGCCATCTGTAAATTGTATGGAAGTAGGCAGTATCATCCCTTCCTATTGCGCTGAGGTAAAATTTCCGTTTTTAAGATCTTGTGTTACTTCTATTTTGGATACTGGCTGCCCGGTTTCTTTGATAAGTTCATCAATTTTGCCATCAGGGATAGTATTGGACTCAGTCCCCCCTGAATTTCAATTAGAGGGCGTTGGAAGTTTCAAAGTTGAAATACTTGGTAAAATAAGTTCAAATATTGAGGTCAATGATGATGTAAATTTGAAAAAATTTCAGTTTTTTGTGGTACCGGATCGTACTTTAACACTTTGGCATTGCCTTCTGGGTAGGGATTTTATTTCTCACCATGACATTTCTGTATCGTTTGGAAAAAATTTCAAGATTGTGCAAACTCGTTCATTTCATCCTGAGTTGTTGAATATTAACGTCATTGAAAATAGTCATAAACCTGACTTGAAGGTTTCAGACGAGGTGAATCCGTCTGATAAAAAGAAATTGGTAGAGGATTTCGATAAATTTTACTTTGAAGCGAAACGTCCCTCCGAACCCATTACGAAATTGGTTATGAAAATTGTGTTAAAACCCAATCATGTTCCATTCTTTTACAGACAACGTAGGTTGTCACTTGTCGAAAAGAATGCTGTTAGAGATATTGTTAATGACCTATTAACCAGGGGTATTATAGTACCAAGCAGTTCTCAGTATGCAAGTCCAATAGTTTTGGTGAAAAAATCTAGTGGGGCCTTTAGAATGGCGATTGATTTTCGTAAACTTAATGAATCAATCATTAGGGATCCCTTTCCATTATCTCGCATTGAGGATAATTTGGACGCTCTTGGGGGTAAACTGTGGTTTACGCGTATTGATCTTAAAGATGCGTTTCATAACGTACGACTGTCAGATGATTCGTGTGAGTACACATCTTTTGTCACTGATATGGGCCAATTTCATTACGTGCGCATGCCGTACGGGGTGGCAAATGGACCAAGTTTTTTCACACGCTTCATTTTTACTGCTTTCAACGATCTCATTGTGAAAGGAAAATTAATTACGTATTTCGACGATTTTCTGATCGCGACAGAAACTATCGGTGAAAATCTCATGATTTTAGCCGATGTTTTGCAAATCATGGTCGCCAACTGTTTAGAAATAAATTTTGAAAAAAGCGAATTTCTAAAGACTATTGATTATTTGGGTTACCGGGTTACAAGACACGGGATCAGGCCTTCCAAGGCCAACATAGACTCAGTACTTAGTTATCCTGTACCCCGAAATTTCAAAGAGTTACAAAGCTTTTATGGTTTGATGTCCTATTTTCGGAAATTTATTGCAAATTTTGCTGAATTGGCTAAACCTATTAGTGATCTCCTGAGGAAAAAGTCCGAGTTTGTATTTGGTCAGGAACAACTGGAGTGTTTTGAGTTTCTCAAATTGTGCCTTGTGGAGGAGCCAATATTGTGTATTTATTCGCCTGATGCAGAAACAGAACTGCATTGTGACGCTAGTTCAGATGGTTTCGGTGCGATCCTGCTCCAACGACAAAGTTATGATGGCAAATTTCATCCAATTTTTTTCTTCAGTCGGCGTACAACTGAAGCAGAGGCCAAGTACCACAGCTTCGAACTGGAGGCTGCGTGCATAGTGCATGCTTTGGATCGATTTCGAACTTATCTACAAGGCATCCGTTTCAAAATTGTCACTGACTGTAACAGTCTGAAGCTCACTTTGGAGAAAAAGGAGGTGAATCCTCGAATTTTAAGATGGTCTCTTGCATTACAAAACTATGACTATTTCTTGGAACACCGTGCGGGGATTCGAATGCAACATGTCGACGCACTTTCCCGTATTCATAAAGTTCTTGTCATAAGTGATAATCAGTTCGAACGGAATTTGTCACTGGCTCAGGACCGGGATTTTGACATTTCAAAAATTCGAGATTTTTTAACCACGTCCGAACATAAATTGTTCGAATTACGTAATGGACTGGTGTATAGAAAGTTCCCCGACAAGTCGTTATTTTACGTGCCTAAGAGTATGGAGTGGCAAGTAATTCGCACTTGCCATGACGACTTGGCTCATAGTGGTATCGAGAAGACGTATGAATATTTGACCAGGGTTTATTGGTTCCCAAATGTCAAGACCAAGGTTAAGGATTACATTGGTAACTGTCTGAAATGCATTGCTTTTTCGCCCTGTGCTAATAAAAAAGAAGGAGTTTTGCACCCTATCCCAAAAGGCAAGGAGCCATTTCAGATTGTACATATTGATCATTATGGTCCTTTAGAAAAAACCAGTGCAAGGAACAAATTCATTTTCGAGATAATTGACGGGTTCACACGGTTTGTTAAATTCTATCCAACAAAAACCACCAATTCTCATGAAGCTATTGACCATTTGAAGTCCTATTTTGTCACCTATAGCAAGCCTAAAAAGTTTTTGATTTCGGATCGTGGATCAGCCTTTAGGTCGGATGAATTCCAGCAATTCATGGTTGCTGAGGGGATACATCACATCATGGTAGCGACAGCAACCCCTCAGGCTAACGGCCAAATAGAGAGGGTAAATAGACGATTAACTCCTATGCTGGCCAAGCTTTCGGATAATATCAGTAACTGGGATAAAGTTTTAACTGACATAGAGTTTGCTATGAATAATTCAGTAAATCGGTCCACGGGCGTTACACCTGCCAAACTTCTGTTTGGTACCAATCAGTTAATCCTTGATACGGATCTCGTTAGAGCTTTTTTGACTTGTGAGGAATTGGGGGGTGATCTTCAAGAATTGAGAACGGAAGCTGCACTTCGGTCGGAGAAGGCTGACCCGGTACCAAGTCGTGTGCTCCTGATGTTTTATCGAATTATACGGTTTATTACCGATCGTGACGTGTTTATTTGTTAAAAAACCAGTACCACATTATTTTTAATCTAAACTAGACGTCATTCTGAGAATTTTGACATCAACCGCGACCTTCTAGCGTGAGAAGACCTTTTCCTGATTTTTCAAAATTTCGAATGTTTATGACGTCACAGTGGGCTGGGGGGTACGGCCAGGCGGGAGGGGCGCGTGACGTCATAAATATTTGAAACTGAAAAATCATAGAAAACGCTGCAAATTATTACACAATGGTTTACCATTTTGCTTCCTCACTACCGCAGGTAGGGAAGCTTTGTATTCGTGAAAGAAGTGAAAAAAAAATTGTCCTCCAAAATCAAAATTTCCACTTGATTTTTGCGGTTTAGAGCTTCCCGAACAATTTTGGTTCCGTGTCTGTCTGTCTGTCGGTCTGTCTGTGGTCAATCCTTGTCCCGGGCAAAACTATACTAACCTGTGGTCCGATTTTGATGAAATTTTCAGGGATTGTGCGGGTTAGGTCCTAGACGGTCTCCTATCAATTTCAGCACCTTCAGACCAATAGGAGCGAGTGCGCATGCGCAAACGTGAATTTCCTGGAAACTCGGTTTCTCGGTTTCTAATGAACCGATTTTGCTCAAATTTGGAGGTTAGTTAGGGACTAACTTTTAAGAGACACCCTATAAGTTTCAATCAAATTGGTCAAGCAATAGCCGCTACGCATGCGCGAACTTTAAATTTATTGTTACAACCAAAACTCCGCAACTATTCAACCAATTTCGATGAAATTTTCAGGGATTGTGTGGGTTAGGTCCTAGACGGTGGACCGCTAAATAAAATAATAAAATTCTACGTTTAATTTTAAACAAAACTCAAATTACGAGTATATAACAAATTAATACCCTTAATCCGTACTTAAGTACACCTATTATAGTTTTAGTATTGAATAATAATAATCATTATCGTCATAACTTCGTAGTTTTATTTTATACCTGCACTCTTTCGTTCTTTTATTTCAGTGGTTTATATACCACAACAATTTACAACACTATTATAAACATTAATACCTGCAACCCTATCCCGCATATTATCGCCAATATTTTGGTATTCAATAACTCTTTGAATCATAATTTTTTCGCCAACTGATTCTATACGTCCGTGTTACAATGAGTGAGGAAGCTATACTGCCCACCCAACTTGGCAGACGTTTCTATTTTTCTATATAGATCACTCGTCTGCAAAGCCACCAACCATCCAACATGAAGAAAAACATCGATCGCATTTCGGTCAGCTTTAATTTGAACGGAGATTAGGCCTCTTTGCGATTCACACTCGTGTTTCTGATTTATCGTACGTCCAAACTTTAAATTCTCGTAGTGAGCGAACGGTTTGTCCTACAGAGCTCCGGGTCGTCTCAAAAAATTCTAAAAATTCTATATAATCTTAAATTGAAGGAAAAACAATACCTTTATATCAAAATTTTTTGAGTTAGGGCGTTTTCAAAATTTCAAAATTGATTTTGGAACCCTTAGAAGTGACCCACATCAACAATAATCTTCGGGGCACAACTAGACCCCAAAATTTGGGGTCTATTAATTATTATAATTAATATCTATAAATTATTTGGGGTCTCCATTTAATGGAGCCTACATACCAAATTTCATCAAAATCGGTCAATGCTAAGTGGGGAAAGTGCCGCTTACGGCGGACGGACGGCCAAATTTTTATTCGATTTTTGGATTCTACGTACCTTGAAACGTAAACCATCAAATTTTGAGGGGGTGTTAAAAATTTTTTTTTCTTGGTCGATTCCAAAGGTTCATTAGGTATTGAAAATAATAAACCAAAAATAGTGACAATTTTTTTTCAGACGAGTGATCTAGGAAGAAAAAACGTCTGCCAAGTGGGTGTGGCACATAGCTTCCTCGTATCCATAACCCGATTATATAGATGATCCGATGCATAGTAGTTAATCTCAAAAAACCAATCTGTAACTACCTTTCACTACCCTCATAGGGGACCATCTACACGCTACTCTGGATAATCCTAGAAAATTTCATCAAATTCGGATGAAAAATTAAGTGAGTCACTACTAAAAAAATCCAAAAATTTCTTGGCACGGCTGGGAATCGTACCCGAGACTTCTTACGTTTCAAATTGACTCGCTGCAAATGTGCTACGGACGTCAGACAGTAAGTAGTGTAGAATTTGAGGTCGTGACGTACGCACGGCTGTTACACGGATTTTACGTTCGCGCATGCGCATCGGCTACTATAAATCCGGGGGTGATGATTTTCATAGGGGACCATTTACAATCTAATCCGCATAATCCCTGAGAATTTCATTGAAATCGGATGGAAAATGTAGAAGTTATGGCCGTTTCAAGGAAATTCACGTTTGCGCATGCGCAGTCGCTTCTATCAGTCCGGGGATGATGATTTTCATAGGGGACCGTCTGCACACCAACCCGCACAATCCCTGAAAATGTCATCGAAATCGGACAATAACTTCGTATAGTTATGCGCGTTACAAGGAATTCATGACAGACGGACAGACACACAGACAGACAGACACACAGACACGGAACCAAAATTGTTCAGGAAGGTCTAAAACGCAAAACGCGAGTGAAAATTTTGATTTTGGAGAACTTTTTTTTTTCATCCGTGAAAAGTGAAAACAAAGCTTTCGCTACCTTGGTAGACTCGGAAGCAACTAACCTTTGTGTGATCATTTGCAGCGTTTCTTAGATTGTTGTTGTAGACGGTAGTTCGTAATACATTTCTCCTCTTTCGTTGAAAGTAAATGTTTTTTCCTCCATAAAGGAACGTCCCCTGGAATGCACGCATTACTAAACAATATGTTTTTCATCAAGTAAGCGACCCTCTGATCTATCTTACCTAACAACCGGTTTCAACAAACGTTTCTGAATTACTCTTGTTTGCAAGTTGCAGAACTCCTTTAGGTTTATTATGATACAAGGTTTTGTGGGTCGAAAGAGGTACCTACGTAATAACTTTCTTAGGTTTCAACCACTTTGCTCGAAGAAAATTCACGGTGTCTTCCTCCTCTCCAGCCTTCGACGCTGCGAAACCCCTTTTCAAGAACAGTTCCGACTTGGAAGTTCCAGAAACCCGCTACTTGTGGGGGGGGGGGGGGGGGGGAGTTTCCCGAAGGAGAGAAACGCAAAGCATTTTAATGAACAACCGAGGATCCCTTATTCTAGATACAGTTTCTTGCTTTTGATATAAACTTCATTCGACCTGCTCGTGTCGTTTGAATGTAGCTACCTTCCATTAGCTATGCGGGGCGTGTATCCTGTAAGTATGTCAAAAGGTTAAGAAACTCGAAACAATAGATGAAATTTGTGAGGGCAGGTACCTAATAAAAATACCGCGTACTGACAAATTTATCTGAAAATCAACATTTACGTTACATACTAATTACTTTAAAATGTTTTTGGTTTATTACTTTCCCCAAAAGTAAAGATGTAATACTAAGTGTTTGTTATAGAACGATGGAACTTCATGGATCGATTTGCAACAAATTTTTTCCACTCCATTACTCCACTCAAAACCGAATTTTTGGTTTTTGTTTTATTATTTTCAATAATGAAGCTTTGGAATTGCCCAAGAAAAAAATTTAACACCCTCAAAATTTTTTGGTTTACGTTTCAAGGTCCGTAGACCTATTATGATGATATTAAATATCATCATTTATATTTATATAAATATATTTATATAAATTTATATAAATTTATATTTATATCATCATTTACCAAATTTTGGTAAATGGCCTCCATTTGGGGTCTAGTTGTGCCCCGAAGCTCAATCAGCTGACGTAGGTAGTTGATCTATTTATTTGGTGAACCATTTTCTCTTCGAAAAATTAATTGTTGGAGTCTTCTTGAGTTGGTGGAACTGGTTTCTTTGGAACTCAGCCGCTTTCATCAGCCAAGGAAAATGGTTCCACCACAACAACCAAGACACAACTACACTTCCACGGAGTCAGGCAGGGACCTGGAGGAGCGCCTTCTCCAGAATATATTATATGCAACACTTGGCTGATGAAATCGACTGAGTTCAGCAGAAACCTGCTCCGCCAATTAAGAACAACTCAAGAAGACTCCAATTTCTGTTCCCTGAACATTTGGACAGTTGGGTAATAGTGCCATATAAACACCAACTCAAGAAGTCCCCAATTTCTGTTCCCTGAACATTTGGACTGGTGGATAGCAGTTCCATTACTGTTCTGGTAGAAGAACCTCATGTTTTATCACTACTGGTCTTTGAGAGCAACGCAAGCGTTTGCAATAGGAGGATAACCAACTGCAACCAATGCAAGGGGTCATATGAGCTATCATACAGTCTTTCCTGTCATAACTGGTATGTTATGAAGATATTCTTAATCTAAAGCTCGATTTTGTTTGTAATTCCAGGAAGGAGGCTCAGGACATGTTGAGTGAACTAGCTGTGAAGAAATCTCAGTCCCCGCAGGAGTCGTCTGGCTCGAGTAAAAGCTCCTCTCCGAGAAAAAGAAGACTCACTCGAACACCTCCGCCTGCTGGTAAGCTGTAATAAGTGAACTAATGTAAGTAACCGTAGGATTGGGGTCGAATAGAAAACGTCATTTACACTCTCAAGATCAAGGCTCCAGGACAGTCAGTCATGATGAGAGAGTTCGCTCTGCTGTGCGCTCTTGGCTGAAGTTCCCACCTGGTGTCCCAAGTGCCTATGTTCATGCACCGGTCAAATCCGGTGGGCTTGGCATTGTGTCTCTCTCGGCATGTATCCCTTCTCTGCGCCGCCAGCGCCTGCTAGCCCTTCAAGGGTCGAGCTGGGAGGTCGCCCGTGCGGCTGCTGATCTTGATTTTGTCAGGCAGCAGTTAGCATGGTGCGACCGAGCAACACCATCTGCTCCAAAACCCAGTTCGTCTGCTGAGTTCGCTGCTGCGCTGCATGAATCGGTAGATGGTAAAGAACTCCGACAGTGCTCCGAAAGCCTTCTCTCATCCCAATGGGTAGATTGGGCTTCGGAGGGCATTGGGGCCCGCGACAACCGACACTTTCACGCCATCCGCGTGGCATCTTTGCCTACTGCGGTGAGGTGTTCAAGAGGTAGTCGCGGGACAACCCTACCCCTTTGCCGCGCCTGTCGGAGTGGAAATGAACATTTATATCATGTAGTGCAGCAGTGTCCTCGGACTCATGGTGGCCGCATTCTACGTCATGATGCGGTCGCCAAGCAGATAGCAGGTGCTTTGTCATCTAGCGGCTGGGATGTTGAGAGAGAGAGATTGTATCGCATGCCAAGTGACCAGGGTAAGAAGCCCGACATTGTTGCCGTCAAGCCCGACCAGTCTTGCATTATCCTGGATGTCCAAGTTGTCAATGGCAGCTCGGACATGGAGCAGACTTGGCGGGCCAAGATAAGGAAATATGACACAAATGATTTACGGCAAGCAGAGTCGGAGCTAAAAGGAGTGGCACCCAACAACATCAGGGTGATGGCTGCAAACTTGTCATGGCGCGGTGTGTGGTGCGGGAAAAGTGCCACGGAGTTGCGCGAGTTGGGCATCTCGGTAGGCGTACTCCGTGGTATCACCACCCGTGTCCTGCTTGGCTCATATTTGAACTGGTGGTCGTTTTATAGAGGCACTTCCCTTCATCCTTCTCTCCCACCCCCACCTTCCTCATCTTCCCTTATCCCTAGGGCCGGCGTCCTCCCCATTATATTTGATTTATTTATTTATTTTAAATTTATGGCGTGCCCCCTCCGTCACCAAAGACATTTTGTCTTGAGGGAAGTTAATTCGAAAAAAAAAAAAAAAAAAAAAAAAAGTAATCGCACATCCTCCCAGGCTACAGAAGCAGAAGAAGCCTTGTGTCGCGTGAGGAGAGACCTGTCTTGTATATCCTAACTCACAAAAGGGGTCGGGAATGGCACATATCCCCTGAACAGCTGGAAACGCTCTGGTCTTATGGGTTGGGGCTGAGGATGCTAAACATTATCCTGGATGTCCAAGTCGTCTATGGCAGCTTGCACATGGAGCGGACTTGGCGGGCTAAGATAAGAAAGTATGACAGGAATGATTCACAGCAAGCAGTGTCTGAACTAAAAGGAGTGGCACCCGACAACATCAGGGTGATGGCTGAAAGTTGAGCATCTCGGTAGGTGTACTCAGAGGTGTCACCACCCATTGGGCTTACTAGGCTCATACCTCAACTTTGCTCTTTTTATAGAGTCATTTCCCTTCATCCCTCCTTCCCGCCCCTCACCTTCCCCCTTCTTCCCTCATCCCAAGGGCCGGTGTTGAGTGATTCCTGGGCGTCCTCCCCATTAAAATTCGATTTTTTTTTCTAATTTTATTTATGCCGTGCTCCTTCCGTCAAATCAAAGACATTCAGTCTCTGAGGGGAGATCAATTGAGAGAAAAAATGATGTGGTGAGGGAAACACACTGTACCGCCACTGTACCTTATGTACCAGCACTGGGGGGGGGGGGGGGGTTCTTAATAGCTTCAGGACAGAAGCCAAGTGCAACTTGGTCGTTGTTAAAATGTTTCGAACTATTCTATAGCAGGTACGTATTTGTATGACACATACTACGTTCCCATCTATCTTCTGATAGTTCTATTCGTTGAAACGAGTCACTAATTTATTTAGCACCTTATTTTTCCCGATGTTTGTCGTGGAGAGAAACAGTTCTCACATCCATTAGTTAGTGATCGTTATTACCTACCCATTTTTTCTCATTAGAGAAGACTCCCCATAACCTTCTGACGCATTTACTGTTACAGAAAGGAGCGACAGTTTGGAGAGCACCATAGAAGAGGCAAGACTGGCTAAAGTTGAACAATCCCCTTCCTTAAGCGAGAAGAAAATTACCCAATTTTCATCGAATCTTGCTACTCAATCGTCAGGTAGGAGCCTTAGATAATACCTTTGTTACCAATCTGCCACAATGATTCGAGACGCTATCAATGTAATACTTATCGATACCTACTGTAATAATTATCGATTGTGAGTCAGTATGGTACTCAACGTCTAATATTACACCGATTTCAATAAGGGTTTTAGGAATACGATATCAATCGATGAATGAATCAATATCATGTTTGTTTTCGAAGTTTAAGATTTTACATCTGTGGTAGTTCCTTTTTATGTGTTTTTCGTCATTAAACCAATAATTTTCATCATATAACCAATTTGAAACATAACAATTTGACATGTGAATAATTTTTTAAAAAGTCTGCCAAGTGGTTGTGGCACATAGCTTCCTCCTATCCATAACCCGATTGTATAGATGATCGGATGCATAGTAGATATTCTCATTGTTTGTTATGTTTGCTTGGTGAAGACGCCTCTATCCATATCCTACTGCCCATAACACTACCAGGAATTTGAATTTTTTGTCAATAACGAGTGTGTGGGGATCACTTGTCAGTATATTCCGCGCTTTGTTTAAATTCTACAATTTCTCATTTCGTAGAAGAGGAACTCGTCGCGACCGGTTTGAGTGGAAATGAACCCCCTCCATCGGAACCAGTGAGTATGCCGCCCATGAGTACCCTCGAACAGGAAACTGGCAGCGGGTTCTCATACCGTAATCCAGCCTACAGATCAGCGAACCAACCAATCTCCAAGTCGATGACTGCGCAGGTGAGCAACTATCCACAGAAATATTTTTTTCTTGTTTCAAATGACTTTGAAATCGAATTTCAGAAATCCTAACAATTTCTAGCACGAAATTCCTTCTTGTTTCTTCCAATGATAATGATAATAAGAAAGATAACCTTGGTGATGACGTCGTGTCAGTGCTTGAACGTCATTATGGACGGTCCAATCTAGGAAACCACCTGTAAATCCACTAAATATGTGGGAGATCCCCTTTGACTGGCACAAATTTCGAAACTTTAACATTTTTATGTTGAAATGGAGGGTATTTTGGCTAATTCAACTTAGTTAAGATATTTGTGCAGGACTTCGACCTAGGCCCACTGTAAGAGTAATGTCAGATTAGTTCAAATTTATACCTGGAACTAATAAAATAATGCGTTTGTTTGATTACGTTCGAGCTCTTTTGGAAACGCTGCCACAGAAAGTCACAATTTCCAGAAATTTGTGTTGTGGCATATGGGCCCTTTTTGCTGCCCAGTTTTATATGGGCATTGAATGTCTTACCTCTTTCCAAAGTGGAAATCGGTTAAAGGAGGACTAAGGCCAAGCCTGATGCTCTCCCCCTCCACTGCAAGCAGCAGAGCACAATCAGCGTCGATGCATAATTGCATCTCCCTGTTACTTCTTACAGGTAGAAGCCGCATGTTCTAGCTCATGCTTCCAGACTTAGCAGGTCCGGCGCCCGAGTTTTTGGTAATTCGCAAAACTCACATGCCGGGATCCGAGTGCCAGGTCAACATGTTGGCCATGGCTCTCGGAACCCTACCCAGCTCTGCAGAACCCGCACTGCAGCCCGGGTTTTGTAAACTACGACCCCTGCGAATCCGACCTCAATTGGGGGGCAGACAGGTGGCACTTTGACTTTCGTCGGTGTGCCAGTAGCACACCCGCGGTACCAGTGTTAGGGTAGGGCCGTTAGCCAGTGTGCTGTCACGGCCCGCGCCCCAGAAACCATGACTAGTCACAGGCCCGGAACAGATAGTCTTAGTAGATATTCTGATCCTACCGCTTTACAGCCTCCTAGGATAAAATCCTATCCCGAGCATTACGGGGGCGTGACTGAGGGAGACGGTCCCCAATTAGTCTACAGGTGTGGACACAGTCCTTTAAGGCTCCACCTGATACTGAGCCCGCACAAGTGGAATCGGTTGCAGGTGACAAATAACCCACAACGTCATTTCATGAACGACTTTTGTATGGGCAGCTATATTGGGTTCCTTCGCAGCACTTTTTACTTAGTTTAACTGTACAGTTTCTAGGGCCAAATTTCAAGAGTTCGACCTTCTCAGCCAAACGTCCTAGTTGGGTTGTACCTCTTCATGTGAATAGTTTTTGACCTTCTGTATGTAAAAATCATACATTTTATGTTGAAGTCACCTCTAGTCTCATTATTCAGACTCATGTTCTCAAATCGATTTGTTATTACAGGAGATCCAAGACAACGGCTGTTCAGAGCAAGATATTCCAAATGCTGTCGAAGGCACGAAAAGTCTCATCAAGTGGAAAGGGGTCATCCTCTGTGGTGAGGACGGAGACCGGTCCGAAGCCACTATCAGTGAACTCGCCCACTCCGAGAGCATGTCTAGTCAACAATCACAGGAAGTATTGGATGGACCAGAATACCAGGCAGGACATCCTTTGTTATTGAAATAGGGTTAATCAGCTCAATTTTAGCAGGAGTTATGTGAGGTCAGTAGAATCGTACATTGATCTCTGTTGGCAGGCATTGTAGTTCAGTGACTATCATTGGAGAAGTCCTTTCATACGTAGGTGTTGGAATTTCTAAACATTGACCAAAAGTGGCTCCTGCCACAGGGACAGAATAGGTGCTTTTCTCAGCCAAATAGAAATTTCACCGATATGCAAATGGATAAATCTTGGTAACTTTTTCATCTTATAATTGCAAACGGTACTAAATGCGTACAATAGAGACGAAAAATGTTCTCTAGTGGCGAACAGAAATTCTGAAATACTTGATCAACAAAGGTATAAACCCAATAAATGCATCCATCTTATTGCAATAGCTGAAGTGAAGCAAAATTATTTGTTAGTCACATCACTTTCACAAAGCCAATCTACCTTCTTATAATATTCAACGTTAAACTTACGGTACTAATCTGCACGATTTTTTAATTTCATTGTCTGCTAGAGTCCAGGTAGAAAGAGCAAGGGGGGCCAGTTTCTCGTATGTCGCACTTTTCCTTCACAAATAAACGTGAATAGTTTACTTTAATATAATGCACCGAATTATTAGTCTTACCTACACTTATGATAATCACAATACTTTGAAAAGCCAGGGAGGGGAGGGGGGTTCGGTTTCCCCTCATAACTCGTAAAAGGTACGTGGTAACCTTACCGTTTTCCAGTTACAGCTCTCTGAAAGTTCTAAACAAAGAACTTTTCTTCACGTTTTTAGTCACATTCTTATGTGTAGGTCTTCGCTTTTCAAATTAGACAAACTTGTAAAAAAGAATGTTGTCGAGAACTAAATTCCCTGCCAGAATATACAGGTTGTCTACGATCTCATTCCTTCAAGGGGTCGATTCTACAACTAATTTGCAACAAAAAATGTCTCAGCAGTTTTTTTTAGAGGCTTTTTTCCGAGTTATTTCAATTTTAAAGTTTTTTTCGTGATTTTGACCCCATGTCATGAAATTGGTAATAACTTCTTTCATTTGCTGTGATAGTTACAATTTGAGGATACTATTGGAAAGAGCATTAAATTTCGTATCTCCCTGATACAAAATCAATTTTTTTAGTTGAATTTTTGATTACTTTAATATTCCGCACGTTTGGCGGTGGACTTTGGACCATTATGCGGGGTCGTGGGTTCTAGGCTCAACGCAGGCAGCGTGCGTTTTTCGGCGAACAGGGCTCTCATCACCCCCTCGTCCCAACCCAGGGCAGTGAGGCAATGGGAAGCCATGAGCGAAATCATCAGAACAAAGTCTGATCTTCCCTTTGGAAGACAGCTGATGACGTCCGCCACGCCAGGAATGGCAGTCGGACGAAAATCCAACCTGCAATGGTTGTTTATTACTACTGCGATTTACACAATATGTGTCAACCACATATTGAAACACGTTGAAAATTGGAGTCTCTAAAAAGTGTTTGTTCACTCTTAGTTTAAAATCACGTTGTCCCACAAAAACTTAAAAATACTGTTTCACATTAGAGTACAATTCAAACCGTCTGCATTCTGATCTCAAGACTAGAGTCATTAAAACTTTATTACCAACTTGATACGTTTTATTTGAAGTTCTCGTCTATATCATGTGAAGTGTGCTACACAAATTCTTGTACAATTCTCTACAGCATTCTTTTGTACAAGTTTTGTATAATTTGAAAGAGTGAGGACCTTCACCTAAGAATGTGCCGAAAAACGTCAGGAAATGGTCAACTTTCAGATGGCTCTTACTCGAAAAGATGAGGTTTTTGTTTTCATGTATCACGGCTAAGTGACCACCCCTTCCTTATCACCCCAAGGGCCAGCATTATACATGTAGAGTAAAGCTGGGTTCACATAGGGTTCACATAGGTGCGTACAGTCCGTAATGCTTAATGCGCAAAAAGAGAAGTGGGGGTGTTCCGTAATGCAGAAAGTGCGTAATGCAGAAAAGACCGCTTCACATGGCTGAATGATTTAGGGATGGGTATCGATACTCGATATTTCAAAATATAGATACTTTTGTACCGATACTCGATATTTTAGTATCGATACTGCACTATCCGATACTTTTGGATATCGATACTTTAGATCCGATATTTCTAAATATCGAATATCGATACAGTTCTCGCGAAAAATTCAATTTAATGGCTGAAAAATGAAGAAGGTGGAGAGGCGATTGGGTCATTACTCCTTGGTTGCACAAATAACGTTTATATCATGGAGAAAATCACTCTGCTTGGACTCTTGAAGGTGAAAAATTAATAAACATTGTTGAAAAAATTATTTTTCTTGAGAATATTGGATAATATTGATAGTTTGTGACACTCAAGTATCGATACTCGATATTTTAAAATATCGATACTCATGGCCAACGATACTTGGGATATCGATACTCGGATACGATACAGTATCGATACAAAATATCGATACTTTAATAACGATACCCATCCCTAGAATGATTATGCGATTACGCAGAAGCGCGCAGTACGTTCTGCGTAGAATTGTTTCCAAACCAATCAATGATTCTGGTTGTTTTGTAAATAAACGAGACCGAGTCAATAAACTTTCTGTGAACAAATGACGAGAGTTTGTTACGAAGTTTACCGAAGATTGTCGTAGTTCATCCGTAATGCGCAAAATATCCAATTTTTCTAAACGATAAACTCAGCTCCAAAATTCGACATCCGCAAAGTTCAGTCCCGCCCCCTCAACTGGCTCCAGCCAATAGCATCCAATTACACACTACGGATTGCAGACATTACACACCTATGTGAACTAAGCTTTAGTCCTGGGCGTCCTCATTGTAAGTTCAAACTCCACCGTCTGACTGACTTCATAGAAGTATCTCTTGTATTTTCTTATCAAAGTATTAATTTGCCTTGCATACTACACTCACAGTTCACAATTGCATGCTTTGCAGGTAATAATAGTGGAGCTGAATCGGGGATGGAACAGCCGGTTGGGATTCAGCTTGCAGTCGGCAGACAGCGGAGGATCAGTCATCAGTGCAATTTATTCAGATAGCGTTGCTTCGAGAGATGGCCGTCTGAGGATTGGAGATCGACTCATAAATGTAAGAAATTACTGATGACCGCTCATGTACCCCAACGTGTTCAACAAGCCATGTTCTACGAGGCTGAAACAAATATAAACAGGAACTTTTGTGTGTTGGGACAAGATTAAAAAAAAGAGACATAGTAGGTTTGTTCCTACAGCAACCGCAGTTGGAAGGAAAGCGTCTGGCGCATGTTCAGTTGTCTAACCGCTGTTCCCACAGGACGAACATTCCGACGGATCAAACCAACTTGACGGTTTCAAGGGGTCCCGTCGAAAAGGAAACTCTTTCATAACCTGCTCATAATAAAATTGAAATCGTGGCGTTCACTTCGCATCTCCTTCAAACCAACTGGGTTTAGTTTTTTCGTATTTAGTTCGTTCTTCGATCATCTTTTCCTTATAGTTTCAATTTTTGGATATCGGTCCAAGTGGTTTTTCCCATGATGTACTGCGTTACTTGTAACCTATACATTAATTGAAATTATTACTGTGACTGCGAAAGTATGGATAGAGTAGGAAATATTCCATTTTTTGTAGAGTTCATTCTCTTTTTTCTTGATTTAATAAATGTGTTGATGCAACACAGATTTCTCAATTACAACTACCACAAAAATTAATAATTATTCCATTGCTTAAATTCACTTTGGTTTATTATCTTCAATGATGAACCTTTGGAATCGACCAAGATTTTTTTTAACCCCCCCCCCCCTCCCCTCAAAATTTGTTTTTTTACGTTTCAAGGTACGTAAAATCCAAATATCGAACAAAAATTTGGCCGTCCGTACGCCGTCCACCGTATGCGGCACTCAGTGGTCTCTGGCTCCAGTCAGAGATCACTCGCAGACAGTGCTTCCATAATTCAAAAATATGATGCTAATGCATTACTAGAAGCTGCAGCAGCACTTGCAAACATTCAGCAAAACCAACTAAAGGTGATTGGAGCAACTATCACCTGGAGACGGATATGGCATGGCAAGTCAGCCAAGGATCTGATTCGGGCTGGTTACCCACTGTTCATCCTAGAGTGGATGACCACCCGAGTTCTAACATGAGAATCATTCATCTGGTCAAAATTCAGGGCTAAGGCCACACGACGGCGTGCCACGGCTCGAGCAAATGGGCCCCGTGGGACATGAAGCTGAACTCGTATCCCATGAGGAGGAGAAGCGTCGACTGATGGCAAAGCCAGAAGAGGCACAATCCTCCCTCCATCATTTGTGGGATAAGGTGATTCAACCTTGTCCCTCACCCCAATGTCCGAGGTCGGATCTCGGACCCTGATACTAAGCAGCCATATGGACATAACTGCTGAGTGCTGATACAATGCTGTGATGTAAATATTTATGTACAATACCATCAATTGTAGTGGTGAAATATTTTTTCCAAATATAAATTGTTGTTGGTATGTCGGTTCTATTTGGGGTCTAGTTGTGCCCCGAAGATTTTGGTTGATGTAGGTCACTTCTAAGGGTTGAAATTGAAAAACGCACTAACTCGAAAAATTTTGATACAAAGGTATTGTTTTCCCATCAATTTAAGATAGTATCGAATTTTTAGAGACCACGCGGAGCCCTGTAGGATAAACCGTTTGCTCCCTACGAGATTTTAAGGGTTGGACGTACAATAAATCAGAAACACGAGTGTGAATCGCAAGAGAGGCCTAATCTCCGTTCAAATTTTAGCTGACCGAAATGAGATCGATGTTTTCTTCATGTTGGTTGGCACAATGGCAAAACCGTGTTCTTGGCAAACGAGTGATCAATATAGAAACATAATAAACAATTGTGTAATAATTTGCAGCGTTTTATTATAGAGTTATTAGTGTATTTTTTGACAGTTTAAACCCCACACTCCAACCGATGGTCATCCATTTACAGCACCACGTCATTGGTTATTTCAATTCATCCGGGTTTTGTTTATTTTTTGTTTTTCGAAATCCTGATAGAAATAACACTTTATTGAAGGATCCTCAAAAGAGACAAGGACTCCAGCAGTTGTCGAAGCGTAATGGATTTGGCATAAGTTTTTATTATTTCCAAAAAACAAAAAACTTTACTTTTTCACGTTTTCAGGGCAAGTTGATCAAAAAATGCAAAATTATACGAGACTTTTTCCTTACAATCTTTAATGGCCCATTATGATTGCCGTATAAATTTGCAGCGTTTTTTTTTCAAACGCAGGAGAGGTATTGTCTAAAAATTGAAGAGCGTTTGAGTAAACAACTTTAATGGAGATGAAAATAGCATTTCACATCAGAATACATAGAGGTGAAATGACACAATAAAGATATTGTTTTTTCATCATTTCAAAACTCTTAGTATTGAATTTTTAGAATTTTTGAGACCACCTGGAGCTCAGTAGGACAAACCGTTCGCTCCCTACGAGTACTTGAGGGTTTAACCTACTGTTAATCAGAATCGCGAGTGTTCCCAATTGATTAGGAAGTCCGTTGATGCTGTCTTTAAGAAAAAAGCTGTGTTTCCAGACAGTTACGCATGCAGGCCTCAAAAGCTGCATCGTCATCGAATCTTTCCCTCTCTGCTTCTTTCAAGGGGCCAAACAAGTGATCGTTTCTGGGGGAAAGGTCTGGACTGTTGGGAGCTGGGCTGTGAAAGCCAAGGGTGAGAACTGGAGAAGCGTTCTGATTGGCTGACGCTCCAAAACCGTGGCAGATCTCGCGAGAGAGCAGCAATCGGGGATACCCATGTCATCGATTTCTCACATGAGCTCTGGGAGAAAGACTTCTCAAACATTTGATTTTAATTTTTGGAGAAACAAAGTGTGAAATGTATATACTTCATTTGGATGATTTTATTGAAAAATGTTACAAGTTCTTCCAATCTCAGTGGGTGCATCCAATGAACCATTCGTTGAGTTCTTTCCTTTAATATTTTCGAATTAAACAAACATACCAATTATTACTTTTTATGATTTCAGGTGAATGATGATAACATCGATGGAATGGACACCAGTGATGTTATAGACCTTCTTCGGAAAATTAGAGGAAGCATATCACTAACTTTGCTGAGGAAAGCAAAGAGAAGCATTTAGGTAACATGCGTTTCATCTCAGCATCAGGAAAAAGGCAATATTCAGTTCACGGATCTCAGTGTTTATTTTTCAAAAGTTGTTTTCGATAAAGTAGCTAGTGTGGTAACCCAGAAGGTATTGAGGGGGTTCCCCTACCACCACACTAGCTACTTCATCGAAAACGACTCTTGAAAAATAAACACTGAGATCCGTGAACTGATGTATGTGATTGGATCAAAAAAATACTTAGCCTCGGCTGGGATTCGAACCCGCGACCCCTGGGGGACAGTTCTATGCCCTACCCTCTGAGCTATTGAGGCCTAGTAATGTAATGAATAGGATTTGAGATTCTCACAGGGGACCATCCCTCTATGAATGAATCCCTCTATGAAGAACCATTCTCTACGATTTTCATAGGGGACCATCTAAACACTACTCCATAACATCCCAGAAAATTTCATTGAAATCGGATGGAAAATGTAGAAGTTATGGCCGTTACAAGGAAATTCACGTTTGCGCATGCGCAGTCGCTTTTATCAGTCCGGGGATCATGATTTTCATAGGGGACCGTCTACACACCAACCCGCACAATCCCTGAAAATTTCATAAAAATCAGACAATAACTTCGTATAGTTATGCCCGTTACAAGGATTTCTTGACAGACACACAGACAGACAGACAGACACGGAACCAAAATTGTTCAGGAAGGTCTGAAACGTAAAACGCGAGTCGAAATTTTGATTTTGGAGAACTTTTTTTTAGGACGTCCCACAGTAAGACTTGGGCGTCCTTATGCGATCGATCTGGGGTAAAGTTGGACAACACTCAACAGAAAAAAAAAATAACAACACAGTAATCCGTTTTAGACCATTCTGAATCCAAATCCGCGAAAAAAACCATAGGTGTATGTCTGTGTGTGTGTGTGTGTGTGTGTGTATGTGTGTGTGTGTGTAGGTGTGTGTGTGTGTGTGTGTGTGTGTAACAAAATCTTGTGTACTCTGCCCAGGCCTTAGTTCTCAACCGATTTTCCTGGTTCTTTTTTTGTTCGTCGCGGAAAACTATCTAGTTGTGCACTACGTCGCCGGAATTTCGAATTTCGCCTTTTAAGGGGAGGAAAGGGGGGGTTAATGCTCGAAAAACGTGCGTTTTTGGGCATAATCTTGTGTACTCTGCCCAGGCCTTAGTTCTCAAACGATTTTCGTGGTTCTTTTTTCGTTTGACGCGGAATACTATCTAGTTGTGCACTACGGCGCCGGAATTTTGGATTTTGATTTTTAAGAGGGGGAAAGGGGGGGTTAATGCTTAAAAAACGTGCGTTTGCGTGCATAATCTTGTGAACTCTGCCCTGGCCTCAATTTCCAACCGATTTTCGTGTTTCTTTTTTTGTTTGACTCAAATAACTTCCGAGTTGTACATGATTTTACCAGAGTACCAAAATTCGCAAGGGAAGGGGGTGAGTGGGGGGATAATATTCACAAAATATCCGATTTTTCAATATTTCGGTACCTTTACTGCTTACTAATTGTACCCAAGCTTTGAAATTGAGGAACAATTCTCATTATACCTCCGGATTTTCATGAATTATTCTATGTGCCACCATTGAACTAATAGTGGTGCCACCCTGGTGTCAGGGCACCATAAACCGCATATTTCGTGGTTTTTTTGTGTGTTTCACCTTGAACACGTATGTGAACCTAGACGGACCCCCTACTAAAACTAATAGATGAAAGTTCAATGTTACGACGTATTTCCGCTTTGGTGCCAGACCGGCACCATTGGATGAGGGGGGGGGGGATGAACTCGAATTCGCATGTTGGGTATCGTAGATCATGGATTTTAAAATGCTCTTCAGATTCGAGGCTCCCATGCCGCTAGAAGTGTTATGGAGGATAATGGTGGGGGGGGGGGGTCAGTATTTCTTGCCTAAAGTAATAGATAAATTACATCGAGTGAAACAGTTTTATTGCTTACCAGCTGGTTAAACTGATCCAATACTTATCCAATGGGACGTCCCCTGGAATGCATGCATTACTAAACAATATGTTTTCATCATTGAAAATTGAAAACAAAGCTTCCGCTACCTTGGTAGACTCGGAAGCAAAAGTCAACACTTATAGTGACTGAGGAAAATGTACTAAGTGTGAGAAGTTGGTACCTACAAACATCACCATTATTGATTTTTTGCATGTCCCATATTATTTTGCTTCCGAGTCTACCAAGGTAGCGGAAGCTTTGTTTTCACTTTTCAAGGACGAAAAAAAAAGTTCTCCAAAATCAAAATTTTCACTCGCGTTTTGCGTTTTAGACCTTTCTGAACAATTTTGGTTCCGTGTCTGTCTGTCTGTCCGTCTGTCATGAATTCCTTGTAACGCGCATAACTATACGAAGTTATTGTCTGATTTCTATGAAATTTTCAGGGATTGTGCGGGTTGGTGTGTAGACGGTCCCCTATGAAAATCATCATCCCTGGACTGATAGAAGCGACTGCGCATGCGCAAACGTGAATTCCTTGTACCGGCCATAACTTCTACATTTTCCATCCGATTTCAATGAAATTTTCAGACTCGTAGATTAAAGTTCGACGTAGCGTCAGGCGCTGCCGGGGTGGACTGGTCCCCTTAAAGGAATTCGTGAAACAAATTTCTAACGCATTTTTCAATTTGCAGGTACCTCCAACGTCTTCCGCGGTGGTAAACTAGTTGTATTCAAGTCATTAATAATTATTATACCTAGGTACCTTCACGTTCTGACGCTGCTACGAAAAAAAGTGCTTACCTTTCTCTACAAACTACTCGTAGTTCTCTGATGGAAAACTGTTTTTAATCGCGGTACTTAACACCAGAAGACTGACATTCATTTTATCAAAGTGTATAATAAAATGAAAAAACTATGATGATACGGCCTATCTGTTGTATCAATTGCACGATGAAACATTTATGAACAAAATTTATTGAATATATATTAACAATGAAATTCCTTTCTAAGAAAGAGATTATATTTTGGAACATTCAATATTTATTCTTATAAATGACTGAAATCTTCTATATTTGGAATATCTTTTTTGTATATCTATTAAGAGAACAAGTTAATTCCTGATTTCGGGAAAGTGCATTGTATATTTGTGGCAAGTTGTTGCTGGAAAGTTTCAATTCAATCTGGACTTGATGTACGTTTTGTTGAAAAGTAGTGAGTAAGTACTTTTTTCAGTTGGAAGTTGAAGTGTAGAAATGAACCAAATGAGAGTGGTTTGCTGGTCATAAGTATTAATTATTGTAATTGTAGTTATATTAGTAGAGAATTGTGTTTGTTTGGTGTGGTTGGGAACAGCTTTATAATGTCGAATTCAATGCTTCGAGTATGTAAGTACAGTTACTATAGAAAGCTGATGAGAATTGGTGGTGGAGACCTCTATACGTTGTGGACTGAGGATTGGCTTGGTGCAGCTCTCAAATTTGTTTGAGGGAAGGGGACTTAGAGCAAGCACTGAAATTTCTATCAAATGTACAAATTCGAATACAACCGAAGGGAACTGTTCTAAAACAACTGTAGGTTTACCCAGGAAACTTTGCATCCACGTGGCGCCCCCTTCGTAGCAGATTCACGAACTAACAACCGAGTCCACCTCTAATGGCGATGATAACTTCTCAGGGAAATTGGACTGGTGCAAAATTTTATGTTCGTGCGGTGCCTGCAGTGGGAGGGTAATTACGTCATTTTTGAGGGGATATATTCTCGAAAAAAATATTGTATGCATGAGGATTTGCGCGATGATTAAAGGAAAGTAGCAGAGTACGCCAAAGGGATGCAGAGTTTCTGTGGTAGACTCAAAGGTAACTGATTATTGTGACAGATACAGGTCTACCCTAGAAAATCTGCACCCCTTTGACATATTCTTCTGGAGAAGATAGAACTTCTTATCTCTTATCATCGTCCAAATCCCTATGGAATTTCTCCTCTCAAAGTGACATACCTTCCGTCCTACTACAGCTTAAAATTCATTTCAGGATCAGAAATACGTGTGCAGTGCAGCCACCACAAGAACATAAAAATTCTCACAGGTCCGGTTTCCCTGTGAAGGTAACCAAGGAAGGTACCTCGACGCAACCATTAATTAATCGCGGATACGCCACCTAGGGGGCGCCACACTGATGTAGATTCCGGGTTAGACCTGTAGTTTCTCGTGCCTCCAACTGCCACTACAAACGGCAACTCATTCTACCCACAAGTTCCTCCTTCCCAGTTCAAAAATCGTGGGGGATCCCATTCATCAAATTTCTATAATACAATTGCTAACAGTACGCACTTATTCATCACGTCTCATATGAATTAATTCTGAAAAATAGCAAATCATTGTGAATTCATCATGATTACTCGAAAGTACTCTTTGAGTAGAATTTTCAACACCCTCAAAATCATTATAGGTGTAAGTCTTTTATTAATAGCCTCTCAATGAAAGTGGATAATTATGACGTCATGGATCACTGGGGAGAGAAAATGATGTCACCCTCGAGCTAACAAAACCGTTGTATGAATACAAACCCAGCCGAATTCTTATTGGTCACTCGATTTGTAACATAATGAAACAAAAAGACTCCTTACTGTTTTCCCGCAACTTGCTTTTCACAGATACGAGAAGTTTTCGGATTCTATGTTTTCTGATATGGAAAAGATATATCGTTGGGAGGTAGCTTCATTCGTTTTGTGTTAAGCAAATGCTGCATCTTCATGGATTTGGTTGAAGGATAAGCTGAAAGACAAAACTCTATCAGAAGGTTAGCATCAGCATGTGCTCGCTCTAACCGCTTGTATTTACGTTTTTGTGAAGTCTTGTAGGTACATTGTTTTCATATTTGTTTTACAAAAACTAGAAACAAGCTGGTAGCGCGGGTATGATGCTAACTCTGTAGAGTTTTGTAATTTGGCGTATCTTTCTACAGGGGGTTTCGTTGACTTACAATTCCCTGGCAAATTAGTGGGAGTCTTTTTTATGTTCCTGCTCGGAATGAAGTCAGGAAGTCAAGCTGTGAATCAGAATGAAATGTCTTGGTATGGAGAAGTGGCACGAGAGATGCCAGTTTTCAGTAACCATGGAAACGCCCACTGCTGACCTCAACGTTTGTCCGAATAGGCGGTGGCTCGACTCGTTTCTTGGGAGGGAGTTGTTTTGATGACCCAATCTTAACGAATTATTGTTTCTCTGAGAAATGCTGAGGAGACCATTTGGGTCCTGTGCGACTGCGCCACACTGTTGAGTCATCAAAAATTAACTTCCCTCGACCGGGGATCGATCTCCTATCGTTCCGATTCTGAATTAGAGCTCATACCACTGAGCTAATGAAGCGAATGGACAGAAATGCGAAAAGGCAGCTGATCACAACAGGAGCAACTCGCAGAACTGCTACAATTTTCCTTGAAAATTACTGAACAACTACAATTGTGTTTTGATCTCTATTCAACGAGTATTTTCAACTATCGAAAAGAACGTATTTTATAAAGACTTGATGTAACGCTTTCCCAACCTCACCAGAACTGTATCTTTCGTCGTCTGACATTCCTCCGATGGCGATCAGTTTCATTGTGGATCACCCGAACTGGCGCTATCGTTAGATTCAATAATTTTTATACTTCTTGCTCTTTGATTATTTTGAGTTGGAGTAAGTATTTCGATGACAACTTGTTACAATCTATAATGACTTCCTCATTTTCGACCGCATGTGGCGTCCGCTCATGCCCTTACTAAGGTGATGGTGATCTAAGTAGACATAGCTGAGGGTCAAAAATTCCCTGTCTGAAACAGCTATAGTTGATGTTGTTAAAATATATATCGTATCGCGTTCTTTGTTGACTCGGAGAAAATATTTTCGTGAAAATAATGTTCCTTTTTACGCCTGGGCCGTTGGAAACGTAGCTTGATTAAACTTTAATAGTCATTTTAATCAAAAAAATGTATTTTAGGAACGCTAATATTATACGAAAAGATAATACTTTGTAAATTTAGGGTCAATGTTACCAATTCTTCGGATGTGCTTTCGTCCTATAGCAATATTAATAGCGGATGTATAAAATCCCTATCAAATGATTTATCCATAATGCATACATTTATTCCTGAATAATCTCTAGTAAGCTGTGCAAGCTATTGTTCAAAGACTTTATATCACTTCCCAAAACAGTCCGTAAATAGATTTCAAATCAATCGAATGAAAAATTATAAGAGCGTACTTAAGCATAAATATATTATATGAATCAGAAATATAGATTTGTGAAGTAAATTACAATAGTTACGATAACCGCCTCGTTTTATTCTGAACAGGGTTCTATGAATTCGACACATATTAAGATCGCTTTTCCTGTTCATCTTCGTACAAGATGCCTAACTGAAAGGACGTCAAAATTTTTTCCATCGGTTTTAGATCGAATTTTTAATAACGGCTCATCGTAGAAGAAGCCAGGTCATAGGGCGATTTGATATGGAATTTGTGAAGTAGCACTAAATTTCTTTTGCGTATTCCATAAGCGAAAAACAAAGCCAATTTGTAAGAAAAGAAGAACTAATAAATTCATTTGAATTTGAAGTTGTTATTTCCATCCCACTCCTCATTGATGAATCAGGAAGGTGATAAATATTGTGATTGATTGGTCTTAGAGGTTAGATTTTATGAGAGTAACATATTGTTTAGTAATGCATGCATTCCAGGGGAGGTAAATTGGATAAGCATTAGGTCAATTAATACCAGTTGGTACCTAAGCGAAAAAACTGTTCACTCGATGTAATTTATTAAGCATTTTAGACAAGAAATAGTGATCCCCCCCCCCCCTCCTCACCATTATCCTCCATAACATTTCTAGCGGCATGGGAGCCTCGAATTTGGAGAGCATTTTAAAAACGCTGCAAATCATTGCTCAAAGGTTTATTATTTTCTGTACAGATCACCCTTCTGTATAGATCACTGGTTCTTCATCAATAGCACCTACCACCACCTTCTCCCTTGACCTTCCCTCTAAAATTTCAGCTTCCTGCGTTCAACAGGGGAGAAAATGGCCTTGGAGCTCACTCAGCTGATCAGTGACCAGTCATGCGCCTCCAGCATTCTCCATTGACCCGCCCTCTCAAATTTCAGGTTCCTGCGTTCAACAGGAGAGGAAATGGCCTTGGAGCTCACTCAGCTGATCAGTGACCACTCAGGCGCCTTCAGCATTCTCCTTTGACCCTGCCTCTCAAATTTCAGGTTCCTGCGTTCAACAGGAGAGGAAATGGCCTTGGAGCTCACTCAGCTGATCAGTGACCACTCAGGCGCCTTCAGCATTCTCCCTTGACCTTCCCTCTCAAATTTCAGTTTCCTGCGTTCAACAGGAGAGGAAATGGCCTTGGAGCTCACTCAGCTGATCAGTGACCACTCAGGCACCTTCAGCATTCTCCATTGACCCGCCCTCTAAAATTTCAGCTTCCTGCGTTCAACAGGAGAGGAAATGGCCTTGGAGCTCACTCAGCTGATCAGTGACCACTCAGGCGCCTTCAGCATTCTCTATTGACCCGCCCTCTCAAATTTCAGGGTTCCTGCGTTCAACAGGAGAGAAAATGGCCTTGGAGCTCACTCAGCTGATCAGTGACCACTCAGGCGCCATCAGCATTCTCCTTTGACCCGCCCTCTCAAATTTCAGGTTCCTGCGTTCAACAGGAGAGAAAATGGCCTTGGAGCTCACTCAGCTGATCAGTGACCACTCAGGCGCCTTCAGCATTCTCCTTTGACCCGCCCTCTCAAATTTCAGGTTCCTGCGTTCAACAGGAGAGGAAATGGCCTTGGAGCTCACTCAGCTGATCAGTGACCACTCAGGCGCCTTCAGTATTCTCCATTGACTTTTGATTATGGAAATTTGATTACTGGTTACGCAGAAGGCAAAACTGTATACAAATCGAAGAAATGAACAGCGATCGCATTTTAGTCAGAAAAAATTTCAACGGAGATTAGACCTCTTTTGCGATTCACACTCATGATTCTGTTTTATCGAAGGAAAACCTTCAAGTACTCGTAGGGACCGAACGGTTTGCCCTACAGAGCTCCGGGTGGTCTCAAAAATTTTTAAAAATTCAGTACTATTTAAAATTAGTGAAAAAACGATACCTTTATTTCGAGAGTTTTCGAGCTAGGGCACTCTTGAAAATTTCAACCCTTAATTTCCACCCCTTAGAAGTGACCTACATCAACCAAAAGCTTCGCGGCACAACTAGACCCCAAATGGAGCCCATATACCAAATTTCATCGAAATCGGTCCATGGTAACTAAGAAAAGTGCCGCGTACGGCGTACGGCGGACGGACGGAAATTTTTTATTCGATTTTCGTATTCTACGTACCTTGAAACGTAAAACATCAAATTTTGAGGGGGGGTTAAATTTTTTTTTTCTTGCTCGATTCCAAAGGCTTATTATTGAAAATAATAAACCAAAACCATGATCTACGAGACCCAATAAGCGATTCTGGCACCAAAGTGGCAATACTTCGTAACGTTGAAATTCCATCTATTTGTTTTGGTAGGCAGTCCGTCGAAGTTCATTTCCGTATTCAAGGTAAAAAAAAAACAAAAAAAAAACATGATATATGCTATTTATGGTATTCTGGCACCACGGTGGCACCACTATTAGTTCTATGGTGGGACAGAGAATAATTCATGAAAATCCGGAGGTATAATGAGAATTTTTCCTCAATTTCAGAACTTGGATACAATTAGTGAGCTATAAAGGAAACCGAAATATTGAAAAACGCTGCAAATCATTGCTCAAAGGTTTATTATTTTCTGTATAGATCACCCTTCTGTATAGATCACCCCTTCTGTATAGATCACTGGTTCTCCATCAATAGCACCTACCACCATCTGTATTCTCCCTTGACCTTCCCTCTCAAATTTCAGCTTCCTGCGTTCAATGGGATTGAAAATGGCATTGGAGCTCACTCAGCTGATCAGTGATCTGAAGAGTGAAGAAGATCTCCTCGAATGCTGGAGACGCCTGGAAGAGCACTTCCATTCAATAGGATTGAAAATGGCTTCGGAGCTCACTCAGCTGATCAGTGATCTGAAGAGTGAAGAAGCCTTTGAGCAATGATTTGCAGCGTTTTTTACCCACCAGCTAGGTACTACCTACCACACCATACTGCTTCACACCTTCACAATCAAGTTTATTAGAAAGAACTAAACGCTTCACACTCGATTCGAAAAATAGAAAGCTTCATATGGAAATTTCATTACTGGTTACGCAGAAGGCAAAACTGTATACAAATCGAAGAAATGAACAGCGATCGATCGCATTTTAGTCCGATAAAATTTGAATGGAGATTAGACCTCTTTTGCGATTCACTCTCATGATTCTGTTTTATCGAAGGAAAACCTTCAAGTACTCGTAGGGACCGAACGGTTTGTCCTACAGAGCTCCGGGTGGTCTCGAAAATTTTTAAAAATTCAATACTATTTAAAATTGGTGAAAAAACGATACCTTTATTTCGAGAGTTTTCGAGCTAGGGCACTCTTGAACATTTCAACCCTTAATTTTCACCCCTTAGAAGTGACCTACATCAACCAAAAGCTTCGCGGCACAACTAGACCCCAAATGGAGCCCATATACCAAATTTGAACCAAATCGGTCCAGTGTTGCTAAGAAAAGTGCCGCGGACGGGGGACGGCGGACGGCGGACGGGGGACGGCGGACGGACATTGCGAATTTGGATTCTACGCACCTTGAAACGTAAAGTGACAAAGTTTGAGGGGGGTTATAAAAATTCTTTGCAATACGATCACATAGGCTTATTAATAGAAATAATAAACCAAAATCGGATATTTTGTGAATATTATCCCTCACTCACCCCCTCCTCTCGCAAATTTTGATACTCCGGTGGAACAGTGCGCAATTTGGAAGACTTATTAGTCGAACAGGAAAAAGAAACACTCATACGGATGGAAATTGAGGCCTGGGCAAATTTTACAGGATTATGCCCGCAAACGCACGTTTTTTGAGCATTAACCCCCCCCCCCTTTCGCCCCCTTAAAATTCAAAATTCGAAATTCCGGCGACGTGGTGCACAACTAGATAGTTTTCCGCGTCGAACAAAAGAAGAACCACGAAAATCGGTTGAGAACTAAGGCCTGTGCAGACGACACAAGATTTTGTCACACACACACAGACATGCACTTATGGTTTTTTCGCGGATTTGAATTTAGAATGGTCTAAAACGGATTACTGTGTGGTTATTTTTTTTCTGTCGAGTGTTGTCCTCCTTCACCCCAGATCGATCGCATAAGGACGCCCAAGTCTTACTGTGGGACGTCCTAAAAAAGAAAAGGAAAGTAAACTGTAGACGACCATCTCCGGTTGATTTACTTACTGCCATTCCTGGCGTGGCGGACTTGATCAGCTGTTCTCCAAAGAGTAGATTAGGATTGGTTCTGAATCAGAACTTCTGATGATTTCGCTAATGGCTACCTACTTAATGCCTCACCCACTTACTTAAGCGTGTTGCACCAACGGCCTATCTAGAAAAATTATGAGTACCTGCGATATACGGAGCAGTCCAGACAATAAAGAGTTAAGTCGGATTCACATGGGGCAGAAAGACGGAAGGATGGAACGCAATGTTGAACGCAACGGACACTGACCTAGAAAAAATCTTACAATCTATGAAGGGAAATTCAGCTCCCGGAATAGATGGAATCCGGTTGGGGCTGATAAAAAACCATATTAGTATTCTTAAAGAACCTCTCCTTCACATATACAATCTTAGTCTTCCAACATCCACATTTCCCGAAGCCTTCAAAGGGGGAGAATTGGGTGATTTTGGGAATTACAGACCCATCTCCATGTTGAGCACGCTATCAAAAATATTAGAAAAATTTGTCAAAAACCAGTTGTATTCATACCTTGAAAGAAATAAATTATTAAACCCCAATCAATTCGGTTTCCGCAAAAATATGGGAGTAAATGATGCACTATTTTCCCTAACTACTGACCTCTACAAAATAAGGGACAACAACCAGAAAGGTGTACTAATACTGCTTGATATAGCAAAAGCTTTTGACGCAATTCCTAGGGAATCACTAATGTACAAATTGGAGAGTCTTGGAATCGTGGGGCCTACCCTGAAATGGTTCAGAAGCTACTTGACTGACAGAAGGCAGATAGTCTCAATTGGCGACTGTACCAGTGAGGAATCCATTAATGATTTTGGGGTCGTTCAAGGAAGTACATTAGGACCAATACTATTTTAATATATATAAATGAAGTAGCACATTTAGATTTACCTAACTCGAAATTATATTTATTCGCTGATGACACAGCAGTACTCTGTGAAGGTGACACTTGGGAAAACGTTTTCAGCAACGCCAATCAGGTTATAAATCAAGTAGGGAAATGGTTTCACAAGAGTTATCTCACATTGAATGCTAACAAGACCAAACTGATAGTTTACGGAGGAAATAAGTCACAAATTGAGGAAAAACACTTGAAAATCATCCTGCACTCTTGTGTAGAAGATTAAATATGCTCATGTGATTCGATAGAAAGAGTTGCAAGGCATAAGTATCTGGGGCTAGTTCTGGATGAAGAGCTTAAGTGGAAGCCCCATATAGACTACATCCATGATAAGATTAGGAAATATATATATATTCTACAATGTTAGACACACGCTCCCGAAGCAAACAATAAAACTTATATATCATACCATGTTGCAATCTGTATTGCAGTATGGCATAATAGCATGGGGAGGAACGTATTCCACCCATATAAATAAGTTACATGTTCGGCAGAAAATTATCATAAAAATGATGTTGTCATTACCGCGTAGGACCCCTTCCGTAGATCTATTTGATATTGTTAAGGTATTTACTATTAGACAACTTTATCTGAAAAATCTACTATTGCAATTCTTCAGGACACCCAACATAATTGAAGTTTCTCGAAGGGATCCGAAATACGATACTAGATATGCCGCCGCAGGGAATGTAATTGGCCCTAGACCTAGACTGACTCTGACAACGCACAGCCCGATCTTCATTCTACATTTGATACATCGAGAAATTGTTTGTAGCATGAAAAGTCTCCAGAAGTTTACTAGACCAAAATACAAAAAGCAAGTGTTAAGTTGGCTAGTTACAGAAGGGGGCTTTAGATGCGAAAGGCTATAAACAGCATATATGTATAGGAGACTGTTTAATTTTAGAGATTATTAAAGTTAGAGAATATTAAGGTAAGTTAGTTTATGTAGGAGTTTATCAAAATGCGTCCTTAATTCTGTCCAATCATGTATTGTTTATTAATTTACTTATTACTGTAATTGTAAAGTATACATCAATTTATTTACCGATATGGAGCGATTTTGCAAAGATCCTACCCTACAACACGGGCCAAGCCTAATGTCGGGTAGGAAATCTGAGCAAATTGCATCCCTTCATGCATTTATATTGTTGTAAAAGTGTACAAACTGGCGAAATAAACATATCTATCTATCTATCTATCTATCTATCAATGTGGTTGGTTATTTGGACGGCAGTTGAGTATGGAAGCGGTAGAGAGTATGGCAGTTGAGAATGGCAGTCGGACGAAAATCCAACCTCAAATGGTTGTTTACAAGGATGTTAGACTACTGTAGTCCAATGCCCTTGGTTGTTTACTTTACTTACTTCACTTTAGGTAAACTCTATTTATACTTCTCCACCCCACCAGGTATAGATACAAGCCTCATTGATTCCTATTTATCTTTCCTAATTCAATTTGTATCTACTATTTATCATCCCAAGTTCTAGGTTGATCTCCACCAAGGAATAGGTATTCAAACGAAAAGTGTAGTTCTCTAGGGATAGAATACATCGCCGATTTAATTATTCTCATAAATGAATCCCATTGCCCAAATCCCCTACAACAATACTGTTTCAATATCAAGGCACTCTCACTCGCAGATCTTCGAATTAATAACTATAATAACTAATTAATAACTGTTTTGTGACGTTTGATGAGCAATCCGGTTGCGTATTAATAGAAGACTCAAATCTGACCTTCGATGTCAAACCTTTGATGCAATCGGACTTTTATTATCGCAGTGCATCTCCCCAGAGTCACGCGTCTATCTCCAGATGCGAGGTGATGTAACTTACCAAAATAAGTCCTGTTTGACCCTGTGGTCCTAAAGCGAGAAAACCCCAATTAGGCTCGTTCTACGAAAACATCGAGTTTGAAAAACGATTAAAGTGATTTCAGGGTGTCCATCGACCGGGAAAACTCAGGGAATGTCAATTATCGACAAATGACTCCGAAATGGAGTCTTTTATACAAGCTGGTGTAGGGGAAAGGGATTTTTTTGTGAATTTGTTTGAATATAAATACGGATTTTATTTCGTTGTTTCCTATTCTATTGTAATGATTCACTGTTCAAGTAATCATACGGGATAGCCAATCACAAAAAATAGTTAGTAAGTACCTAAGTACTTTTTGCTTCCAAATAGGTAGCCTAAGCTTTGTTTTCAATTTCCAAGGTTGAGAAAAATGTTCTCCAAAATCAAAATTTTCACTCGCGAAATTCTTGTATCGGGAAAACTGTACGAAGTTATTGTCCGATTCCGATGAAATTTTCAGGGATCGTGCGGGTTGGTGTGTAGATGGTCCCCTATGATGGTAGTGGAAGGTACTTAGAGATTGAAGTTTTGAGATTAACTACTACGCATCGGATCATCTATACAATCTGGTTATGCGTATGAGGAAACTATGTGTCACACCCACTTGGTAAACGTTTTCTACATAGTTCACTCATAACAATTTTGGTTCAGTGTCTGTCTGTCCGTGTGTCTGTCTGTGATGAAATCCTTGTAACGGAAAAATTATGCGAAGTTACCTATTGTCCAATTTCATGGTTGAAAAAAAAGGGTTTTCTATTAAATCCCTCTATGAGACAAAGGTTTTTTTTATACTGTTTAAACTTGTTTTAAACACAGTGTGAACAACAGTGCCTAACAGGGCTGACAAATAAAGCATCCATGGTTATTTTTAAAAAGGCTGAAAATGTTTATTGAAATTTTAGTAATAAACTCATAATTTAAGCATGCATGGGTATCCAATTTACTGAAAATGAAAACTAATTTCAAAACATATTGTTTAGTAATGCATGCATTCCAGGGGACGTCCCATTGGATAAGCATTAGATCAGTTTAACCAGTTGTTAAGTGATAAAACTGTTTCACTCGATGTAATTTATTTATTACTTTAGGCAAGAAATACTGACCCCCCCATTATCCACCTTAACATTTATAGCGGCATGGGTGCCTAGAATCTGAAGAGCATTTTAAAATTCATGATCTACGAACATGCGAATTCGAGTTCACCCCCCCCCCCCCCCACCACCACCCCAACGCCAACAATGATGCCAGTCTGGCACCAAAGCGGAAATACGTTGTAACATTGAACTTTCATCTGTTAGTTTTGGTAGGCAGTCCGTCGAAGTTCACATCCGTATTCAAGGTGAAACACACACAAAAAAAAAAAACACGAAATAAGCGGTTTATGGCACCATATACTGGCACCATGGTGGTACAGAGAATAATTCATGAAAATTCGGAGGTGTAATGAGAATTTTTCTTCAATTTCAAAGCTTGGGTACAATTAGTAAGCAGTAAAGGAACCAAAATATTGAAAAATCGGATATTTTGTGAATATTATCCCCCCACTCACCCCTTCCCCTTGCAAATTTTGGTACTCTGGTAAAATCATGTACAACTCGGAAGTTATTTGAGTCAAACAAAAAAAGAAACACGCAAATCAGTTGGAAATTGAGGCCTGGGCAGAGTTTACAAGATTATGTACGCAAACGCACGTTTTTTAAGCATTAACCCCCCCTTTCCCCCTCTTAAAAAGCAAAATCCAAAATTCCGGCGCCGTAGTGCACAACTAGATAGTTTTCCGTGACGAACAAAAAAAGAACCAGGAAAATCGGTTGAGAACTAAGGCCTGTGCAGACGACACAAGATTTTGTTACACACACACACACACCTACACACACACACACACACACATACACACACAGACATACACCTATGGTTTTTTTTTTCGCGGATTTGGATTCAGAATGGTCTAAAACGGATTAGTGTGTGGTTATTTTTTTTCTGTTGAGCGTTGTCCAACAAAACCCCAGATCGATCGCATAAGGACGCCCAAGTCTTACTGTGGGACGTCCTAAAAACTACAAAAGTAAAGCAAAAAGTCTGCCAAGTGAGTGTGGCATACAGTTTCCTCGTATCTATAACCCGATTCTATAGATGATCCGATGCATAGCAGCTAATCTATAAACTAATCTATAAACATCGTCAACATCATCTTCATTCTGTAGAACACCATCCGAAGCTTCACTGGACACACTGACAGCATCTGCACCATCATCTTCATCTTCCTCTTCCATCTGTCTCTCTAGCTCCCTTCTTATGGCCTCTGGGCCCACAAACGAGTGAAGCTTTAACATTACAGCAAATAATTCAGACACAAAATTATTCAACATCAAACTAGTCAAGTACTACAGAAACAAGAGAGGGAAAACTTGAAAACTCACAGACCAACTTTATTGAGAAAAAGTGGGGACGCACTGGTTCCCCTGTAACTAATTTATGGAATGCCCAGGGGTCTAACTAGAGGGAAAGTACAAATTTGGCACCTCTCAACCAAATTTGTTGGACTTCATTTCGTCTAGAACCAGTTTACAAACATGGGGTCTGTGCTTTATTTGTTGTTCCTTATTAACAAACATGGGGTCAGTCAGACCCCACCACAATTTTCGCTCATGTCTGTGAGGAAATAGACCTTCATTTACCTCAGAGAAGCGGTCCAACTTGCGCAGGGGCTGCAGTACAGCCAGGAGACCAGGTACATGAAGCGGGAGGGGGAGGCACACACCCCCCACCAAGGTATACCATCACAGGCCAACTTTTCAGACTCCAGACCCCAGTGTTTATGACGGCGGGCTAGGTACTTTGGTAAACTAAGAATCAAAAGGGTTCAATTCAAAATATAGAATGTAGAATACAAATTTTTGAAAAATAATAATACCTATTAAAGTATGACATCCAAAAACGTATGGCACATCAGCTCTTATCACTACATCCAGCAGGTTTGGTTCCTACAGGAGATGCACTCTTTTTGAATCTCTTCCCTATGTAAACCGTAGAAACGTATATTCTCAAGTACGATTTTCATATTTCACTCCCTTGCGAGTAGCGTCATGATCACACGCTGTAATCAGGTATTGATTAATTAGATGCCTGCAGGTTTTACTCTGCTAGGTTCAAGAAGTACTAGTGTTAAGGATTTTGCTTCCTTCTCGACTGTTTTGTCGATAGACTTCAGAGTCGTTTCAAATGAAGTGCTGTACTTACCAACTCTATTTCGGGCCTGAAATGATTACTTCGCCTACAAATTCGTGAGTTTTGTGTTAGTGAGTGCATTTGAAACAAGCGGATATGGTCAGCTTTGAGAGTTTTACGTAGGGTGAAGGTTCATCTCACCTGGAGCATCAAAAAATCGTCAATATAATGAGGTTGGATATGTTCCTTCCAATGTTGAAATTAGTGTGGGGTGGGGGGTGGATTGTTTTCATTGGGGAACATTTACACTCCGATTCGCATAATCCCTGAAAAATTCATCAAATTTGGATTTATGAAAATTTAGTAGCGTTAGCAAATGCACAGTTGCTATTTTCAGTCCGAGGGCGATGATTTTTATAGAGAACCGTCTACATTACGACCGACATAATCCCTGAATATTTCTTCGAAATTGGACAAAAACTTCGTATAGTTCTGCACGTTACAAGGATTTCATGACAGAAAAACGAATGGTTGACACGGAAACAAAGTTGTTTAGGAAGGCCTAAAACGTAAAACGAGAGTGTAAATTTTGAGTTTGGAGAACATTTTAGCGAATTTTCAAGGAAAATGAAGCTATTTAGTTTCCAACCTTGAGAAGTGAAAACAATATTCTCCAAAATCAAAGTTTCCACTCGCGTTTGACTACTTCTTACTCATTTTGGTTTATTATTTTCAAAAATGAACTATTTGAAAAACCAGGGAAAAAAATTAACCCCCCCCCCCCTTAAATTTTATGGTTTAGGTTTCAAACTACGTAGAGTTCGAAAATCTAATAACAAGTCTCCGTCCGTCTGCCGTACTCGGCATCTTCGTAGTTACAATGGACCGATTTGGTTGAAATTTGGTATACCTATGGGCTAAATTTGAGGTCCAGTTGTGCCTCAAAGCTTTTGGTTGATGTCAGTCACTTCTAAGGGGTGAAAATTGAGGGTTGAAATTTTCAAGAGTGCCCTAGCTCAAAAAGTCTCGGAATAGAGGTATTTTTTCACCAATTTAAATAGTATTGAATTTTTAGAGTTTTTAGAGACCATGCAGAGGTCTGTAGGACAATCCGTTTGCTCCCTGTGAGGACTTACGATAAATCAGAAACACGAGTGTGAATCGCAAAAGAGGCTAATCTCCTTTCAAATTTTAGCTGACGGAAATGCAATCGTTGTTCGTTTGTTCGAGTTGTACTCAGTTTTGCGTCCGTAGCAACCAGTAATCGAATTTCCTAATAATTAATGCAACATCAACTCCGTGTTTCTTCGAACTGAGTGTGGAGCCAAGTACTTAAGGCTGAATCGACAGTTATTTATGGGGGGGGGGGGAGGTAACAAACAAAATATAGAAACGGTACTATAGCTAATATTAAAATAGGGAATGATGCATGGTATTTACGTAAGGTGTGACTATGACTTCATATGGGCACATATGGAGGGGAATTAATAATTAGGTAACCCATTTCAAGCCGAGACCAGAAATAACAGAGTAATGGGAGGAGGAGGATGAACTATTTTACAGAATGCCGGTCGAAATAAGGCATCGTTTGCTCACCAATCGAGAGCAAAAATGCTCCAAATTTTATGAATTTAACATTTTATAGGATTTGAGAGGTCTCAGTTTTAAAAATCGATATGATTCAACCATTTCATTGTTGAAAATCCAAAAAAATCTAGAAAAAATGTAAAAATCTATTTATGGACCGGAATTTGTTTTGACTCATGGCCCGGAACGCTCAGTCCCCCCAGGATCGAATTTGAGCCACCATGATCCCGCTTTCATCCAGAAGGCCTCTTTCAAAAAAATTTCCCAAATCTCATTGAGTTCCCGAATTTTGAAGTACATTTTTTTTGAAAAGTTTAGAAACTGCATGAACGAGAAACAATTCTTCTTCAAAGATTTTTCATTATTTCAATATTTAAAAAAAATCATTGTGACGATGCAAAAATGCATCAGTGGCCGGAAATGGGTTAATTTAGCCCCGTCACTGGGAAAATAGCCATACTGAGCGGAGGCTCACACAAGGTACTAAAATTATTTTAAAAAGCTTGAAATGCGTGAAACTTTTGATTTGAGAGCATCCACTTTCTTACAAATACAAAGCTCTCTTACCAATTTTTGAATATTCGAAAATTTGAAATATATAAAGTCATTTGATGTGACTAAGAATGTATTCGGCGTCATACCGATAGTAGCATGTGAGGGCCCAAATGAATTTGTTCTGAAATACCGAGCCCCCAATATCTGGGAGGTCCGATATTGATCAATTTTTTGTTTGTTTTTTTTAAAAACCAAATTTTTCATTCCCCAAAACTGAACAATGTCGTTGTGCGTCACCGGTAGAAAACTCCTACTATATATGGACTGTGATGAATCAAGAAGCCTTCGCAGACTGAATGTTTGTTTGTCTCAAGGGGTGCTAATCGTGATTCCAAATCAGTTCATCTATCAGAAAGTCCAGGAGGGAGTGAAGCTCCTTCCATCCCCTTCCGGCCACTATAAAAACATCGAACGAGCCCTTCGTCGTCAATCAGATCCGAATAACTCATTTCGAGTGGACAATCGAGGGAAAATTCGTGAAGAGGAAAAATGTTGGCCCGCGTTATTTTTTTCCTGGTCGCCACCGCAACAGCAAGACCTTATGGTGAGTAAAGTAAAATGCGTTTGATACATTTTTCGGTTCAGAGCGAAGTCATCTGGGTATCCTCACTTTTAGCAAATTTCCATAGAGCAATAGACTCAAAATATTTTGTTATTTGAAGGGTTAAAAAAAACAATTCTAGCGGTAACCCCCTTTAATCATTTACGGGAAATTCAAACATCAGATATGCGCGAGCCACGCACGTGCGCCATTGTGCGCAACGCAAACCAACCACATTTTCTTCAAATGGGAAACCCCATTTTTTAAATTTTAGATTCGAATTCCACGCTTATTTCATGGAAATTCGACTTCTCACCTGATTTTTTTCGACCTCGCACAACAACCTCCAGGAGCGCGCAAAGTCGCGTAATGCCGGTATTTTAGATGTTTGTAAACCCCAAGTGCGGTGCATGTTTGAACCCTATTTTTCAATGCTGAGTCACGTGTTGATCTCCGTTTTGTGTTCTAATTCCATTTTATTGCAATTATCACAGTTTGAAATCAATTTTCCCAGTCAAACTCCTAGCTTTGTCTGCTGTAATTATCAGCGATTTCATAGAACACTGATCATTTTAGAACTGCGATGATTGCGATAAAATGGAATTAGAACACAAAACGGGTATCAAGACGTGACTTATCTTTGAAAAATTGTGCTTAAACATGTACCACACATGAGGTTTACCAACATCCAAACAATACGCGCATTTTTAGGCCTACACAAGACTTTGCGTGCAGCCGAGAGAAATGGGTTGAGGAGTTGAAATTAAGTGAAGAATCCGTGCTTGAAATAAAACATATTGTTTAGTAATGCATGCATTCCAGGGGTATTTTAGGCAAGAAATAGTGGTCTCTCCCCCCCCCCCCACCTTCGTCCTTATCAACCATAACGTTTCTAGCGGCAAGGGAGCCTCGAATTTGAAGAGCATTTAAAAATTCATGATCCATGATCTACGACACCCAACGTGCGAATTCGAGTCCCCCCTCCCCCACAACCACCAAAGGTGCCAGTCTGCCATCAAAGCGGTAATACTTCGTAACTTTGAACTTTCATCTATTAGTTTTGGTAGGCAGACCGTCGAAGTTCATTTCCGTATTCAAGTTGGAACACACACAAAAAAAAAAAAAAAAAAAACAGCGTTTTTGGTTTATTATTTTCAATAATGAACCTTTGGAATCGATCAAGGAAAAAAAGTCTGCCAAGTGGGTGTGGCACATAGCTTCCTCGTATCCATAACCCGATTATATAGATGATCCGATGCATAGTAGTTGATCTCAAAACACCAATCTCTAAGTACCTTTCACTACCCTCATAGGGGACCATCTACACGCTGATCTGGTCAATCCTAGAAAATTTCATCAAATTCGGATTAAAAATTAAGTGAGTAGATGTATGTGATTGGATCAAAAAAATACTTAGCCTCGGCTGGGATTAGACTGGGGATTAGGTTGTAGACGGGCCCCAATGAAAATCAAGGCCTTAAAATCTACAGAAGTATCTGTGCATGCGCAAACGTAAAATCCTTGTAACAGCTATAAAACTTACATTTTGGTTTATTATTTTCAATAATGAACCTTTGGAATCGACCAAGAAAACAAAAATTTTAACACCCCCTCAAAATTTGATGGTTTACGTTTCAAGGTACGTAGAATCCAAAAATCGAATAAAAATTTGGCCGTCCGTCCGCCGTCCGCCGTACGCCGTACGCGGCACTTTTGCCACTTAGCATTGACCGATTTTGATGAAATTTGGTATGTAGGCTCCATTTGGGGTCTAGTTGTGCCCCGAAGCTTTTGGTTGATGTAGATCACTTCTAAGGGTTCCAAAATCAATTTTGAAATTTTGAAAACGCCCTAACTCAAAAAATTTTGATATAAAGGTATTGTTTTTCCTTCAATTTAAGATTCTATAGAATTTTTTAAATTTTTTGAGACCATGCAGAGCTCTGTAGGACAAACCGTTCGCTCCCTACGAAAATTTAAGGACTTATATTGAAATATATAATATATAATATATATTTCACTGAGCACCAACATGAAACTTAGAAAATTATTATATGTTTTTTCGAAGCTCACGCCCATACTGGAACGAAAGATGTTGAGACAGGTCTATTTTGCCCTGGTGGAATCGGTGATGTCCTACTGCCTCCCCGTCTGGAGTAGTACGTACGGAACGGTTTTGGACCCAATAGTAAAAACGCAGAAAGCGATAATTAGGAAAATATTGAAGAAAAGTAGACTTGAACATACTGCTCAACTCTTCCAAAATCTACAGATCCTTCCATTCGATAAGCTGATTGCACTGAAAAATATAAGGCAAATAATAAGAGCAAAGCACTACAACCTTCCATCGCATACAGCTAACACAAGGTTTAGTAATAATTATTACATTGGGTATCCATGCATCCGCACAACTTTTGCCCAAAAATCTTATAGGTATAGCGGGCTTCTGGCGTTCAACAATTTGCCCAACTCACTTAGAAAGAATCTATTGTACAATAAGTTTACCCGAGTTGTTAAAGACCAGCTCAGAGAGTGCTTACTGCACACGTAATAAAATAAATAAATAAATAACAATAGTAGGATTATTAAAAAAAATTACATTAATACTTGTTGTAACATAATTATAATTATCATAACATATGTATCTAATTCATAATTCTTATTTTATATCTTCTATCAGCCGTTCTCAACTCATCTTCCGCCACGAGCACCTTGCTCATATGGAAGATTAATTTCTTTTGAAAGCCTAACTTGTAATAGTGATCATAAAACCTAAGGTGTTAGAGGTGTAAAACACCTCCTAAGTTACTAACCACATGATGTATTTTGTAATAACTGTTGGAAATAAACCATTAAAAAAAATATATATATATAAATTTAAGGACTTATATTGAAATATATTTATATATTATATAAATCAAAACACGAGTGTGAATCGCAAAAGAGGCCTAATCTCCGTTCAAATTAGAGCTGACCGAAATGCGATCGATGGTTGGTAATTTTCATTTTTTTAAATTTTTTATATTTTTTTTATTTTTTATTTATTTTTTTCTTTTTATTTATTTTTTTTATTTTTTTTTCTTCATATTGGATGGTTGGTGATTTTGTAGACGAGTGATCTATACATATACATAAAAGATAGAAACATAATAAATATATATATATAGAAACATATTAAACCTTTGTGTAATAATTTGCAGCGTTTTTCATCCGAATTTGATGAAATTTTCTAGGATTGTCCAGATTAGATGGTCCCCTATGAGGGTAGTGAAAGGTACTTAGAGATTGGTGTTTTGAGATTAATTACTATGCATCGGATCATCTATATAATCGGGTTATGGATACGAGGAAGCAATGTGCTACACCCACTTGGCAGACGTTTTTTTCACACCCTTTTCCACTTTAAATAACATTATTTTTTTCAAAATTCAAGATTTAGTACTAAAATAATATCTTTAAACGTCAGGAAAACTTGTTGTTCTTATGTATTTTCGTATTCGGAATCGAATGAAACCATTTCCAAGACGATACACTAATTCGTTCAAAAGATAATGATTTTTTCCGATTTTTGGCCATTTGGCCCCACTGTGCTGCGGACGGACGGGCAAATTTCTATTCGATTTTCGTATTCTACGTAGGTACCTTAAAACGTAAACCAACAAATTTTGAGGGGGGCTTACACTTTTTTTTCTTGGTCGATTCCAAAGGTTCATTATTGAAAATAATAAACCAAAACGAGTTTTTGAGGTTTTTGTGGACATCACTCATAAACATAGGAATATACAGTGTATTCGGATTCATCACAAAGTTTCTGATACATCAAAAATGTCCAAAAATTGTTAATATATATAAAAAACTAAAAAAACTAAACAATTTATATAGGAACTCGTTAATAATGAAAGCCGTGTAGGTACTGTAGTTTGGGGAGACAAGGAGGATATTTTTAGAGGTTAAAAAAAATGTATCCAAGGGGTTGATGGTATGATTTTAAGATTTGTGCTATGGGTCACCCACAAGGCTAAACACTCTCCCATATAGCTAATTTTCGATTTTCTCAGCCCTAATCGGACCATGGTATCACTAGAGTCACCGAAAATATCTCAAGAAGTCCACAGCTGTCCCAAGGAGTCACCAATGACCTAACCAAAAGTAAATTGCAATTTTAAATTTAATGGACAACAGAATTATTGTGAACCAATAAAAGTGTCAAAATATAGTTATGACAAAAACTTCTGAAGGAAAAAATGAAACAATTTTCAAAATTTTCGTCGTATCATTTTGCTTCCGAGTCTACCAAGGTAGCGGAAGCTTTGTTTTCACTTTTCAAGGACGAAAAAAAAAGTTCTCCAAAATCAAAATTTCCACTCGCGTTTTGCGTTTTAGACCTTTCTGAACAATTTTGGTTCCGTGTCTGTGTGTCTGTGTGTCTGTCTGTCTGTGTGTCTGTCCGTCTGTCATGATTTCCTTGTAACGCGCATAACTATACGATGTTATTGTCCGATTTCTATGAATTTTTCATGGATTGTGCGGGTTGGTGTGTAGACGGTCCCCTATGAAAATCATCATCCCCGGACTGATAGAAGCGACTGCGCATGCGCAAACGTGAATTCCTTGTAACGGCCATAACTTCTACATTTTCCATCCGATTTCAATGGAATTTTCAGGGATGTTACAGATTAGTATTTAGATGGTCCCCTATGAAAATCGCCACCTTCGGACAAATAGTAGCAACTGCACATGCGCAAACGCGAATTTCATTGTAACAGCCATAACTTCCACATTTTCCACTCGATTTCAATGAAATTTTCAGGGATTATGTGGATTAGGTTGTAGATGGTCCCCTATGAAAATCATCGTCCCCGGACTGATAGAAGCGACTGCGCATGCGCAAACGTGAATTCCTTGTAACGGCCATAACTTCCACATTTTCAATCCAATTTCAATGAAATTTTCAGGGATGTTACAGAGTAGTGTTTAGATGGTCCCCTATGAAAATCACAGAGAATTTTTTTTCATAGAGGGATTCATTCATAGAGGGAGGGTCTCCTGTGAGAATCTCAAATCTCATTGATTGCAGGTCATCGGTAGGTCAGAGGAAAAAGTCTTGATTTGAGCTCTTAAGGTCGCGGGTTCGAAACCCAGCCGAGGCTAAGTATTTTTTTGATCCAATCACATGCATCTACTCACTTAATTTTTCATCCGAATTTGATGAAATTTTCTAGGATTGTCCAGATTAGCGTGTAGATGGTCCCCTATGAGGGTAGTGAAAGGTACTTAGAGATTGGTGTTTTGAGATTAACTACTATGCATCGGATCATCTATACAATCGGGTTATGGATACGAGGAAGCTATGTGCCACACCCACTTGGCAGACGTTTTTGAATTTTAATAATTTGCAAAAATACTGGTTGCCAGAGATGCTAAACTGAATACAACTCGAAGGAAACTAATACCGATCGCATTTTAGTTAGCTAAAATTTCAATGGAAATCCTAAGATGTTTTCGGTGACACCAGTGACACCATGGTACAATTAGGTTACTATACCTTTGAAGAGTTTTTTTTTTTTTGGACCGGTTTATTCACTCCCTTCAGTAGGTATGTGGAAAAAGGTGAAGAGGATCAAAATTTTGATACAATAAACTCTGAGCATTTTCCTTCAACTTTGACGTGATATTTGATTCTTGGAGAAATTCTTCATTCATGTACCTTACCTCCTCTTATTTACTATCAGGTACATTATTTGCACTTTTCAAAATATTATGATGTTTTGTTTCAGTACGATACGATCCCGGATTGCCGTGAGTATCTCCAGGTTTTTTGTTTCAATGTATTCAATATATATTCCCCATTTGTTGGAAGTAATAACATTTTGATTATACTTCTAGAACTAAAATTGGATAAACAAGTGGACTTATTAAATAAAATACATTTCAAAAGCGTTATTGATATTATTTACTTTTATAGTAGAACAGTGTTTTCTAGTTAAGTCCAAATTAATTTAAGTAAATCTCAACCAGTTTTTTTGGATTCTTAACATATTTTTACATTGATTTCAGATTTATTTACGTAAGTCCATACGAGTTTCGTTCTCTCATGGGTGGCTTTTTGGGCTCCTCAAGTATCTCACATGCCCAATCTGTGACGGCCAGTGCTGGACATGCGAGTGCTTCCAGTGGGGTGGCTACCCGCGAGTCACACAGTTTTGGACACGGAAGTGGAATTGGTGGATCAGTGGCAGCCAGTGCTGGACATGCTAGTGTTTCCAGTGGGGTGGCTACCAGCGAGTCACACAGTTTTGGACACGGAAGTGGAATTGGTGGATCAGTGGCAGCTAGTGCTGGACATGCTAGTGCTTCCAGTGGGGTGGCTACCAGCGAGTCACACAGTTTTGGACACGGAAGTGGAATTGGTGGATCAGTGGCAGCTAGTGCTGGACATGCTAGTGCTTCCAGTGGGGTGGCTACCAGCGAGTCACACAGTTTTGGACACGGAAGTGGAATTGGTGGATCAGTGGCAGCTAGTGCTGGACATGCTAGTGCTTCCAGTGGGGTGGCTACCAGCGAGTCACACAGTTTTGGACACGGAAGTGGAATTGGTGGATCAGTGGCAGCTAGTGCTGGACATGCTAGTGCTTCCAGTGGGGTGGCTACCAGCGAGTCACACAGTTTTGGACATGGAAGTGGATTCGGTGAATCGGTGGCAGCCAGTGAGTCCCACAGTGTCGGACTTGGCGGCAGACGACAGTCACACAGTTTTGGACTCAGCAACGCACTGGGGTCGCACGGTGGTTCGATCGCTACCAGCAGCGCCACCAGTGTTGGCATTGGAATCGGCGACGAGGTCGCTGAAGCATCGAGTTCCGCCGCCGCCAGCGTCTCCCACGGGTTGGGCGGAGCCTCAGCAGCGAGCGCTGCTTCTTCAGCGGCCAGATCTGGTTCCTCAGCCGCCATTGCGGCCTCAGCAGCTGCCGGCTCTTCTCTTTCATCAGTCACCACTAGTTCCAGTCATGCTGATGCTGTCGGACATGATGGTAAGCACCTATTGCTTTACTTTTCAATCAAATGGTGGATAGAAAAGTACAACTATAGGTAAAAGCAAATAACCTCCAACAACTTTAGAATGAGTCTGATCTAATATCTTAAGATCGAAAGTCTGAAATTATGAAATCCGGACACTTGCTAGCGAACAGTAAAACAGCGGTAGAAATAATTAATGATATATTCGAATTTGGCTTTAAATTTTCCAGGGGAAATGAGTTTGATTTGAACTAAAATTCAATAATTGTTAGTAAATAAGAAATACATAATATACTTTGATGATCTGAAGGGTAGATATCGTTCAAATCCATTAGTGAACCATATCCTCTCTTCATATCCACACAACACATAAATTTACAAACACAGAAATTAGCTCAGCAATAGCCGCTATCAGTTGCACTTACACTTCACCCTGACAATCAGCTCTAAGGTAGACTGCTGCAGCACTGAATGGCGTCCCAAAAGGTGTGCGGTGTGACCATAGCCTCTGCGGAATCCACACCAGTCAACCATTTTGGTTGACCAACTACTTCAATAATCGAATTTCCTTGGCCCACTGCAGGAATTCTTCTTTGGATTCATAATCCACTGGTGTATCCCAATCTCCTCCTGATACCTAAGCTTTTAACATCTCTTGAGCTCAAGTCGTGGACATACAATCCATGTGTAGACCATAAAAGAACCCTTCTGGTCACGGAGCTAAATCCAGCTCTGAAAGTGAAGCACCCACAGCAAGTCAATGATCTTTTCCCGAATCATAACCGATAATTGGGGTTCCTTTGACCTCATTAGTACTTTCTTCAGAGAGCTCCCATCTTGGAAGCTGAAATTGAGCCTCAGAAAACGATAAGTTGGCTTGTTCTCTGAACTCTTCAACTTCATCCAGAGTTGAATGGCTCCCAACATAATTATCGACGTACAAACATCGTCGTAGCTGTTCTATCACACCAGGGGACACAGTTAGTTGCCCTCTCAATCATGTTGAATGATGAACAAACACTGTTCCCAGAAGGAATGGGCTACAACAGGCATTTAAAAAAGACCAGAGAACTTGCTATAAGAATAACGTCGCTTGTGATAACATAAATGAACAATATGAACATTAACCTCCTTAACATTATGTAAAAATCCAAGAAAGAAAGAACAGTAAAATGCTTGCATACGAGTCTGCAACACATTGGGACATTTTCATGTCAACCACTACACAACAAGGTAGTGAAGTAAGGTTGTTAGTTCATGTACCCAAGCATCAAAATAAGAAAACAGTTGATTGTTCTCTACGCAACACAGTGAGTCCAACACTTGCTTAGTTTTCGTGACGATTTTTCAGTTTATGTGCCAAAGCAAAGACATGAAAATGTCAAAAACTTATAACAATGTACAAAATCAAATCGTCAAAATATTGGGGAAATCTAACCAGTTACCTCGTAACATGGAAATGACTACGTTTATCGTATCATCAACCGAAGACTGTTGATAAGATTCACCGGTATACAGCCTGTCCCAAGTAGAAAGAACTATACTTCAGGAATCCATTCGACAACTAATTTGCAACGACGTTTTCCTCCTAGCACTTATTTTTTTAACCCGCTCAAAATGTCACTTTCATTTTTTCGGCCTTGCGGTACTAAAATGGTCATAACTTCCTTAATTTTCATGCAAATTCAAATCTGATTACACTGTTGCAAATACAGCTAAATTTCTCTAACGATGAGCTGTTGATCATTCAAGAGCATTTACTCTTCCTCAAACTTGAAAATTTCTATAATGATGAGCTGTTGAGCATTCAAGAGCATTCATTCTACCTCAAACATGAAAATTTGTCAATTTTTTTGTATTTTTTGAAAACTGATATGATTGTGGTTGCTAAAACACGGTCTTATCCAGAGACCCTCAAAATGCCTTCTGCACAATTACAAACATCATTTTAAAAATCTCAAGTGAGATCGTAGGTTCAGAATGATTCGATTCCAAAAACCTGAGAACGCCTTTTGTGGGGTTTTCCCGAGTGAATTCACTGAACGAGATAGATGGTTGGACTAATTGAATTCCGTTCGATAGAATACGAGCGGATTTCTGGACTCTCTGTTTATCGAAAACCCAATTGGATAACGGATATCGTCCAAAGGAGTCGATTACTAAGGAGTTAGTAATCGGTCGGGTCATCAGACTGATACCTGCTAGTGTGGGACCTGGTCGGACTACCTAACGAGGATTTGATTGGTCTTCTCCTACAACGGGCAAAGTCTCTTTGGAAAAACGTCTGCCAATGGGTGTGGCACACAGCCTCCTCGTATCCATAGGCCTCATGGGGACCAAATGATTTGTCCTACTGAACTCTGGGTGGTCTCACTCGATTCAAAAAATTCAATTCTACTAAAAATTGGTGGAAAAACAATATCTTTATATATACAGTATTCCAGCTGAACGCTTTTGAAAACTAAAACCCATATTTTTCACCCCTTAGAAGTGATCTACATCAACCAAAAGCTTCGGGGTACAACTAGACCCTAAATGGAGCCCATATACCAAATTTCATCAAAATCGGTCCTTGACAACAAAAAGAAAGTGCCGCTCACGGCGGACGACGGCAGAAGTTTTATTCGATTTTTGGATTCTAAGTAAAAACCTTTGAACGTGAACCAACAAATTTTGAGGGAGAGTTAATTTTTTTCTTTCATTATTGAAATCATAAACCAAAATCCAACGAAAAATCCCAAAAATCCGTTTTGGTTAGCCTCAAAATAAGGTCTGAAATTTTCAAAATCTTCTAGCTCAATAACTTTAAATATAAAGGTGTTTCTTCATCAACACTGAGTATTTCAAGAGCAGCCTAGAATATAGGACCATCAAAATTATTAATCACCTCTTACTCCATCACCAGCAGATCCCCCTTGAATTCCTTCTAGCCCGAACTAAAAGTATTTCTCTCCCAGAGGGAGTACTACTCCGTGGAAGTTTCTTCATGTCAAGAACTAGCTAACTGTTATTTCTTATTGTTGCCTCTATTTGTTGTTTTGTTTGACTATTGCTCTGCCATTGTTAATGTAGATAGAATAATCTTTACGACAATAAAGATTATTATTACTTATCAATTGAAATAGTATTGAATTTTTAGAATCGAATGAGACCACCCAGAGCTCTGTTTGACCAACCGTTCGCTCCCCATGAGAACTTAAGCGTTGGTCTTACGATAAATCAGAAATACGAATGTCAGAAATACGAATTTCGCAGGAATTTTGAATTTTGCGTTTTGAAGGGGGGAAGGGGAGGGAAACATCAAATTTTTAGGGGGGTTAAAATTTTTTTTCTTGCTCGATTCCAAAGGCTTGTGATTGAAAATAATAAACTAAAATTGGATGAGCATCACAAAAGAAATTCAGAATCTCTCTCTTTCACGTGCAACATCGACGGAACTTCTATTTCGAATGTCTTAGCCAGAAAATGTTAGATTCAAAGTTTCGACGATGTTGCAGTGAAAGAGGGAGAGATCCTGAATTTCTTCTGTGATGCTAATTCAATTTTCCATTTGTTGGAGTTGGAGCCATTCAGTGTGCGAATTAACCCAAAAACGCTGCAAATTATTACACAATGGTTTATTATTTTTCTATATTGATCACTCGTCTGCAAAGCCACCAACCATCCAACATGAAGAAAAACATCGATCGCATTTCGGTCAGCTAAAATTTGAACGGAGATTAGGCCTCTTTTGCGATTCACATTCGTGTTTCTGATTTATCGTACGTCAAACCCTTAAATTCTCGTAGGGAGGGAACGGTTTGTCCTACAGAGCTCCGCGTCGTCTCAAAAAATTCTAAAAATTCTATTGAATCTCAAATTGAAGAAAAAACAATACCTTTATATCGAAATATTTTGAGTTAGGGGCGTTTTCAAAATTTCAAAATTCATTTTTGAAACCCTTAGAAGTGACCTAAATCAACCAAAATCTTCAGGGCACAACTAGACACCAAATGGAGCCTACATAACAAATTTCATCAAAATCGGTCAATGCTAAGTGGCAAAAGTGGCGGACCGCATACTGACGGCCGAATTTTTATTCGATTTTTGGATTCTACGTACCTTGAAACGTAAACCATCAAATTTTGAGGGGGTGTTAAAAAAAAAAAATTCTCGGTCGATTCCAAAGGTTCATTATTGAAAACAATGAACCGAAATTGTCCAAAAATTGAAAGATTTACTATGTACCGAACCTCGTTTACCTACCTGTGTATGGTAGTGAATGGTTATGGTCTCAGCTCGAAGTTTCGTAACCTACCTCAATCTACTAACCCCGACTTCGAAAGTAGGGGGGAAGTGACCTCATGCAGTACCATTGACAAGGTGAAAAATGAAGTACTACTCTTCTTACGTACGATAGCTGGATTTTTTATTCAATCGAGAACACTGGGTCACCAAAACCTATGGGTGGTTAGGTCAGGTACATTTTGAACAATGCTTTAACGTAATATGCTAAACATTCACAACCTAGTTATTTTGTCATAAGAGACTGAAGGAATGCGGTAGCCTACATTCGAAGGAATTTTTGGAAAAACAATGGTATCAGGGAGTTGCATCATTAATTATTTTATTTCATTATGAGACTCTTATCAAAGAAACAATTATTATGTGTTATGAGCTGTTTTTTGGTGTTAATCAGCTTACATACATCGTTTAGTAGTTTTGCCCCTCATTACGTCAGGCAGAACAATAAAATATAAATAAAAACAATGTAGTCCTGTTAGCTCAATTAAGGTATTTCTTAATACTGCGTATTGAAAAGCATTGTGTTGTGACGTCTATTTACAATTAGACAACCTCGAAGGAGAGTTCCGGAAAAATCACCACTTACAGTCAAATTAACGATTCATTGAAGAATGGGTCGTTATCACGTGACTCATAGGTCGTTATCATGACTGGTAGTGGGGGCGAATCATGTTCGTTGTTTTCAGAGGCAGGTCTTGAGGGAGTGGATATGATTTTCGAGGTGGGGAGCTTCGACGGTGGGGTATTTCCCTCATTATAAAGGCTATCAACTAACACTTTCCGCCAGACTTGGTTCCGGTACAGTGAACATTCAAATCTTAAAATTTGCGATTTGAATAAGTTCGTTTACTATAGTTGTTCAATCATGATCGTTTTCGTGTTTTTCCTGATCGCTACTGCGTCTGCTAGTCCTTACCGTGAGTATTTCTCTAATATCGACAGTTAATGATGTAAATCCTTGTGAGTCCAAAAATAGAAATTTTTCAGGGGACTAAAAAAGTATTAGAATCAGGAACTGCCCCTTTCTGTATCTCTTATGAATGGAGATTTATATTAAACACAAGCTGGTAGAACGGGAATCCTATTTGCAAGACTTCTGTGCACAAATTTCGTATTTATTTCGGTATTTATGACTTAGGATTTTTGATTCAAACCTAGTTTGATTGGTTCATTATTTTCAAATCAAGTTTCACACTTTTACTACCGATATGATACTTACAAGGGTGGTTCAATACAAACTGGCCTTTAGTTACCACTATTTTATTTTATATGGAAACCGAAAAAAAAACCCTGTGGGATTACTCTTGCTCATAGTCCCCTTGCTTGTTAATTCACTTTTCCCTACGAATCGTAAGTTTTTAATTCCTTTCTCGAAGAATGATTCCGGACGTGCCATCAGTTGCGCACGTATTACTGTACTTGCTGCTTGGTCGGAACGACTCCCCACCAAGCGCTTCTTTGAAGGGCCTTGTTGAGCGACATGTCAACAAGGCTGCAGAAGTACTCAGCATTTACCGTTCGACGTTTAAGAGAAAATCTATCAACAAGATCCCTTCTGAGACAAAAAACCATGCAGATTATTACACAAAGGTTTATTATTTTTCTATATAGATCGTTCGTCTGCAAAGAACAGGGCTTTGCCATTGTTACCACCAACCAACATGAAGAAAAACATTGATCCCATTTCGGTCAGCTAAAATTTGAACGGAGATTAGGCCTCTTTTGCGATTCACACTCGTGTTTCTGATTTATCGTAAGTCCAACCCACAAAATCTCGTAGGGAGCGAACGGTTTGTCCTACAGAGCTCCGCGTGGTCTCAAAAACATCTGCCAAGTTGGGTGGGCAGTATAGCTTCCTCACTCATTGTAACATGGACGTATAGAATCAGTTGGCGAAAAAATTATGATTCAAAGAGTTATTTAATACCAAAATATTGGCGATAATATGCGGGATAGGGTTGCAGGTATTAATGTTTATAATAGTGTTGTAAATAGTTGTGGTATATAAACCACTGAAATAAAAGAACGAAAGAGTGTAGGTATAAAATAAAACTACGAAGTTATGACGATAATGATTATTATTATTCAACACTAAAACTATAATAGGTGTACGTATTAGGATTATGGGTATTAATTTGTTATATACTCGTAATTTGAGTTTTATTTAAAACTAAACGTAGAATTTTATTATTTTATTTAGCGGTCCACCGTCTAGGACCTAACCCACACAATCCCTGAAAATTTCATCGAAATTGGTTGAATAGTTGCGGAGTTTTGGTTGTAACAATAAATTTAAAGAATAATAATATAATAATTTTATTTAGTTAAAGCGGCTATTGCTTGACCAATTTGATTGAAACTTATAGGGTGTCTCTTAGAAGTTAGTCCCTAACTAACCCCCAAATTTGAGTAAAATCGGTTCATTAGAAACCGAGAAACCGAGGTTCCAAGAAATTCACGTTTGCGCATGCGCACTCGCTCCTATTGGTCCGAAGGTGCTGAAATTGATAGGGGACCGTCTAGGACCTAACCCGCACAATCCCTGAAAATTTCATCAAAATCGGACCACAGGTTAGTATAGTTTTGCCCGGGACAAGGATTGACCACAGACAGACCGACAGACCGACAGACAGACAGACAGACAGACACGGAACCAAAATTGTTCGGGAAGCTCTAAAACGCAAAAAGCAAGTGGAAATTTTGATTATGGAGGACATTTTTTTTTTTTTTCACTTCTTTCACGAATACAAAGCTTCCCTACCTTCGGTAGTGAGGAAGCAAATACCTTCGGTAGTGAGGAAGCAAAAATTCTATAAATTCTATACTATCATAAATTGATGGGAAAACAATACCTTTATGTAAAATTTTTTTTGAGTTAGGGCGTTTTAATAATTTCAACCCTTACAAGTGACCTACATCAACCAAAAGCTTCGGGCACAACTAGACCCCAAACGGAGCCTACAAACCAAATTTCATCAAAATCGGCCAATGCTAAGTGAGGAAAGTGCCGCGTACGGCGGACGGACGGCCAAATTTTTATTCGATTTTCGGATTCTACGTACCTTGAAACGTAAACCATCAAATTTTGAGGGGGTGTTAAGAAAAAAAATTTCATGGTCTATTGCAAAGGTTCATTATTGAAAATAATGAACCGAAATTGTCTAAAAACGTCTGCCAAGTGGGTGTGGCACATAGCTTCCTCGTATCCATAACCCGATTGTATAGATGATCCGATGCATAGTAGTTAATCTCAAAACATCAAAACGAGTTAATCTGTAACATCCCTGAAAATTTCATTGAAATCGTACGGAAAATGTAGAAGTTATGGCCGTTACAAGGAATTCACGTTTGCGCATGCGCAGTGGCTACTATCAGTCCGAAGGTGGTGATTTTCATAGGGGACCATGTAAATACTAATCTGTAACATCCCTGAAAATTTCTTTGAAATCGGATAGCAAATGTAGAAATTATGGCCGTTAAAAGGAAATTCACGTTTGCGCATGCGCAGTCGCTTCTATCAGTCCGGGGATGATGATTTTCATAGGGGACCATCTACAACCTAATCCGCATAATCCCTGAAAATTTCATCGAAATCGGGTAGAAAAAGTGGAAGTTATGGCCGTTAAAAGGAAATTCACGTTTGCGCATGCGCAGTGGCTACTATCAATCCGAAGGTGATGATTTTCATAGGGAACCATTTAAATACCAATCTGTAACATTCCTGAAAATTTCATTGAAATCGGATGGAAAATGTGGAAGTTATGGCCGTTACAAGGAATTCACGTTTGCGCATGCGCAGTCGCTTCTATCAGTCCGGGGATGATGATTTTTATAGGGGACCGTCTACATACCAACCCGCACAATCCCTGAAAATTTCATTGAAATCGGACAATAACTTCGTATAGTTATGCGCGTTACAAGGAATTCATGACAGACAGACAGACAGACAGACAGACAGACAGACAGACAGACAGACACACAGACACACAGACACACAGACACACAGACACTGAACCAAAATTGTTCAGAAAGGTCTAAAACGCAAAACGCGAGTGAAAATCTTGATTTTGGAGAACTTTTTTTTTTCTTCCTTGAAAAGTGAAAACAAAGCTTCCGCTACCTTGGTAGACTCGGAAGCAAAAGTGAAAGATTTACTATGTACTGAATCTCGTTTACCTACCTGTGTATGGTAGTGAATGGTTATGGTCTCAGCTTGAAGTTTCGTAACCTACCTCAATCTACTAACCCCGACTTCGAAAGTAGGGGGGAAGTGACCTCATTAAACCATTAGACCACGTAAACCAGAATAATTTGGAGGGGGATTAAACATTTTATTTTCTAGATCAATTTCAAAGGTTTATTATTTAAAATAATAAACCAAAATTTGGACGGCTGTCCGCCGTACGCGGCACTTTCCTCACTTAGCATTGACCGATTTTGATGAAATTTGTTATGTAGGCTCCATTTGGGGTCTAGTTGTGCCCCGAAGCTTTTGGTTGATGTAGGTCACTCCTAAGGGTTGAAAAATAACTGTTGAAATTTTCAAAACGCCCTAACTCAAAACATTTTGATATAAAGGTGTAGTTTTTCCATCAATTAAAGATAGTATTGAGTTTTAAGAATTTTTAGAGACCACGCAGAGCCCTGTAGGACAATCCGTTCGTTCCCTACGAGGACTTGAGGGTTGGACTTACGATATATCAGAAACATGGGTGTGAATCGCAAAAGAGGCATAATCTCCGTTCAAATTTTTGCTGACCGAAATGCGATCGATGTTTTTCTTTTTTTCTTCATGTTGGTTGGTGGTAACAATGGCAAAGCCGTGTTCTTTGCAGACGAGTGATCTATGTAGATAGAAAAAAATAAACCTTTGTGTAATAATTTGCAGCGTTTTTTTTGCTTCCGAGTCTACTAAGGGAGCGTAATCTTCGTTTTCACTTTTCAAGGTTGAAAAAAAAGTTCTCCAAAATCAAAATTTCCACTCGCGTTTTGAATTTGAAGGATGGGACTGTGCTAGCCTCTTCAATGCTCTCTACTGTTTATATCTCAAACTAGCTAAGCGCCATACGTTGCAATTTGCGATTCTATAATTAGGCCTCAAAGTTATGGATCAAATGGATGAGTAAAATTTCATTATAAACACACAAACAGATGTTGACAACTATATAATAGAAAGACGATAGTTTGTTAGGTAATTTCAATAAAATGTATGGAAATTTTACGAAACGAGAGATTCTTATGAATGGGTAAAACTGAGAGGAGTCGCGTAAGAAATTATGACGTACTTTGGTTATGTCGTAAGGTCACCTTCCACCTATAATAGTGAAGTATAGATCCATTCCTTTTCCTGCTGAGCCTTCAATTGAACGAAATTCACCTATCGTTTCTAACCTTTGGATGAATACTAAAAATGATCAAATCAAGGTCGTGAAGCTTTCATTTTTTATTTTTTTTTTTTTTTTTAACATGGATATTTTTTTGGGCTGAGGGACATTCTAAAATTTGCGTAACGGCACCAACATTTGTGACAACCTGGCACTTTAGATTATTATTAACTTGAATGAAAACCAAAGCGATCATTAATGAAGTTAGGTATACGTAGGTAAGTTAGGTACTATATCTATGATTCAATGGTTTTCCCTGAAGCGGAGAAATTTACCGCGATTCCAAATATAGATGTTCCAAATGTAGAAAAATTAATCAACTATAATATATGTTTTTTTTTAACCTACCAAAGTTTATCTGGGAGAACTGTATTATATAATATAGTATTCATATATTAATATATTAGTATATCATTATAAAGTATAATTATTACAGAATAATTATCTGGAGAGAGCAGTGAATCAAACCTAACATTTAACCTATTATTTATTTGTTTTGGGGAATGAAAGGTGTGGTGAGGAGGGGGATGGCAATTTTTGTATGCCTCTTTCCGTCACCGAAAATTCCAACTTGGTAGATTAGATGTAGATTAGAATGACTAAACTTCAAGTATTTATTTACAGAAAAATTTATTCATCTTTCATTTTGTGAGTCATCATCAAAAACGCAGCAAATTATTACACAATGGTTTATTATTTTTCTATATATCACTCGTCTGCAAAGCCACCAACCATCCAACATGAACAAAAACATCGATCGTATTCGGTCAGCTAAAATTTTAACGGAGATTAGGCCTCTTTTGCGATTCACACTCGTGTTTCTGATTTATCCTACGTCCAAACTTCAAATTCTCCTAGTTAGCGAACGGTTTGTCCTACAGAGCTCCGGGTGGTCTCTAAAAATTCTATAGAATCTTAAATTAAGGGAAAACGTACCTTGAAACTACGTACCTTGAAAAGTAAACCGTCAAATTTTGAAGTTGTGTTAAAAAAATTTGTTCTTGGTCGATTCCAAAGGTTCATTATTGAAAATAATAAACCACAATACAGTTATGAACGCGTTATTACTAAAATTACCTACCTATTACACTCGAAATTATTGTAGATAGGTTCAATTCAAATTAATGATCTCAGGCCATAACAGCTACTTCACCATAATTATATGAATGATATAATACCAAAATTATATACACGTACATGATAGGCGATGAATTGAGACTTAAGTCGTGGTCAATGACCAGCAGTTAAATGACCAACGTAATGAAAATAATTACGAGGGATCGGATAGCAATTTACGCTATCTAGGCATTTCACTTCCCGAAAAGTTCCTAAGCCACTTTCGATGAAGAATGTTGATAGTTGAACCAGATAAATGTAGTAGTTACAGGTACGATTGGTTTGGGAACTTCAAGCGACACTTTCCGTGCGGTCCCTGACAGCTGTGACAGAATAGCACTCTGACACCTGATTCGTGATTCGATGGAACATTTGCTTTTGTTCTATCGAATCACGACACAGGATTGCCCAGTCTTATTCCAGACACAGGTTCTGTAAGTACCATACTTTCATACGAGATCATTTCCCTTAGGTACCCTCGTTGTTAGAATCCGAAGATCCAGTAGGTAATGTGGGAAACTACAGATTCTAATTATAATTATGCACATAAAATCAACTCATATAGGTCTCTAGGTCGAGCCCATTGTTAAGAAAGGAGGACCCCTCATAAAAGACCGCCAGCTCAGGTGGGAGTGTTCAACCTAGTGAGGGTCCTAGTAGACGTCAGTAACATTATCCAAGTCTTCGTCTCAATAAGATCAAAATTCCACATTTAAAATTTGCTCTAATGATCTGTTTCAGGTCTTTTTGTTTGTTTTTGCTTCCGAGTCTACCAAGGTAGCGGAAGCTTTGTTTTCACTTTTCAAGGACGAAAAAAAAAGTTCTCCAAAATCAAAATTTTCACTCGCGTTTTGCGTTTTAGACCTTTCTGAACAATTTTGATTCCGTGTCTGTGTGTCTGTGTGTCCGTGTGTCTGTGTGTCTGTGTGTCTGTCATGAATTCCTTGTAACGCGCATAACTATACGAAGTTATTGTCCGATTTCGATGAAATTTTCAGGGATTGTGCGGGTTGGTGTGTAGACGGTCCCCTATGAAAATCATCATCCTCGAACAGACGAAAGCGACTGCGCATGCGCAAACGTGAATTCCTTGTAACGGCCATAACTTCTACATTTTCAATCCGATTTCAATGAAATTTTCAGGGATAGTGCGGGTTGGTGTGTAGACGGTCCCCTATGAAAATCATCATCCTCGGACTGATAAAAGCGACTGCGCATGCGCAAAAGTGAATTTCCTTGTAACGGCCGTAACTTCCACATTTTCCATCCGATTTCAATGAAATTTTCAGGGATGTTACAAATTAGAGTTTAGATGGTGTCCTATGATAATCATCACCCCCGGATCGATAGTAGCCGATGCGCATGCGCGAACGTGAATTGCTTGTAACAGACATAACTTCCACAATTTCTACCCGATTTCGATGACATTTTCAGGGATTACGCGGATTAGGTTGTAGATGGTCCCCAATGAAAATCAAGGCCTTAAAATTTACAGTAGCCTCTGCGCATGCGCAAACGTAAAATCCTTGTAACAGCCGTAACAGTGGCGTGTGAGGTAAGGATCTCAAACCCCATTCAATCATCCCCTTGATAGGTCAGTCAGCAATGCTATGAATTCCCACTCAGGAGTCCCAGGTTCGAATCCTAGTCAAGATAAAAATTTTTTGATCCAATCACTACCGCACTTACATTTTTTGTCCGAATTTGATGAAATTTTCTAGGATTGTCCAGATTAGCGTGTAGATGGTCCCCTATGATGGTAGTGAAAGGTACTTAGAGATTGGTGTTTTCAGATTAACTACAATGCATCGGACCATTTATATAATCGGGTTATGGATACGAGGAAGCTATGTGCCACACCCACTTGGCAGACGTTTTTTGTTTATTATTTTCAATAATGAATTGACCAAGAAAAAGTTTTTTCTAAGACCCTTTCAAAATATTTTGGTTTAGTTTCAAGGTACATAGAATCCAAAAATCGAATAAAAATTTGGCCGTCCGTCCACCGTCCGCCATACGCGGCACTTTACCCACTTAGCATTGACCGATTTTGATGAAATTTGGTCCAATTTGCTCCATTTGGGGTCTAGTTGTGCCCCGAAGAGTTTGGTTGATGTAAGTCACTTCTAAGGCTCAAAAAATAAATTTTGAAATTTTGAAAACGTCCTAACTCAAAAAATGTTGTTATATAGGTATTAATTTTCCATTAATTTTAGATAGTATAGAATTTTTTGAGACCACGTGGAGCCCTGTAGGACAAACCGTTCGCTCCCCACGAGAATTAAGGTGTGGACGTACGATAAATCAGAAACACGAGTGTGAATCGCAAAAGAGGCCTAATCTCCGTTCAAATTAGACCGAAATGCGATCGATGTTTTTTCTTCATGTTGGTTGGTGGTAACAATGGAAAAGCCGTGTTCTTTGCAGGCGAGTAATCTATATAGAAAAATAATAAACCTTTGTGTAATAATTTGCAGCATTTCTAGCTTCAAATTCTCAAGAGGTCTGGGCACATTGGACTGGCACTTGAACTTGTGATTTTGCGCTAAACAAAATATTGATTTTTAAGGGCAGACAAGTAATTATCTGGGAACGACAGGTCCTAGTTTGAAAACCTCTCTCTTTCCCTCATCGAACAACATTCATTTGTCAACCAATTAAAATCAAGGGAGAAAACCTGATGAGGCTGCCCTTCCTCCAGTCATACGATGAGGAATTTTTTCTTTTTTTTTGGACGTGCTTTTATTTTACTGGATAACCTACTCCATTATAATTTTTTTCATCCGTGATAAATTATCCGATTTTTCTGCACTTCATTCCGATATTCCTTACCTTCCCCATTTCCATTATTGGTTCAAGCATAAAGAGACTTTTTTCTATTGTTTTCCAGTATTTATATTATTATAATATAACAATATAATTACTGATGATTCAACACAACCATCATTTTATATTATAAAATGATGGTTGTGTTGAATCATCAAAAATTAACGTCACTCTACCGGGGATCGACCTCCTATCGTTCTGACTAAACCATATTTACACTTCTGAGTCGGAACTCGCTACCACTGAGCTAAGGAAGTGAATGGACAGACATTCGAAAAGGTAGCTGATCACAACAATTTAAAGGTAGGAGATTTTCTTCAAATTCCAAGTAAATTCAATGACGTTATCTGGTCTGAAATTGGATTTTGTCTGGTTCCCTTGCAGTACCTAGTAGGTCAAATTTATCAAACGATGTTATCAGACCATCTCGTCGACATACTGATATCATCGGACCAAAACATCGATGTTTGAAAAATATAAAATGTAAAACATCGATGTTTCGATGTTATCGATATCGATGGTCCATCCATAATCGAACAAGGCGGACAGATATTTTTATGTCCGGGAACACTATCTAGGCGAGGGAGGGGGGGACTAGTATATGTCAAAAACCCTAATTTTTCAGGAGAGGCCATTTTAGTTTTGAGTACGAATATGGTTCTGGTTGTACTCTTAGAGTTGAACTAATGGATGCATTGGGTTCACTTTCAAATGAAATTGTTTTTTCGTTGTAATTTTTGACTTATACTGTTTCGACCTCGAAGAAAAATTGACTTATATTTTTTGAACCACACATAATTTTACTTTAAATACTAAAATTTTGCTTACATTTGAAGCTAAAATTCAATGCAAGAAGATAATTTATTATTAGTTTGTCAGGGATCGACAAAAAGGAACAATACAGCCGATAGATTGTAAGAAAGTTCCAAAATTTCTACCTTTCCTTGATAATTCACCGTATTTGTTGAAAATCAGACGGGGATTTGATCTATGAAAACTGTATATGAAAATAGAGCCATGAGGAATTTATTCAAATCAAATGTTAATAATTTTCAATTTGACCATGGTCCACATCGCATTCCTTGTGGCTAAGGCCCACGACCATAAATTCATGGTCAATCGTTTTCAAGCGTTTTATTCTCTGCATGGTCACTAAAAACATTGCAGCCACATGAGAAATGCTGTTCTGACCAAAAAATTCTCTGAATAGAGAATGACATGAGAAATGTGTGAAGGCAGAAACAATAATTCGGTGAACAACTCTCCCTCCTTGAGTCTCATCCCACATGTAACTCTTTACAGCTCCAGGGCCCATTTTATGCATGTGAGGTTTTACGTCCACATGAGCAAAATTATTGTCCTCCGTAGTAAACATTCATCACTAACAAGTGCGCACATTTCTACTAATTTTTTTCTACGAGAAAACATACGATTTCACTGTTTTATTCGTAACTTTTGAATTAAGCTATTTAACTGGGAGATTTACTTGTATCGATCTGACTGACTCAGTTTAACTCTTAGTAACCTGGTTTTATGTAGACCAGAAACTAATTTCCTCTCTCTAAGCTGGTTTCGTGTAGACCGGAGGCAACTCTTCGGTAACTTAGTTTTGTGTAGACCAGAAACCAAATTCCCTTCAACATTTTTTCCAAACCTCTGAACATGAACTATATTACCTTCAAAAAAAAAATAAATAAATAAAAAATAAATTCAGTCAGTCAGATCGTCACTAGTAAGTTAAATTCGCCTAGCTGATTTTTTTTTCTTTTGACTTGTTTTATTGCACCAAGTTACAACTTATAAGGAACATTCTTCTGATATATACGCGTAGCTGAATGATAGAGGTTTGTTGAAGGAGAGTTACGTGTGAATTTTGCTTCCTCACTACCGAAGGTAGGGAAGCTTTGTATTCGTGAAAGAAGTGAAAAAAAAAATGTCCTCCAAAATCAAAATTTCCACTTGCTTTTTGCGTTTTAGAGCTTCCCGAACAATTTTGGTTCCGTGTCTGTCTGTCTGTCTGTCTGTCGGTCTGTCTGTCTGTCGGTCTGTCTGTGGTCAATCCTTGTCCCGGGCAAAACTATACTAACCTGTGGTCCGATTTTGATGAAATTTTCAGGGATTGTGCGGGTTAGGTCCAAGACGGTCCCCTATCAATTTCAGCACCTTCGGACCGATAGGAGCGAGTGCGCATGCGCAAACGTGAATTTCCTGGAACCTCGGTTTCTCGGTTTCTAATGAACCGATTTTGCTCAAATTTGGAGGTTAGTTAGGGACTAACTTCTAAGAGACACCCTATAAGTTTCAATCGAATTGGTCAAGCAATAGCCGCTGCGCATGCGCGAACTTTAAATTTATTGTTACAACCAAAACTCCGCAACTATTCAACCAATTTCGATGAAACTCTTTGAATCATAATTTTTTCGCCAACTGATTCTATACGTCCATGTTACAATGAGTGAGGAAGCTATACTGTCCACCCAACTTGGCAGACGTTTTTAAGATGGTATGAGCTCGTGAACCTCTAGCAAGGGTATTCATAATCTTGCCCCTCTCACTCTCCCAAGTACGTATTTTATTTAGGGTACTTGAGTGGGAATGGTAGGTCGGCTCCTTATTAGGGGCCCATGTTTACCGTCAATGACTTTTTCCCCATTGTTAGTGAAATACCTGCTCAACACATGTTTATTTGACAATGCTTCAAAACAGAAGATCGATAAGTTAACCACAGAAAAGGACAAAGTAAATTAGAAAACAGCGAGGAAGTGTCCTAGTATTGCAAGTCTTACAAGGGCTTCCAACCAAATAATGTTTGTAGTCAGATCGGTATAATCTGACTTATACTATTTTGGACGGTAAAATAAAAGTTACTTGGCGGTATTCATAGTACAAGTTGACTTATATTATCAGTACAACACGTATTCTAGCTTATTTTGACTTATACTGTTGGTATCCCTGCATTTTTCAGGCTAGAGCACTGTTTTTGACTCGAATTACTTTTACCAGTTGGTGGAAAAGACCTTTTAGGGATTTATAAACGACATATACGACGATAAATAATCTCATTTTGGCTATTTTTTGACTTTCTGACCAAATTCAATTACAATTTAAAACAACTAGTACCTACAAAGAAACTTGGAAAATTAATAGTAGTGAGGCAACAAAACCTTACAGGTAATATCTATTGATACTTCTCTCCTCCCCTCCCCAATATGTAGATAGAAACCTAATTGAGTACAGAATAATATATCCATCTATATTTTCCTTATACAATTTGAATCATCAATCATTTATCATCCCTTCCTTGGATTGGCCTCCATCAAGGAGTAGGAATTCAAACTAGCAAACAGTTTCTATGGGTGGAATATGTCGCCCATTTGTTGTTTTCGTTAATTAACTTCATAAACTAGATCCCCCAGAACAATATTGTTTCAGTTTTCCTAGCATTTTTCTTCTATTTGTTATAACTGGCTTAGAACTCAATACACTCGAATCGTCCAAAAATTACCAACGCCAGCGTTTTGTGGTGTTCCAATTGAAAATAGTTAAAGTAATAGTTTATGTTACACATACCAGAAATTTGGTCTGTAATCTTATATTTTCCACAATATTGTACTATCGTTTCCTAAAATGAGATTTTATTTGTTTCAGTTTATTCCGGTGCAATGTAAGTCATTTCTCATACTTCCATATGTTCATGAGTATCTAATATTGTTTTATAACTAGAAAAGATCGATATATTACGAAGTTTTAACGTCATTCCTAGAATATGAAGTGAAACACGTCGCCATGAAATAGTTTCTAAAAATATAACGTAACTACACTGTATATTACTTTCAGATATGGCTACAGTCCGTACGGTAGCTCTAGCAGCAGTTCTTCAGCGCAGGCAGGAGCTTATTCTGGAGGATATGGTGGTGGCTCGAGTTCTCTGGCATCAGCTTCCAGCCAATCCAGTAGCAATGGGTACTCTGGATACTCCGGGTCTGATGCGAGTGCTGTCAGCCAGTCCGGAAGCATTGGATACGGATACCCCATAGGTAGATCCCGCAGAGCGTTGTCAGAAGATGTCTTAACCCCAAAGAAAATAGCGGATCCACGCGATAGTTATAAAAATCGCCCACAATCGCCAAAGCCAGTTTATGAGGTGGACGAGGAAATCGTAGGCGATACCGAAAAGCCTCACATAGAACCGGTTATCACGAGTCATGGTGCGATGAGTGGGTCGTGTGCATCAGGATTGTGCACTCCACTGATAAAGTCGACAGTCATTTCCGAATCCTTGCCCTTGGGTGGGGCAAACCTTAGGGCAGCAGCAGAGAATGAGGAGGTTAGTGATGCACATTCTATTCCTGAAGATGAATTTCGTGCAGAGAGCATCCTAGACCCCATTTTTGTTAGGACCTCTGATGTACGGAGCACTAGGGCTCCCCGATGCACAACATGCACTGAGGCTGAGAACACTGAAGAAGAGGCACCAGTTTGGGATGCAGTTACGCAAATAAGCGGAAAGCTTGGTGGGTATGGTGGGTACAGCGGATCCCAAAGTTCTTCAGGGTCATTCTCTCAGTCTTCGTCCAGTAGTGGTTCGGGGTCGTACTCTTCTTATGGCGGCAATGCAGGGTATGGTGGAAACACTGGTTCCTCCAGTTTTTCAAGTTCCACTGCCTCATCTTTAGGGAATGGTGGTTCCGTTATGAGTGGTTCGGGTTCATGTGCCTCAGGATATGGTTGCATTGGCACTGGTACAGGTTACTCGACTGGATCTGGTGGTTATGGAGTCATCCAGTCGACCATCGGTTCCCAGTCAAACCAAGGCTATGGGTCTCCCATCAAGCCCGGACATGTAATTTCCCATGGTTACGGAGGTTCTCAGGGGAATTACGGAAGTTCCCAAGGAAATTACGGAAGTTATCAAGGAGGTTACAGTGGTTCTTACGGTGGTTACGGTAGTTCTCATGGAAGTTCTAACTTCCAGGGCAATCAAGGGAGTTTCAGTGGTGGAATCTCTTCTCAAAAACCCTCTTCGGGTGGTTCCTTTGGATCTATCCTGAGTTTCGGATCTGGTGGTAACATAGCATCAGGAATTGGATCACAATTTTCATCAGGAAGTGGATCAGGTGCTTTCTCTGGTGGCAACGTTGCATCTGGAGTTGGATCTCAATTTGCCGTAGGAAGTGGTTCGGGTTTATTTTCTAGTGGCAACATTGCATCAGGATTTGGATCACAATTTTCCTCGGGAAGTAGTGTTTCTGGTGCACTTTCTAGTGGCAACATTGCATCTGGAATCGGGTCACAATTTTCCTCAGGAAGTAGTGTTTCTGGTGGTAATGTAGCTTCAGGAATAGGATCTCAATTTTCCTCAGGAACAGGATCTGGTGCATTCTCCGGTAGCAATGCTGCATCAGGATCTGGATCACAGTTTGGTGGTTTTTCAGGTGGTAATATTGCTTCAGGAATAGGATCTCAATTTTCATCAGGAAGTGGATCAGGCGCACTCTCTAGTGGTAACTTGGTATCAGGAACTGGATCACAATTCTCCTCAGGGATTAGTGGTTCTGGGGCACTCTCAGGTAGCAATGTTGCATCTGGATCTGGATTGCAGTTTTCCCAAGGGAATGTAGGTTCTGTATCAGGAGTTGGATCTCAATTTTCCTCAGGAAGTGGATCAGGTGCGTTTACTGGTAATATAGCTTCAGGAAGTGGATCTGGAGCTTTAGCAAGTTCAACATCAGGTGCTCAGACAGGAGGAGTTTCAGGACCTCAAGTATTTCCTAGTGGTCCAGGACTTTCAGGGACAAACTTCGCACCTGGTAGCTCGGGGTCATTTTCTGGAGCAGGCTCCAATGCAGGCGCCAGCAGCTCTGGAGGTGCTTTGTCCTCTTCATTTTCTGGCGCTCAATCCGGAGCGGGTGCTGGAAGTTTCGCTAATACGGGCGGTACAAACTCCCCTGTCACCACCAATGCTGGTGCGTTTGGTTCAACCTTCAATTCGTCCACAAGCAGCAGCACCTCATCCAGTAGTAGCAGCAGCAGTAACACAAGCTTATCCAGCACATACGGAGGAAGTTTCGGACGTTAAAAACTCTGGTAAACTTAAACTCTATAAAGCATGAGCATGGGAACTCCGTTGCACTCCTTGGATTCCTTCGAATGGACTAAGTTGGTGGTTCAGTCAACTTGGCATGTTTCATATTTTATCTTATTGTAAGCATGCCGAATGTCTATGTCTATCGATGTTTCTGTGCCGTCTCTTTCGTACTAATAACTCGGTCGTCTTATTTGTTGAATGTTGAATGATTTGTTTGTTTGTGTCATAATCGAATATAGGTTAAATCGTAAAACTTCTTAGTTAATCGTGAAATCGGCCTTACTATCTATTGCGCACTGAGTAAACTCATTCACGAAGGAAGAACTTTTCAAAACGATTTGAATCGTACCTAATGAATTCCTGTGAACTGATACGAAAATGGCAAATGTTGGAGTGGTCCACATTGGCCGCGGTAAGTATTGAAATATCACGATAAAGCCTTGGTTATAGTGTTTCCTGAATCAAAGTTGCTAAGGAAGGCCACGTTATGGTCAAGGGAAGGTCCCCCTCCCCCCCTTCTTTTGAGGACCTTTAAAATTTCAGAAAAGAGAGTAACACAGTTCAGATAGAGTTCTCTCCCGTTCATAATACTGCGCTGAAATTTGGTACACATGTCATCTTTTTAGGGACTTGTACAATAGTGGTCGTAAGGAGGCCGCAGGTCAACAGTTTCAGCAACAGGGCTAACTTCTCACCGTGTTAACCTACGCTACTTAAGAGCACTGGAAATGATCATGATTAAGTCAAATCAGCTGGTTAACCGAATTTGATACCTATTATGGACTATTCTGAATTAGAATGGGTATTTAAACTATCTCAATCAAGTATCGTAGTTGTATTTGTGAACTCGTGCAACGCACGGATATCCGTCCAGTGGACCCTCCGGTGGACTTCAGGGACAAGGTATTTCCAAGAAAAAAAGTGTCAGCAATAATGTTTTAACCCGTTTTTTTCCAAGTTTTTTTCGACCTTGCGTCGTTCAAAAATGACTATATCTCCGTCAATATTGAAGAAATCAAAATCAGATTACACCGATCGAAAGAACGTCTAATTTCTTATCTCCCTAATGTCAAACCAATTTTAGTTCAAATCAATTTATTAATTAAATAGTTTTTCAAACCAATTTTCAATGATAAATTGGAATCGAGCAAGAAAAACAAATTTTGTAACCCCCCCCTCAAAATGTGATGGTTTAAGTTTCAAATTATGTAGAATCCAAGAATCGGATTTAAAATATTTCTCCGTTCCCCGCAAGACGTATTTTAAAGCAGTACTCATACGTCAAAAATCTCCCAAAACACTGAAATAGTTTCATTTGTTGCAATAACTACTTTCTTTGATCCGTTGTTGTTTACAATAGCCGCTTCCAACGGTAAAATCTAAAAATTTATAGTCCAATTTAGTGGAAAAATTTGCGTTTAAACGCGGAAAAAACTTGAAATTTTTCAACGAAATCATGGTCTGGGGGTTGCAAGAAAGGTCTACTTATTATTCACCCACCAAACCTCCAACCCCGTAATCTCAAGCAGGAAACAATGATTACGTTGAAAAAATTCACTGAATAATTTAACTGAATTCTATTGTAAATTATTTTTGGATTATACGGTAGGAAAGCTCCAATTTTTAAGAAGTTTTTCCTTTATCGAAGACAGATGAGAAAGAGGCTATCGTAATCCACTGCTATCAAAGAAAGTAGTTAGTTCAACAGATCAGACGATTTCAATGTTTGAGTTTACATTTGACCCCTGTGTCCTACTTGAGTCGTAGTTTTACGTTAAAAAGATAGTAAATTTAACGCTCTTTCTAGCGGTGCAATCAAATTTTGGTTCACTTAAAACTTAAGGGGGTTATGGCCACTTTAGTGTCTCAAGGTCGCTAAAACGAAAAAATCTTGTAATTGAAAAAAAGTGGGTGTGGCACATAGCTTCCTCGTATCCATAACCCGATTGCATAGATGACCCAATGCATAGTAGTCAATCTCAAAACACCAATATCTAAATACCTTGCACTGCCCTCATAGGGGACTCTACACGTCAACCGGCACAATCTCTGAATATTGTCGGAAAATGTAGAAGTTATGGCTGTAACAAGGAAATACACTCTTGCGCATGCGCAGTGGCTACTATCAGTCCGGGGATGATGATTTTCATAGGAGACCATCTACACGCCAATCCGCACGATCCCTGAAAATTTCATCGAATTCAAATGAGAATTGTAAAAGTTATGGCTGTGGCAAGGATTTCATGTCAGACACACAGACAGACAGACGGAGAGACAGAACCAAAATTGTTCAGGAAGGTCTGAAACGTAAAACGCGCGCGGAAATTTTGATTTTGGAGAACTTTTTCTTTCAACCTTGAAAAGTGAAAACAAAGCTTCGGCCACCTTGGTAAACTCGGAAGCAAAACTTGAAAAACTAGGGGTTGAAACGGAATTGCTAAGGGACATTTTGGTTTATTATTTTCAATAATGAACCTGTGGAATAGACCAAGAAACATATTTTTTTTACACCCCCTCAAAATTTGTTGGTTTACGTTTCAAGGTACGTAGAATCCAAAAATTGAATAAAAATTTGGCCGTCCGTCCGCCGTACGCGGCACTTTTGTCACTTACCATTGACCGATTTTGATGAAATTTGGTAGGTAGGCTCCATTTGGAGTCTAGTTGTGCCCCGAAGCTTTTGGTTGATGTTGGTCACTTCTAAGGGTTCCAAAATCAATTTTGACATTTTGAAAACGCCCTAACTCAAAAAATGTCTATATAAAGGTATTGTTTTTCCTTCAATTTAAGATTCTATAGAATTTTTAGAATTTTTGAGACCACGCGGAGCTCTGTAGGACAAACCGTTCGCTCCCTACGAAAATTTAAGGGTTTATATTGAAATATATATATATATAAATCAAAACACGAGTGTGAATCGCAAAAGAGGCCTAATCTCCGTTCAAATTAGAGCTGACCGAAATGCGATTCGATGGTTGGTGATTTTGATTTTTTTTTCCTTTTTTTTCTTCATATTGAATGGTTGGTGGTGATTGTGTAGACGAGTGATCTATATAGAAAAATAATAAACCATTGTGCAATAATTTGCAGCGTTTGATGTTTACATCAAACAATACCTTTACAATACCTTTACTTTACAATACCTTTACAAAGGTATTGTTTTTCCATTCATTTAAGTTAGTATAGAATTTTTAGAATTTTTTAAGACTACGCGGAGCTCTGTAGGACAAACCGTTCGCTCCCTACGAGAATTTAAGGGTTGGACTTACGATAAATCAGAAACACGAGTGTGAATCGCCAAAGAGGCCTAATCTCCGTTCAAATGTTTGCCGACCGAAATGCGATCGATGTTTTTCTTCCTGCTGGATGGTTGGTGGCTTTGCAGACGAGTGATCTATAGAAAAATAATCAACCATTGTGTACTAATTTACAGCGTTTTTGTTGGAAATACCTTGTAGAATCGAAACCCCGAAGTTGGCGAGTCGAGTCTGATACACCCTGTATTTAACAATGAATTACTTGCAGTTGTTTAAATCAATGTATTGCTGCTTAATCGTGCTACAAAATTCTCGTTTCATTTTTTCAGGTTACGGATACTTCTTCCACAGGAGGCGGTGAATCTCGAATCCCTTTGCATCTTCCACTCAATGTTCTACTGCCGTACACTCTATTTTTCTACGACGATTTTTATACGAATAACATTCTTTTACTTTTGTAATAAATTATTGCTGATTATTCAATTGGCTTCATTTATTCACTTGATACCTGATTTTAAAACATTGTATTTTTCTACCTTTTATTTTTTTATATGGTTTTTGATATTTTTATATGTTGTAATCATCTCCACTTTTCTAAAATAGATAAAAGTGAACAACGGGAAATTATTGTAGGTAAGACTATTTCATTTGACTTTACTATCCGATTCAGCACCCTCGAAGAGCCACCCAATTATCAGCCTGAAATACAAATATAGTTGAGGAGAAACGATGATTGCTGAAGAGCGTAAGATGATAGCAAGATGATATCCCTCTTGGGCTGAGAGGACAGATATCTCAACAATTCGAACGATACATTGAAGACTTCATTTTCGGTCTTAACTCCGTTAAAAACGAGTAAAATACACAACGGTTTACTATTAAATAGAAAACTTAGAAAATTAAATTAGAAAAATAGAAAATTAAATAGAATAAATTAAATAGATAAATTAAATAGAAAATTTTTCTTCATAGATCACTCGCCTGGAAAGAACATTAATTTGCCATTGTCACTACCTACCAGAGTCGGGCAAAAATTAGTTCTGAAACTAAAAACTAAACTACTTAAATTAGTGCCGAACTGGAACTAAAAACTGAAACTATTAGTTTCAGTTCGACTTTCGAAACTAACTTTTGGAACTAATTTAGTTTTAGTTTCACCTGTTGAAACTAAAACTAATTTAGTCATCGTACGTCCAAACTTTAAATTCTCGTAGTGAGCGAACGGTTTGTCCTACAGAGCTCCGGGGGGTCTTAAAAAATTCTAAAAATTCTATAGAATTTTAAATTTGAGGAAAACAATACCTACCTTTATATCAAAATTTTTTGAGTTAGGGCGTTTTCAAAATTTCAAAATTGATTTTGGAACCCTTAGAAGTGACCTTCATCAACCAGAATCTTCGGGGCACAACTAGACCCCAAATGGAGCCTACATACCAAATTTCATCAAAATTGGTCAATGCTAACTGAGGAAAAATCCGCGTACTTCGGACTTCCGAAAAAATCCGCGTACGTCCAAATTTCTTTTCGATTTTTGGATTCTACGTACCTCGAAACGTAAACCAACAAATTTTGAGAGGGGGTTAAAAAAATTGTTTCTTGGTCGATTCCAAAGGTTCTTTATTGGAAATAACAAACAAAAAACGTGCAGATTTAAAAATAATATTATAATATTTAACCACAGAAATTGCTGTTTTATAGGGGGGGGGGGGGGGGGGGCACTTTATCTGGTGGTACACCCTTTATATATACTTGAATATTATAGTAGTACATACGAGTATTCATTACTTGTCACTCAAATAACTTGAATCATTGTTGAGCAATAATTTCAATTGTTTACCAAATTGTTCATAATCACAAAAAAAAGACGAGTTCGTTAGCCACAAAATTTGGACAACCTGAAGGGCTCCAAATGTTTTTAATGACGTGATTTTAGGATTTTTTGTGGATATTATCATCATAGTCAAAGTTACGATTCAGCACGAAATTTCTGATATAAGTACAATTGGGGAGTTTGATTCCAAGACGTACTAAAAACCATTTTCATCGAAATTGAGTTAACACTTTCCCAGGGTTTTAGGGGGGTAGTTCTTCACAAAAATGTGATCGTTTTGGGGCAAAAGATAATCTATTCCCTTATTGATAGTTATATGAAAATTTGACTTAACATCGATCGATTTCATGAATTGTCAGCTGATTTTATCATTTTGCCAACCAATTAGGGATGGCATATCGAATGAATTATATCGATATACAGATCAAATGATATGTCGTCAATGGGACATCGATACCTCCGATACATTGGAGAAAATATTTCGGAAGATCTACATGGAAAAACGTGTTGAAGTAGGTAGGTGAATTAAAACGTTTTAAAACAATACAAAAATCATTTAGGAAGACATTTATCGACATATCGGAAGATCTACTTGGAAAAACTTGAAGAAGTAAGTAGGTAACATAATTTTGGAAGAAATATTTCAATATACTCGACATATCGGGAGATCTATAAAGAAAAACCGTGTGAAATATGTATTAACCTACTTTCAAAAGTAACTGGGTATGAATTATCACAATTCATAGTATAAAAACTGAAAAAAAAGTGCGAAAATGTCATTGCAATGTTAAATTCATTTATAAATTGACAGGGGTATACTGTTGACCTTCAAAATCCTTGAAAATTGAAAATAATTGTTGTGAAGTCTTCGTATTCAGTTTTAATGTAGACGAGCCTCCATTAATTTTGGCTCAAGTCAAGTAATTGAGCTTTGAGAGCCACTGTAGGTGTAAACTATGTACACAATCATGTCTGAGCTGAAGTTAACAGTCTGAAATCAACCCATCACGTAGGTACCTATACAATTTGGAATAAAATTACTTGATGTTGTAGCCGGTACAGACGTCCCTTCTCATCCATTCATTTCAATATTAAATGTTTACTTGTTGAAAACAAGTCGCGATATATCGGTAAATATACTGCCTAAATATATTTCATATTGACGCTCTGCACGGGCGAATTCCCAACCAATCTCAAAATAGCGAGAATCGTACCCTTATTCAAAGGAGGAGATAAAGACAATATGGAGCATTATAGGCCGATTGCAATCCTTCCCATATTCTCCAAAATCCTAGAGAAGCTTATTGCACAACGGCTGACAGACTTTTGGGAACAGGATTGTGTATTTGCCTCACACCAGCACGGATACAGGAAGAGTTTAAGTACCATTTCTCTCCTTCATTCAGTGGTTGACGAGTTGGTGGACTGTCTGGACAAGAGGGAGATAGCAATGGTGACAATGTGCGACCTATCGAAAGCTTTCAATTGTCTGTCAAAAGAAATATTGCTCAAGAAATTTGAATTTTATGGAATACGGGGAGTCGCTCTCGGCTTGGTTGAGTCATACTTGACAGGGCAGAGTCAACTTACTGACAATGGGGTCAAGTCCGGTTTAATCAAACAGCAGGAGATTGGGGATTCCTCAAGGATCAATCCTAGGCCCACTACTCTACATAATTTATGTGAATGACATAAATATTTGCACACCGGCACACCTCGTACAATAATGTTGTACATTATTGTACATTGCATATTATGCAGACGATACGACCATAGTATTGCGGGGTAGAACGCAGCTGAGACGTTGAAAGAAAGCATTTAATTGAAATGAACAACGTAGAAGAGTGGTTCAGTACCAATAAGTTAGTTTTGAATCCCCAAAAATCCAAGCACTTACTCGTTGGCGTTAGAACCAAACCAATAAATAATAACTTATCTACCGTAGAGTCAGCTAAACTTGTTGGAGTAACGATTGATGAACGCCTGAATTGGGGTCACCACGTCGAGTCCCTCATCAAAGAGCTTCATGTTGCAGTTTACGCAACAAACCTCTACATTTATGCCGGAGAAATCCATGCGTGAGGTGTACTTCGGAGTCAAAATGTACGTATGCCTTGCATATATGGGGGAATTCTCAAGAAATTGATAGAGTTCAGCGTATGCAGAAAAAAGCACTTCGAGTATTGTGTAGAGCTGGCCACCTAGATCACTGCAAACCCTTATTCAAGAAGATGAAAATCATGACAATCATAAACGCCATTTATTACGCAAGCTGCTACATCAATGATAGAAACACATAAGCCCGGGGAGACATACACGATCATCGTACAAGAAGGAGAGACGACGTCGATCTGCCGTTTCATAGACTATGTGTGACACAAAAGCAGTACCACTACACAACGATAAAGATTTATAACAGCATTCCAAGTTCAATACGAGAGTTACCAAAGAGGCAATTTGAGAAGACCATGAAGATTTTTTTTAAAGGAAACTCCATTCTACAGTCTAAGGGAATACTTTGACCAAACATTTAATATGACTTATGTATAATGACGCATTCATGTACATACATTATGGTACAACGAATAAAGAACTATTATTATATTATTATTATTATTACATCGATATTGACCGATATTATCTGTTCACGGTTGTAGATATAAACATATCGATATATCAAACGTAATATATCGATATATTTTATATATCGATGTATCGTTGCCATCCCTTCAACCAATTTATAACTTTTCCCGTCTTTCATAGAGTTTTTAACAAAAAATGTCAAGGTATATAATCAATTTAATATAAATTCAAAATAATTATATTGATTGGTGTGAAAAGAAATCTTGAAAAATGCAAAGAAAACACTTTGATATAAGGTGAAAATTATACATTTTACTGGAAAAAATGGATATTTGGTTTGTCGGGTCAGCCCAGCCCTCCGCCGATTCCAGCACCAATTCCAGCTCCGATTCCCGCACCAATCCCAGCGCCAATCGCCGAACCAACGCCGCCGCCGTAACCTCCTCCATAGTAGCCGCCGCCGTATCCACCATAACCGCCGTAACCTCCACCGTAGCCTCCTCCGTAAACCGCCGTAACCTCCACCGTAGCCGCCGTAACCTCCACCGTAGCCGCCGTAGCCTCCACCGTAGCCGCCATAGCTTCCACCGTAGCCACCACCGTAACCTCCATATCCTCCCCAATGAGCACGCCTTGCAACTCTGCTGGTACCTGCAACAGAAATGAAACGATAGCCGAGTGGGTGTGGCACATAGCTTCCTCGTATCCTTAACCCGGTTGGATGGGTGATCTATTGCATGGGAGTTAATCTATAATTTTCAATCACTAAGCACCTAGCACTTGGGAGAAAAAGAGGTGTTTTGGTTTATTATTTTGTTTATTATTTTCAATAACAAACCTTTGGAATCGACCAAGGAAACAAAATTTCTTAACCCCCCCCCCCCCCCCGTCTAAACTACTTGGGGAGCACCCGGTGTAGTTCGTTATCCGCCCCCATTTTGTTCTCTCTTTTGAAAGCACACCCGACCTCCTTTTTCAATTTTTGAGGAGTGTTCCGTAAACTAGATTTCATGTACTGTATGAATAATATACCGCACTTATGTTTTCAAATACTCCAAGCAATGAAACTAGACATTGAAAAAAGTGGGGGGCGTATACCGAACTATTTCGCTAGAGAAAAAGTTCGATAACCGCCCCCAACACCGGATTGCATTGATTCGGCCTGGGACGTTTTCTTGGGAGAGATAACTGGTGAGGCAGAGAATAACTTTGATCGAAAGTTAAGAGGTTGAGATGCGATGCTCATAAATAAAATAAAAACGATGTTGACTGTAGCGGTGAAATCACTTCCGACCGTAGGTCAACGAGAAGCGATAGGGTGAGGAAACATCACCAGTCTTCATTCACACTTGTGCGAATTTTTGTGGAGGAGATGTGTGGAGTCAATGGGCATAGATCCATTTGAGCATTTTTTGGACTGCATCAAGAATTTGTATGACCCAACCATACAATAATACAACATCACAATATGTGTCAGAAGTAATAATCATATTAATAAATGAATTATTTAAACCAAAAATGTTGTGTTTTCCATTATTAACTATGTGGGGGCGCATACCGAACTTTTTCACTAGAGAAATAGTTCGGTATTCGTCCCCACTTTTTTCAACACCTAATTTCCCAATCTTAACCAATCAAAAATTATAATTCGTCACGATTGTGCTCAAGAAGATGAAATCTAGTTTACGGAACACTCCTCAAAAAATGAAAAAGGTGGTCGGGAGTGCTTGCAAAAGAGAGAACAAAATGGGGGCGGATAACGAACTACACCCGAGCACCCGAAGCTCTGTTCCCTACGAGAACTCAGTCTCAGTCGGTCGACGTTCGTTCCTCGTTCCGGGTCAGTATTTGGCCAAATCAAAGGGGCAAAAACTTGAAATGTTGTACTTAAATTAGAAATTTTAAATGATTTTAAAAATTCATTAGTGCAAGACTCTAGGGAATCGAATAACTGAAATATTGCAGTTGTAATCATCAAAATCGAACAATAATTGCCGGAGAAAACGCTACGAATTATTACACAATGGTTTATTATTTTTCCATAGATCACTCGTCTACAAAGCCACCAACCATCAAACATGAAGAGAAACATCGATCGCATTTCGGTCACCTTTAATTTGAACGGAGGTTTTGCCTCTTTTGCTATTCACACTCGTGTTTCTGATTTGTCGTACGTAAAACCCTTAAATTCTCATAGGGAGCGAACGGTTAGTCCTACAGAGCTCCGCGTGGTCTCAAAAAATTCTAAAATTTCTCTAGGATCTTAAATTGAAGGAAAAAAAATCTTTACATCAACATTTTTTGAGTTAGGGCGTTTTCAAAATTTCAAAATTTGTTTTTGAACCCTTAGAAAAGTGACCTACAACAACCAAAATCTTCGGGGCACAACTAGACCTCAAATGGAGCCCACATACCGAATTTCATCAAAATTGGTCAATGCTAAGTGGGGAAAGTGCCGCGTACGGCAGATTTGTATTCGATTTTTGGATTCTACGTACCTTGAAACGTAAACCATCAAATTTTGAGGGGGTGTTAGAAAAAATTGTATCCTTGGTCGATTCCAAAGGTTCATTATTGAAAATAATAAACCAAAATAAGAAAAACCGTTAATTCAGTTATGTTTTGGTTTATTATTTTCAATAATGAACCTTTGGAATCGACCAAGAAAAAAAAATTTGAACACCCCCTCAAAATTTGATGGTTTACGTTTCAAGGTACGTAGAATCCAAAAATCGAATAAAAATTCGGCCGTCAGTATGCGGTCCGCCACTTTTGCCACTTAGCATTGACCGATTTTGATGAAATTTGGTATGTAGGCTCCATTTGGGGTCTAGTTGTGCCCCGTAGCTTTTGGTTGATGTAGGTCACTTCTAAGGGTTCCAAAATCAATTTTGACATTTTGAAAACGCCCTAAATCTAAAAATTTCTATATAAAGGTTGTTGGTTCAATATAAATCAAATTTTGAAAATGTTGGAATTTTTTGAGACCACGCGGAGCTCTGTAGGACAAACCGTTCGCTCACTACGAGAATTTAAAGTTTGGACGTACGATAAATCAGAAACACGAGTGTGAATCGCAAGAGAGGCCTAATCTCCGTTCAAATTTTAGCTGACCGAAATGCGTTCGATGTTTTTCTTCATGTAGGAAGGTTGGTGGCTTTGCAGACGAGTGATCCATATAAAAATAATAAACCATTGTGTATTAATTTGCAGCGTTTTTCCTTAAAATGTAGCTAAACTTGACATTTTCAAGGGTTTTAGAAATTCATTAGTGCAAGGGCCTTGGGAATTGAAAAACTGGAAGATTTCCGCTGGAATCACCAAATCGAAGAGTAATTGCCAGAGGAATAAGGAAAAAACCTTCTTTAGCAATTATTGTTCGATTTTGTAGATTCCAGCGAGAATATTTCAGTTTTTCAATTCCCGAGGCCCTTGCACTAATGAATTTCTAAAATCCTTTAAAATTTCAAATTTAGGCACAATTTTTTTATATTTTTGCCCTTTAATTTCGCGAAAGACTAAGAACGGACAGCGACCAACTGAGACCCCCTTAAGGGTTGGTCTTACAATAAATCAGAAACATTTGAATCGCATAATAGGCCTAATCTCCGTTGAAATATAAGCTAACCAAAATGCGATCGCTGTTCGTTTCTTCGAGTTGTTTTCAGTTTTGCGTCCTTAGCAGCCAGTAATCAAATGACCTATTGATGGCACCCACAACTTCATTTCTTCAAATCGAACAAAAGAACATTTCATCGAAGTGTGAAGCGCTTATTTCATCCAAATAAACTTGATGTGAAGAAGGTTGGTAGTACCTATGGTTGGTGAGTGGTGACAATGGCAAAGCTGAGATCTTTTCAGACGAGTGATCTATGAGAAATAATAAACCTTTGTGTAATAATTTGCAGCGTTTTTTCTAGTGGGTTTGAATTCCACATAACCTGAAGACGCCGATCGAATATCGATACTCCTCTCGCGGAAAATTCAACATAATGGCTAAAACGCTGCAAATTATTACACAATAGGTTATTATTTTTCTATAGATCACTCGTCTGCAAAACCAACCAACATGAAGAAAAACATCGATCGCATTTCGCGATTCACACTCGTGTCTCTGATTTATCGTAAGTCCAATCCTTAAATTCTCGTAGGGAGCGAACGGTTTGTCCTACAGGGCTCCGCGTGGTCTCAAAAAATTCTAAAAATTCCATAAAATCTTAAACTGAAGGAAAAGCAATACCTTTATATCAAAATATTTTGAGTTAGGGCGTTTTCAAAATTTCAAAATTATTTTTTCTACCCTTAGAAGTGACCTACGTCAACCAAAATCTTCGAGGCACAAGTAGACCCCAAAAGGAGCCTACGTACCAAATTTCTTCAAAATCGGCCAATGCTAAGTGGGGAAAGTGCCGCGTACGGCGGACGCACGGCCAAATTTGTATTCGATTTTGGTTTATTATTTTCAATAATAAACCTTTGGAATCGACCAAGAAAAAAAAATTTTTAACACCCCTTCAAAATTTGATGGTTTACGTTTCAAGGTACGTAGAATCCAAAAATCGAATAAAAATTTGGCCGTCCGTCCGCCGTAGCGTACGCCGTACGCCGTCCGCCGTACGCGGCACTTTTGCCTCTTAGCATTGACCGATTTTGAAGAAATTTGGTATGTAGGCTCCATTTGGGGTCTAGTTGTGCCCCGAAGCTTTTGGTTGATGTAGGTCACTCCTAAGGGTTCCAAAATCAATTTTGAAATTTTTAAAACGCCCTAACTCAAAAAATTTCGATATAAAGGTATTGTTTTTCCTTTAAATTAGGATTCTATAGAATTTTCAGAATTTTTTGAGACCACGCGGAGCTCTGTAGGACAAACCGTTCGCTCCCTACGAAAATTTAAGGGTTTATATCGAAATATATATATATATAAATCAAAACACAAGTGTGAATCGCAAAAGAGGCCTAATCTCCGTTCAAATTAGAGCTGACCGAAATGCGATCGATGGTTGTTGTTTTTTATTTTTTATTTTTTTTTTTATTTTTTTTTATTTTTTTTAATTTATTTATTTTTCTTCATATTGGATGGTTGGTGATTTTGTAGACGAGTGATCTATATAAAAATGATAAACCGTTGTGTAATAATTTGCAGCGTTTTGGATTCTACGTACCTTGAAACGTAAACCATCAAATTGTGAAGGGGTGTTAAAAAAATTTTTTTTGTTGGTCGATTCCAAAGGTTCATTATTGAAAATAATAAACCAAAAATCGAATAATTCCTTCAATTTTGAACTTTAAAACGCTGCAAATTATTACATAATGGTTTATTATTTTTCTATATAGATCACTCGTCTACAAAATCACCAACCATCCAATAAAAAAAAAATCAAAAAAAAAAAAAAATCAAAATCACCAACCATTGATTGCATTTGGGTCAGCTCTTATTTGAACGGAGATTAGGCCTCTTTTGCGATTCACACTCGTCTTTTGATTTTTATATATATATATTTCAATATAAACCCTTAAATTTCCGTAGGGAGCGAACGGTTTGTCCTACAGAGCTCCGCGTGGTCTCAAAAAATTCTAAAAATTCTATAGAATCTTAAATTGAAAGAAAAACGTTACCTTTATAAAGAAATTTTTTGAGTTAGGGCGTTTTCAAAACGTCAAAATTGATTTTGGAACCCTTAGAAGTGACCTACATCAACTAAAAGCTACGGGGCACAACTAGACCCCAAATGGAGCCTACATACCAAATTTCATCAAAATCGGCCAAATTTTTATTCGATTTTTGGATTCTACGTACCTTGAAACGTAAACCATCAAATTTTGAGGGGGTTTTAAAATTGTTTTTTCTTGGTCGATTTCAAAGGTTCATTATTGAAAATAATAAACCAAAATACTCGTGAGATATGAAGGTTTCAGGATGAAGGCTATAGAAAATAACAAAACGTTGATATTTGCCAGGTAATTCTGAAATTTCTACCATAAATATCTCGTTTTATGGTATGTGATTTTATGGAAATACTTCACCGCGTATCAAGAACCAATGTACCGATGTACCGAGTAGTATCAATGTTGACAATGTACGTACGATGTTGAGGAGACGAATGGACGACTACCGCCGCCAGCAGCAGCAACCAGAACACTCTCGCCATCGTGCGGTAGATAATGAGACGAGCCGAACAAGAAATTATGAGTTTTATACCTTCCTGAGCGGGAATTTCCTGCAAAACCCGCGTATAACAAATGAATGAGTCGTTAGTGCAAAAACCACAAGACGTCATTAGGGTTGAAATCCCGAAAAAAATAACCTGCGGGCCTCACAACAGCCTTTTGAGGTGGGAAGGAAATTTTTCGATTGTGATTCATTGATGAATTATTGTGAAACTCGTCAACAAGACACGTGAGTCAGTCCTGAAGAGGTGATTATGAGGACGTGGCAGAACTAAGAGCACCTAAGAGTGAGTAAGGCACTCGTATTCGTCCAGGACGTCCGAAATCTTCTTTGGGAGATATTTAGACTAGCGATTTCCTTTATTAGAGTTTCTGAACAATTTAGGTTCTGACGTGTTCTTTAACAAATTTCAAGCCGAGGGTAGAAGTAACAGAGTAATGGGAGGAGGAGGATGAACTATTTTACAGAATTCCGGCCGAAATAAGGCATTATTTGCTCACCATTCGAGAGCAGAATTGCTCCAATTTTTATGAATTTAACATTTTATAGAATTTGAGAGGTTTCGGTTTTCTAAATCGGTATGAATATTCCATTTCATTTTTAAAAATCTAAAAAAGGTATGCGTAAAAATGCTTGCATACGAGTCTGCAACACATTGGGACAATGTCATATCAACCACTACACAACAAGGTAGTGAAGTAAGGTTGTTAGTTCATGTACCCAAGCATCAAAATAAGAAAACAGTTGATTGTTCTCTGCGCAACACAGTGAGTCTATTTTATTTATTGGTCGCGTGAGCAAGACTTGCTTAGTTTTCGTGACGATTTTTCAGTTTATGTGCCAAAGCAAAGACATAAAAATGTCAAAAATCTAGTTGAAATGTAAAAATCTATTTACGGACCAGACTCTGTTCCGGCTCATGGACCAGGACGCTAACTCGCCCTGGATCGAATTGGAACCACCATAATCACACTTTCGGCCAAAAGGTCGCTTTTTCAACAAAATTTCCCGAATCTTATTGAACTCCCGAATGTCGAAGACAATTTTTTCTGAAAAGTTTAGAAATAGCATGAACGAGAAACCATTCTTCTACGAAGATTTTCCACGAATTCAATATTCAAAGAAATCATTATAATGACGATGCAAAAATGCATCAGTGGCCGGAAATGGGTTAAAAAAAAAACGCTGCGAATTATTATCAAAGGATTATTATTTTTCTATATAGATCACTCGTCTGCAGAGAACACGGCTTTGCCATTGTCACCACCAACCAACATGAAGAAAAAACATCGATCGCATTTCGGTCAGCTGTAAATTGAACGGAGATAAGGCCTCTTTTGCGATTCACACTCGTGTTTCTGATTTATCGTACGTCCAACCCTTAAATTCGCGTAGGAGCGAATGTTTTGTCCTACAGGGCTCCGCGTGGTCTCTAAAAATTCCAAAATCTTAAATTGATGGAAAAACAATATCTTAATATCAAAATTTTTCGAGTTGGGCCGTTTTCAAAATTCCAACCCTTATTTTGGTTTATTATTTTCAATAATAAACCTTTGGAATCGACCAAGAAAAAAAAGTTTAACCCCCCATCAAAATTTGTCGGTTTACGTTTCAAGGTACGTAGAATCCGAAAATCGAATAAAAATTTGGCCGTCCGTCCGCCGTACGCGGTACTTTCCCCACTTAGCATTGACGGATTTTGATGAAATTTGATATGTGGGCCCCCTTTGGGGTCTAGTTGTGCCCAAAGATTTTGGTTGATGTAGGTCACTTCTAAGGGTTGAAAATTTGAAAACGCCCTAACTCGAAACATTTCGATACAGAAGTATTGTTTTTCCATCGATTTAAAATAATATTGAATTTTTTGAAACCACACGGAGCTCTCTAGGACAAACCGTTCGGTCCCTATGAGAATTTAAGGGTTGGACGTACGATAAATCGAAAACACGAGTGTGAATCGCAAAAGAGGCCTAATATCCGTTCAAATTTTAGCTGACCGTAATGCAATCGATATTTTTCTTCATGTTGGTTGGTTGGTGGTGACAATGGCAAAGCCCTGTTCTTTGTAAACAGTGATCTACATGGAAAATAATTAACCTTTGTGTAATAATTTGCAGCGTTTTCAACCCTTAGAAGTGACCTACATCAACCGAAATCTTCGGGGCACAACTAGACCCCAAATGGAGCCCATATACCAAATTTCATCAAAATCGGTCAATGCTAAGTGGGGAAAGTGCCGCGTACGGCGTACGGCGGATGGCAGACGGACGGCCAAATTTTTATTCGATTTGTGGATTCTACGTACCTTGAAACGTAAACCGTCAAATTTTGAGGGGGTGTTAAAATTTTTTTTTCTTGGTCGATTCCAAAGGTTCATTATTGAAAATAATAAACCAAATACTGCGCGCCTCGGCGGGGGCTTCGCCCCCTGCACCCCCGGATGATTTCCGCTTAGAGCCTAATGGCTAAAATTTGACATACCTTGAAAAGGTTTTTGCTCCCTCTCCCTCTTTATCTTTCTCCCTCTTTATCTTTAGCGTTACTTTCCTGTCGCTTTTGACGTGACAACGTCTTATAAATTGGTTTGCCGGGGTGACACTTCAAGAAACTGTGTTACGCTCCGCTCACGTTATGCGCTTACAATGAGAGCGAGTGAGAGGCACGCGTCCCTTCCACTCGAGCATAGTTAGCCCGCCTAAGAGCGAGAGAGATAGGCATACACACCGGTTCATGTCTTGCGCTTCTATTTAGGCGCCTGCATACAATTTTACACCTTGCCAGTTAGTTGTAAAACGATTGTGTAGTGATAATGTGAAGGTAGTTTCGTCCATCGCAACAATTCAAACAGCAAAGGTAAATAATTTCAGACTGATAATATAACATGATGAAATAAATGACGTTTATTTCGTTTCTCGACCAATAATAATCTGTTTAAATTTTAAATTCAATAATAAGAGAACTGTGCTCTTCATAATATTGAAAGTCTTATTATTGAATTACAGGTGGCTTTAAAATAAACACTTGTTTATTTTAATTATTTGTTCCTATTTGATCGTTTTCACATTATTATGTGAAATTAAAAATTCAAAATTTACACGCGCTAACAAACACGCCCCCCCTTTACCGCGCATTTTTGCCGCAGCAAAAATAAAATTTTGTTAATATGAAATTCAGTGCGAGATTATTTGTATAAATTCATGTTTTAAATA
>CM019177.2:54432014-54466670 GCA_009739505.2 Apolygus lucorum
GCCAGTGGCCAATCGTAATGCTTGATTATGTACTGGATCGATTGTCTTCAATTTGGAGGGGTGCGCTGTTCGATACAACAAAGCACCATATTCAATTTTCGATCGGATGAGAGTTCTGTAAAACCGAAGCATACAGACTCGATCACTTCCCCACGAGTTGTTGGCAAGGACTTTGAGAATATTCAAGGCTTTCATGGATTTTTGTCGTAGCTGTTGAATGTGTGGAGCCCAGGAAAGTTTTCGATCAAGCACCATACCCAAATACCGTACAGATTCAACATTTCTTATCGGGATGTTATTTAACATTAAAGTGATGGTACTTGGCGTGCGATTTCTCGAGAATACCATTGAGCAAGTCTTTTGTATAGAGATGAAGAGGCCAGTGATGTGGGTCCATGATATGATGTTGTCGATCGTTGCTTGAAGTTGTTCAATTATGGTTGAAATGTTGAGTGTGAATCGCAAAAGAGGTCTAATCGCCGTTCAAATTTTATTCGACTAAAATGCGATCGCTGTTCATTTCTTCGATTTGCATACAGTTTTGCCTTCTGCGTAACCAGTAATCAAATTTCCATAATATGGAGCTTTATTATGAAGCTTATGAAGCTTTCTCATATTATGAAGCTTTCTCATATTATGAAGCTTTCTATTTTTCGAATCGAGTGTGAAGCGTTTGGTTCTTTCTAATAAACTTGATTGTGAAGGTGTGAACAGTATGGTGTGGTAGGTAGTACCTACCAGTAGTGGTAGGTAAAATAAAGTTGGTAGGTAAAAAACGCTGCAAATCATTGCTCAAAGGTTTATTATTTTCTGTATAGATCACCCTTCTGTATAGATCACTGGTTCTCCATCAATAGCACCTACCACCATCTGTATTCTCCCTTGACCTTCCCTCTCAAATTTCAGCTTCCTGCGTTCAATAGGATTGAAAAAGGCTTCGGAGCTCACTCAGCTGAGGCGTCTCCAGCATTCGAGAAGATCTTCTTCACTCTTCAGATCACTGATCAGCTGAGTGAGCTCCGAAGTAGGGGTGTGTCGGTCCAGGTATTTCCCTGGAACGGTTCCAACGGTTACGGTGACAAAGATGTAACCGTTCCAAATTACCGGTACAGTTCCATTACCGATACAGGCGATCAAATCCCACTCACATGGCATGGATGTGGCAGTCAAATCCCTAACGTCCTTCTTCCATGCTTATGATCTCAACTTGCAATACAATAGCATCATTTTCCTTGACAATTCGCTAAAAGGAAGGAATTTGAACAAGTGTTACAAAAGAGGCAATTTATTGTAAATAATAGTTACCGATCAATTCAAGGAAAGAATAATGACGTTGCAGTTTAAGAACTTCACATGACAATAATAAATTAATAAAACTGGAGACAACTTCCATGCTAACCTGTCCAGAAGATAAATTCCCGCTCAAGAGCCATTCCATGAACCATTCTCAGTCCATGGAAGTAGTAAGGGCGCTTCCAGGTACAACATGGAACAGAACTGAGAACAAGATCCATGCTTACGGGTCCACAGTCATTGAACCATTCTCTATGATATCTTATCGGTCCGGTTCCATCCACCGGTCCAGTTCCATCCTAACCAATCAGAATGATCAGATTGATGAGATGATTGATCAGATCTATCTGATTGGTGAGGATGGAACTGGACCGATGGAAAAGATTCTCTTCCCGGTCCAGAGCCATTTCAAGATATCTTATCAGTCCGTGGAACTGGACCGGTAAGGGTCGAGTTTTTGTCACTGCGTGGAACCGTTCCAACCTGATACTCGGTTCCACAGTCCCAGTACAGCTGTACCGACACACCTCTACTCCGAAGCCATTTTCAATCCTATTGAACGCAGGAAGCTGAAATTTGAGAGGGAAGGTCAAGGGGGAATACAGATGGTGGTAGGTGCTATTGATGGAGAACCAGTGATCTATACAGAAAATAATAAACCTTTGAGCAATGATTTGCAGCGTTTTTGTATGGAAACCAAAAAAAAAACCTCTTCACTCTTGCTCATAGTCCCCTTGCTTGTTAATTCACTTTTCCCTACGAATCGTAAGTTTTTAATTCCTTTTTCGGAGAATGATTCCGGACGTGCCATCCAGTTGCGCACGAATTACTGTACTTGCTGCTTGGTCGAAACGACTCCCCACCAAGTGCTTCTTTGAAGGGCCTTGTTGAGCAATACGTCAAGGAGGCTGCAGAAGTACTCAGCATTTACCGTTCGACGTTTAAGAGAAAATCTATCAACAAGATCCCTTTTGAGAAAAAAAACGCTGCAAATTATTACACAAAGGTTTATATTTTTTTATGTACATCAACCCCCCTGCCATGCCCTGCCTGTTCTTGCCCTGTTTGTCTGCAAAGAACAGGGCTTTGCCATTGTTAACACCAACCAACTTGAAGAAAACCATCGATCGCATTTCGGTCAGCTAACATTTGAACGGAAATTAGGCCTCTTTAGCGATTCACACTCGTGTTTCTGATTTATCGTATGTCCAACCCTCAAATTCTCGTAGGGAACGAACGGATTGTCCTACAGGGCTCCGCGTGGTCTCAAAAAATTCTATAAATTCAACACTCCAATCATAAATCATAAATCAATCAATCATAAATTGGTGAAAAAAACAATACCTTCATATACAATTTTTTTGAGTTAGGGCGTGTTCAAAATTCATTTTTGAACCCTTAGAAGAGGCCTAAATCAACCAAAATCTTCGGGGCACAACTAGACCCCAAATGGAGCCTGCATACCAAATTTCATCAAAATCGGTCGATGCTAAGTGGGGAAAGTGCCGCGTACGGCGGACGGACGGCCAAATTTTTATTTGATTTTTGGATTCTACGTACCTTGAAACGTAAACCAACAAATTTTTAGGGGGTTTAAAAAAAATCTAGATCGATTCCAAAGGTTCATTATTGAAAATAATAAAGCAAAATGTTCTCCGAAATTTAAAGTTCCACTCGCGTTAAAATTCCGTTTCAGACCTTCCTGAACAATTTTGGTTCCGTGTCTGTCTGTCTGCGTCTGTCATGAAAACCTTGTAACGGACAAAACTATATGAAACTATTGTCCGATTTCGACGGAACTCAACGCCTACGAACTGAAGATAGTCTCTGCGCGTAAAATCATTCAAAGAGAGGTAACTTCTACTTTAACCTTCTACTTCCTATTTTCCATCCAAATTTGTTTGTAATATTCAGAGGTTGTGCAGTACAAGGTACTTAGAGATTGTATTGAGATCAGCTACTAGGCATCAGATCATCTATGCGATCGGGTTGTGGATACGAGGAAGCTATGTGCCACACCCACTTGGCATACGTGTTACATATTCGGTAGGTGAGTGGAGCGAATTCAGCCAGCTGCAGTGAGTGTTTTTTTCATCTTTGAAGGTAAAAAGTATGAAAGAAATTTTAATAAGATAATTACTAAGATATAATGAGAGCAGGCGTAATTTTATGAGATAGAAACATTCGGTTTTTTATTTTTTTATTATCAAGTACAACATAAATGTAATGAAAGCTGATATCGTATAGTAAATTTGATGTTTCGTCATGAAACTTCAACAGTTACAGTGTTGGTCGCATGTTGAAGTAGAAACTGTATTACCCGCATGTAGTGCAACCCCCTGAACCGCCTAAGCTGGATCCGCCTCCAAACCCGCTTGAACCGCCGAAGCTGGATCCGCCTCCAAACCCGCCTGAACCGCCTAAGCTGGATCCGCCTCCAAACCCGCTCGACCCGCCTAAGCTGGATCCGCCTCCAAACCCGCTCGACCCGCCTAAGCTGGATCCGCCTCCGTAACCCCCTGAACCGCCTAAGCTGGATCCGCCTCCAAACCCGCTCGACCCGCCTAAGCTGGATCCGCCCCCGTAACCACCTGAACCGCCTAAGCTGGATCCGCCTCCAAACCCGCTTGAACCGCCTAAGCTGGATCCGCCTCCAAACCCACTCGACCCGCCTAAGCTGGATCCGCCTCCAAAGCCGCTCGACCCGCCTAAGCTGGATCCGCCTCCATAGCCCCTAGATCCTCCGCCGAAGCTTGATCCGCCTCCAAAGCCGCCGGAGCCGCCGAAGCTGGAACCGCCTCCATAGCCGCCAGATCCACCTCCTCCACAAGTGCTACATGGAACTGATAAAACACAGAAAATGATCAAGAATTCACATCTGTATTACTGAAATAATACCACATTACTGACATGAAAAAATGAAGGTAATTCATCAATTGCTAACAATGTTGAAATTATTATCACATTATCGTTACAATAAGTTGATATGAATTATTACACAATGGTTTATTGTATTTCTGTATAGATCACTCGTCTGCAAAGAACAGGGCTTTGCCATTGTTACCACCAACCAACTTGAAGAAAAACGTCGATCGTATTTCGGTCAGCTAACATTTGAACGGAGATTAGGCCTCTTTTGCGATTCACACTCGTGTTTCTGAGTTATCGTATGTCCAACCCTTAAATTCTCGTAGGGAGCGAACGTTTTGTCCTACGTGGTCCCGAAAAATTCTAAAAATTTCATTCTATCTTAAATTGAAAGAATAAAAACGCCTTTATATCGAAATTTTTCGAGTTAGGTCGATTTCAAGGTCGCTGAAATCTCTCGATATGAAGGTCTCTCTATAAAGGCTTCTTCAACAATTTTAAATAAAATTGAATTTTTAGAATCGAATGAGACCACCCAGACCAACCGTTGGTTGGTAGGACTAACCGTTCGCTCGCAGTAAAGACTAACGCGAAAGATTATTCTCTGAAGGAAATGGGCAAAATATCCGTTCAAATTTCAGCTGATCAAACTCCCTCCATTGAGTAGCGGCTTGAACCGGTTCGTTTCTTTCAATATAGTTTCATGTCGCTCAGTTGGGGTTCCTGAACAACCGAGAACCAACTTTCTTTATGAAGGCACCCACAACTCTCTAATAGCGATGCTATTTATACATATTTAATTAATGAGGAATTTCACCATGTCGGAATTTCCTTTTTTTAAACCCAAAATCGGATTAACAATACGAATAAACAAAACAGTGTAGAAAATATGAACGTTTAGAAAAACCAGGAGGATGACGTGATTCTGGAATACTTCAATTACGGCCGCTAGAAGTGCTGAGATCGTGAAATATGTAATCCCCAGATGCAATATTTCACAAAACCAGTAACGTTCAAAATCGAAAAAATGAAGAAAAAAACGCTGTAAATTATTACACGATGGTTTATCATTTTTCTATATGGATCACTCTTCTGCAAAGCCACCAACCATCCAACATGAAGAAAAACATCGATCGCATTTCGGTCAGCTAAAATTTGAACGGAGATTAGGCCTCTTTTGCGATTCACACTCGAGTTCCTGATTTATCGTACGTCCAAACTTTAAATTCTCGTAGTGAGCGAACGGTTTGTCCTACAGAGCTCCGGGTGGTCTCAAAAAATTCTAAAAATTCTATAGAATCCTAAATTGAAGGAAAAACAATACCTTTGTTTCGTAATTTTGGTTTATTATTTTCAATAATGAACCTTTGGAATCGACCAAGAAAAAAAAATTTTAACACCCCCTCAAAATTTGATGGTTTACATTTCAAGGTACGTAGAATCCAAAAATCGAATAAAAATTTGGCCGTCCGTCCGCCGCACGCGGCACTTTCGCCACTTAGCATTGACCGATTTTGATGAAATTTGGTATGTAGGCTCCATTTGGGGTCTAGTTGTGCCCCGAAGATTTCTAGTGATATAGGTCCCTTCTGAGGGTTACCAAATGAATTTTGAATTTTTGAAAACGCCCTAACTCAAAACATTTTGATATAAAGGTATTGTTTTTCCATCAATTTAAGATAGTATAGAATTTTTAGAATTTTTTGAGACCACGCGGAGCTCTGTAGGACAAACCGTTCGCTCCCTACGAGAATTTAAGGATTGGACGTACGATAACTCAGAAACACGAGTGTGAATCGCAAAAGAGGCCTAATCTCCGTTCAAATTTTAGCTGACCGAAATGCGATCGATGTTTTTCCTCATGTTGGATGGTCGGTGGCTTTGCAGACGAGTGATCCATATAGAAAAATAATAAACCATTGTGTAATAATTTGCAGCGTTTGTTTGATAACTTTCCTCTTAGATAATACGATTTCGTCGTACCATCGGGCAACACTGGGAGGAGACGACGATCCGAACAGCCAATCAGCGAGCGTTCCCTCTTCGCGTTGAAGAGGTCCGTTTTCCGGGTTATTTTTTGAAATCATAAATTTTGATTGTCTCCCAAAAATAACAGGAGACTTATTTTTCCGAAATCAACCCGATATTCATCTATCCCACACCATTAACTATCCAGAAAAAATACAAACAGAATTCGGTGAAATTACTCATTATAGATGGTACCTAACTTATCGAGGTAATGTATGGGTTGTTTATTGCAATATCATCTACAGGGGTTGACAGTTCAGCTGACATTAGCGGTGCCTGCAACTGGAAAGCAATGAATTTCAGAACACGATTTTCTATTGAATAGTTTTTGACACCCTCCTGTCGAAAATTAGATCCTGTCGTTTTCTCATATAAATAAAAGCTACATTAAAATAAACAATCAAACTCTTTAAGCGTCAAAGCGAAGATTTTTTCAAAAATCCAGTTTTTTCCAGAAAACCCCTCACCCACCAAAAAAACGTTTCAACTATTGCAAAATTAGGTTTACGTGAGATTTGTTATGTTTTATTATTGGAAATGGTGAACCAACGAGCAAATGATTCAATCCACATTTCATATTCATTGTCTACCATCCAGAATAATAAATTACGTTGAAATTTTTTGAGCATTCACCTGGGTTGGAGCATGTGATAGTCAAGACTGACGCCAGCAGCAAAACGTGAATGGCGGCCATCTTCCTCGGCTACAAAGTCTTGTTTGGAGGGCTGAAACTCAACTGAATTCCACTTCTGACGCAGGATCCTTTAAATACGGATCTCATGCCCTACCAGGTGACCTTTGAAAAGGATCTCAAAAAATAACTCAACTGATTAGACAGACTGTGAAAAAATATACTAATCACCCAAATGTGGAAATCCCAGTCCTTCCAAATTACCTGCTCCCAAAAGAAAGAGAAAGTGTCGTTTAAAAAAAATTTTAAAAACCTAATTTCTGTAGAAACGACACTTGATGGGCTTTGAATGGTTCTTGTAGGAACCTGCCTTTTCGAGATCTTTCCATTGATAATAAAAAATAATGTTTATTTCGTACATCAGATTAAGATCCTTGTACAAGTCAATTACATTACAGGCCATACCTGATGTACTCGTGTATTACTACAAAACGCTGCAAATTATTACACAATGGTTTATTATTTTTCTATAGATCACTCGTCTGCAAAGCCACCAACCATCCAACATGAAGAAAAACATCGATCGTTTTTCGGTCAGCTATAATTTGAACGGAGATTAGGCCTCTTTAGCGATTCACACTCGTGTTTCTGATTTATCGTACGTCCAAATCTTAAATTATCGTAGAGAGCGAACGATTTGTCCTACAGAGCTCCGGGTGGTCTCATAAAATATTAAAAATTCTATAGAATCCTAAATTGAAGGAAAAACAATACCTTTATATCAAAATTTTTTGAGTTAGGGCGTTTTCAAAATTTCAAAATTCATTTTGGAACCCTTAGACGTAACCTACATTAACCAAAATCTTCGGGGCACGACTAGACCCCAAATGGAGCCTACATACCAAATTTCATCGAAATCGGTCAATTCTAAGTGGCCGATTCAGCTTTTATGGCCGGTTATTTGCCCATAACTTGTATACGAATTATGCGATCGGAATAGATCGACGTTAGGACCAACTAGACCCCAAATGGAGTCTATGTGCAAAAGAACGGGGTTTTTAGACCGATTCTAAGGCCTTTTATGGCCCGGACGGCGAACGGCGGACGGCGGACGGACATTGCAAATTTGGACTCTACGCACCTTGAAACGTAAAGTGACAAAGTTTGAGGGGGGGTTATAAAAATTTTTTGCGATACGATCACATAGGCTTATTATTAGAAATAATAAACCAAAAACCTCGAAACACCATTTTCACCCGTTGTTTGGCTCATCACCCATACGTGTAGGGCGATTAGTTGCTAGGGCTACAATTCTGCGGATCTGAATTCCATCCCAGTCGATTCTGAGTCAAAAAATACTTGGAAAATGTCACCCCACGCATATTTAAGCAAAAACCTCTTTTTTGGCCGGTTATTTGCCCATAACTTCTATACGAATTAAGCGATCGGAATAGTTCGACGTTAGGACCAACCTGACCCCAAATGGAGTCTATGTGCGAAAGATCGGGTTTTTTAGACCGATTCTAAGGCCTTTTATGGCCCGGACGGCGGACGGCGGACGGGGGACGGCGGACGGCGGACGGACATTGCAAATTTGGATTCTACGCACCTTGAAACGTAAAGTGACAAAGTTTGAGGGGGGGGTTATAAAAATTTTTTGCGATACGATCACATAGGCTTATTATTAGAAATAATAAACCAAAAAATTCATCGTTAACACGTGTACATTAATCGTGTACCACTTAATCGTGTACACAATGTTACAGAAACTACGATGGTCGACCCATCGGATTTCACAGGTCAAAACGCTACAAATTATTACACAATGGTTTATTATTTTTTATTTTTCTATATGGATCACTCGTCTGCAAAGCCACCAACCATCCAACATGAAGAAAAACATCGATCGCATTTCGGTCAGCTTTAATTTGAACGGAGATTAGGCCTTTTGGATTGCGATTCACACTCGTGTTTCTGATTTATCGTACGTCCAACCCTTAAATTCTCATAGGGATGGTGAAAAGTTTGTCCTACAGGGCTTCGCGTGTTCTCTAAAAATTCTATACTATCTTAAATGAAAGAAAAACAATACCTTTATATCAAAATTTTTGAGTTTTTCAAAATTTCAAAATTCATTTTTCAACCCTTAGAAGTGACTAACATCAACCAAAATCTTTGAGACACAACTAGACCTCAAATGGAGCCCACATACCAAATTTCATCAAAATCGGTAAGTGCTAAGTGGGGAATGTGCCGCTTACGGCGGACAGCCGGCCAAATTTTTATTCGATTTTCGGATTCTACGTACCTTGAAACGTAAACCAACGAATTTTGAGGGGTTGTAAAAAAAATTTTTTTGTTGGTCGATTCCAAAGGTTCATTTCTGAAAATAATAAACCAAAATGTATCAGTGTTATGGCTGTTACAAGGATTTTACGTTCGCGCATGCGCAGTGACTACTATCAGTCCAGGGATAATGATTTTCATAGCGGACCATCTAAAACCTAATCCATACAGTCCCTGAGAATTTCATTGAAATCGGATGAGAAATGTAGAAGTTGTTGTGGCAAGGATTTCATGACAGACACACAGACAGACAGGGAATTATTTCCATAGAGGCCCATCTACAACCTAATCCGCATAATCCCTGAAAATGTCATCGAAATCAGATAGAAAATGTGAAAGTTGTGGCGGTTACAAGGAATTCACGTTTGCGCATGCGCAGTGGCTACTATCAGTCCGGGGATAATGATTTTCATAGCGGACCATCCAAAATCTAATCCACACAATCCCTGAAAATTTCATCGAAATCGGATGAGAAATGTAGAAGATGTTGTGGCAAGGATTTCATGACAGACACACAGACAGACAAACACGGAACCAAAATCTTTCAGGAAGGTCTAAAACGCAAAACGCGAATGGAAATTTCGATTTTGGAGAACTTTTTTTCTCAAACTTGAGAAGTGGAAACAAAGCTTCCGCTACCTTGGTAGACTCGGAAACAAAACGTCAAGCAAACTACAATATATTTAAAACAGTTATGGCTTGTCTAAAACAGAAATTTTAGTCATGGTTTTTATTTAATTTTCAATCATGGTTTTCGTGATTACTGTATAAAATGGGGTATTTCAGTCAGTTTGTTAACTTTTTTTCAAGCCTATGTTTTAGGGGTGGAGGGACCAGTGTTTGACAAGGATCCAGTAATTGACGTCTCACCAAAATCTGCAAATAAGAAGGAATATAGGTGTTTTTCGTGCTTGAGTCTTTCGAATTTCGACTTACAATATCTTCTCAGTGAAGTATTAAGAAGGAAGAAGTTTTCAAGTCGGTTATGTGGAATTTGGGGAATGTTACTCAACATAACCGCGAGCAGTCGTTCATTCGGTGATGTTCCTTGTGATTTGGCTAAGGGTGTAAGTTTTTTTATTTTGGTTCAACATGCCTTTCAAATTTCTAATTTAGATTTTCACAAAGGTTTTTCTCAATCAGTTTTTTGTGTAGATTGCAATTATGCTATCGTTTTTTGAAAATAATCAAAGATACCATGTGAAAATTTAAATGTCAATTACTAATTCCCAAACTGGTGCTAGTCTCAGTGATTGACAGTGTTGTCCTTTTATAATTCCGTTTATATAATTTCCTTCTCTTTTAGGTTTTCTCTATTCCAATTGAAGCTTGAATCATAAAGCAGTTCCTCTTTTAGTTTTGATGAGAATCAAATGCTGAACCAGTGCTGAAGCAGAGGGGGTCAGTAGGAAAATCTACGTGTGTGTGATGAGTGTAATTCCCTAGCTAATACGATGAAAATTCCGACCCACTGAAATACCCCATTGGAGGAAATGCCCCCCCCCCCCACCAGCCTACCCAACCAACAACAAATCCTGACTGTGGGGCCGTAGAGGAAAGCGTAAGAGATGTTCGTTCGATTTTATTTCATTTCACCAATCACACTGACATTTTAACATGACTGTTACCACACCGAACAAACAATAATAGTAAATTAGTTCGTAACGCGCGTGATCAAACGTAGACTGTTTCTCTCGTTCCATGAATCCTTTTTCTTGTCCAACTTCAATAACCGCTTGGCTGTGAAAAGAAATGAAGAAAATGTATTCAGATGAGAAAATTTTCAAAATCAAGTAAACAACTTTTTTTCTTCATATTTATCAGGTCTGTCGAAACAACTAATGCTGGAAAAAACGCTACGAATTATTCCACAACGGTTTATTATATATTAACTCTTTCTCTGTCTTTTCGTTTGTTATTATGAACATTGTGGCAAACACTTAAAAATGTATATAATATATATGTATATAATATATATATAATATATATGTATATCTATATATATATATACATACAATACAGGGTGGTCCTTAATGAACGTACCACCCTTTCAATTTCGTTAGTTGTGGAGAAATCAAAAAACTTGTCGGAGTAACTCCCCTTATTTTTTTGTAAAGAATTCAGGAAAAATACTTTTGCGCAAAAAATTGCGCGCAATTGTGCGCAATTGACACTAACTTTGTTTTTTCAAATACGAACCCCCATTTTTTATTGCAGATTCAGATTCTACGTCAAATTTCATGAGAATTTCATACCTGAATCGATTTTTTCCATTGCGTGCAACTGGTACTTTTCGCGCGCAAAGTGACCAGGGTGCGCAAAAGTGAGTTTTTTTTAACCCCAAGTGTGGCACATTTTTTTTCATTATTTTTGACGCTGAATCACGTGGTGAGGTCCTTACTTCGATTTCATCGTTATTTTTCCAAATTTAGAAGGAAAAATAATGTTTTTGGACTTTATTTTCCCTCCCCCTTTCGCGACACGGGTTGGGGACCGGCTATGGCAGGATTAAAAATAAATGGCTCTCCTCTAAATAGGTAGGAACTACTTTAATGTAAAAAAAATCAAAAAGCTAAAAACCTTTAAAAAAATTAAAAGTTACTTGTTACTTGTCTGCAGGCAAAAAGAGGTGATTTCGAGCAGTTGCTGTGATTTTTGAATTTGATTATTACTATCTTAGTTTTTTATTACTACTTTTTCGGAGATTTTGTAACTTTTAATTTTTTTTTGAAAATTTTGAGATGAGAAACTTTTTTTTTACATTAAAGTAGGTAAGTACCTATCTACTTTCCAATATTTTGTTTTCTAATTTAGAAGTGAGCCATTTATTTTTAATCCTGCCATAGCCGGTCCCCAGCACGTGTCGCGAAAGGGGGAGGAAAAATAAAGTCCAAAAACATTATTTTTCCTTCTAAATTTGGAAAAATAACGATGAAATCGAAGAAAGGACCTCACCACGTGATTCTTCGTCAAAAATAATGAAAAAAATGTGCCACACTTGGGGTTAAAAAAAACTCACTTTTGCGCACCCTGGTCACTTTGCGCGCGAAAAGTACCAGTTGCACGCAATGGAAATAATCGATTCAGGTATGAATTTCTCATGAAATTTGACGTAGAATCTGAATCTGCAATAAAAAATGGGGGTTCGTATTTGAAAAAACAAAGTTAGTGTCAATTGCGCACAATTGCGCGCAATTTTTTTTGCGCAAAAGTATTTTTCCTGAATTCTTTACAAAAAAATAAGGGGAGTTACTTCGACACGTTTTTTGATTTCTCCACAACCAACGAAATTGAAAGGGTGGTACGTTCATTAAGGACCACCCTGTATATACATATTATAGATATTATCTATAATATGTGGAAATGGAGGTATGTATCCAAGCTAGTCGTTTTGTTGTTTTTTATCCTTTTAATTTATCTTTCATCCTTCAAATTTATTTGTCTTTTATCCTTTATAAGGATTGTTTTCCTCTTTTAAATGGCATTTTATTTAAATACAGCCATGCTGTTACAGAATAATAATATAAAACTCAAAATCTCAAACCACAGCTATTGATAAATGAATATAAGTTTACATAAATTAAATGATTTTGAAGAATACACACAGGGTGTCCCATGTTAAGGACCGAAAAACTTCGGGAGTCGATTCTTCAACTAATTTTAGTAAGAAAGTGTCGAATAGCAATTTTTCGTTAGACGCTTAGTTTCCGAGTTATTTTAATTTTAAGATTTTTTCGTGTTTTCGACCTTAAGCCATAAAAATGGCCATAACTCGCATAATTTACAAGCAATTCAAAATCTAAATACACCATTGGATAGGGCGTTGAATTTACCATCTTTCTAGTGGTTATACAAAATTTTTTGTAAGGACGTGGTGTGTGAAAAATCAACTCGTAAAGTCAATTTTGTAAAATTGACAATTGTAAAAATTTTGTAAACAATTTTGTAAACAAAAACTTTGTAAATTTGTAAACAATTTTTGTAAAACTTTGTAAACAATTTTGTAAAAAAAATTGTAAATTTTTTAAACAATTTTGTAAACAAAAACTTTTGCAAATTTTGTAAACAATTGTAAAAATGTCCTACTTTTTCTTTTGATTATTAAGGTTTTACTTTCACATGATTTTTCACGTACCTACCTCTGCATCAAAAACTACGCAAAAATCTCAGCTTTCCAATGGTATGATTTGTTTGAATTTTACTCCACCAATTAGGGGTAAAAAATATGTTTGAATGCTAAAAAACGTGGTTGCGCTCATGGAAATGAAGGTTTACTGGTTCGTTGGGCCTCGGGCAGGTTCGACGAAATATTGGAGAAATTCCACGTCATTCTCAACGCTGTTAGACTGATTCCATCGCCGTTGGTTTGTGGAAGCTCAGTATTGAATTTTGGTAGGTCCGAATCTTTTTTTTAATTTACTTATGCATTTATTTAAGCCCGGATTGAATGTTCAATTCTCGCAACTCCCCTAGCACATTATTCTACAGGATTAAATAATGAAATAATTGTGATTCAAATCGTGTGTTTCATATCGTGTTTGTGTTGTTGTTTTTCTTGATTAGCTTCAAGGAAAGTGTTGGTATTCGAAACTTACGTCTGACGTTGTTTTCAAGAGGAAGGTCCTAAGATGTTTACAGTGAGGTCTGATAAAGAAGTTGTAGGAAGCAGGAAAAGGCATGCGGTCACGCCTTCATGTTCTGATGAACAAGCCTTTATTTCATTGATTTACACCGATCAGTCGCAATGGCTCCATTCACCAATGTCGAATACAGAGACATGCTTTTCATATACGGTTTAAAAATGAACAACTCAACAAATAACTCGGCATAGTTTCCGGTCTCCAGTAGCTTGAAAAATCCATGGTCGGGTTGATAAGGCTTTCTGATGAGACTCATGGAATAGAGTCGTCTTCCACGTAAATCTGGCGCCATATTTTGTCGAAATCGCTGCATTAACATCTTCTTCTGGAAGGACGATGCGTGTATAAGGGCATTGCCCCTCGTTTTGCCAGATCATCTGCTTTCACATTGCCAGCTACTCCATGGTGTCCCTTTACCCATATCAGAACAACTATAATATCTTGGTTCTGACACTCGTACAACATTTGTATAATTTCTGCGACGACGGTTCTATTTGCCTTGGACGGAACCGGATTTCCCAATAACTTGATAATACTCAGAGAGTCTGTACATACGGCAACCGTATCGCCCGCAGCAGAGCTTTCCAAGACATATCTCACGCACATATTGATGGCCACAACCTCCGCAGTGAATGAGCTTGAGTTAGGTGACAGACAGTTTATCCTTTATAGGGATAAAATTTTAAATGCTTGCATACGAGTCTGCAACACATTGGGACACTTTCATGTCAACCACTACACAACAAGGTAGTGAAGTAAGGTTGTTAGTTCATGTATCCAAGCATCAAAATAAGAAAACAGTTGATTGTTCTCTACGCAACACAGTGAGTCGATTTTATTTATTTATTGGTCGCTTGAGCAAGACTTGCTTAGTTTTCGTGACGATTTTTCAGTTTATGTGCCAAAGCAAAGACATGAAAATGTCAAAACAACAAAACGTAGCTAGCCGGTCATTCATACCTCCACATCTATAAATTGGACTAGTCCGACGTACACCAAAATATCGTTATACTCGTATATTTATTCTATATGCATATGATTTTTGGAAACACTTCTGGGATCGTTTTAGGATGTTCAAAAACGGATTTCAGTGAAAAAAATATTTTTCTAAGAAATCCATACCAGAAGTTTTGAGTCTATTGCAATGGCTTCATTTCCTTGAAAATTCGCTAATACTTGAGAACGACTTTTCGAATTTAGGTGTTGATGCGGGGCTCAAAAACAAGTGCAACCGATAGAATCACCAATTTTTGTGAGAGTTTTCATGCTCACCTAAAAAACATTACCTACCCCCATCCTGACATTTTTTTCCCCCTTCATTTGGCATTAGCCCGGTGCCATAGCCATGAAGCGTTTATTTAACACTCCGAAGGTCGCGCCCCAAAAGTTACTTAGATGGTCGCGCTGGTCCTGTGAGATCCATCTAGAAGTGATGGAGTTTTTCAATGAAAATCACCCCCATTTTTATATTTTAGGAGCTAGAAAACGTAGTAAAGTAGAATTGACCTATTTTCTGGTGAAAATGATAGTTTACAAGCAGAAAAAGGTGTATTTCTTGGAAAAAACTAAAGACTGAAAAATATGACTTTATCTCGAAATCAAATGTAAGTTTCTCTGTGAATAGCAGTCAGGTACACAACATAATGTATGCATACAATAGAATACATGGCAAAAAAGTTGCATCCTTACAAAAAACAGGTACCTACCTGGATAGAATAGGAATTAAATGAATAATAGTTACTTAGATCAAATTACGAATATAACAAAATCCATCATCGTGTTGTATGGAAGGTTAGTAAAACTCATCACAATTATTGAATTATTGATTATTTTTGTTTTGTATATATGAAAAATACAAAAGGCGGTAACTTATAAGTAACAATAGTACAAATCGTTTGTACAAACTAGCTTATAGGTATTTTCAGACTTTCATTGTTTATTTATTTTCATTTAATGTAGAATGGCAAAAACATTATAGCGAACGAAATAGTTTCATGCAAAGTGTAAAATTACTACAAGAAAGAGAAAAAAGGGAAATTAGAAAAAGTTACATGCTCGGCCATGTGGATCTATCAGATCCGAATGAAGATTGCACCACACGGGAGGACCGGCTGACTTCCATGATCACACAGAGTCCAAAAGCAACTCAAGAAAAGAAGGTACTGGGAGAGGGAGCCCCCTTCATTGAAGGGTTGGCTGGGAACAGACCAAAGTCCGTCAGTGGATCTCTCAGATCCCAGCGCGACCATCGGAGTGTTAAAAAAATAAAAAAGTAAACGATCTGCTCCAATCTTTTAAAAAAAGAATAAATAAATATAAATACGTTAAAAATTTCACATTTTTAGAGGAAATCAAATTTTTACATCAATTTTTTTTATCGAAAATACGTAATGCTTTGTAGACTCGTTGTGACCTCGAATGAACAATCAGATCATAATGGGCTGGATTATCCAGATACTGGGCCACTGAACCCAGCATAGCCTGTCTCGCCCGCCTGTTTCTTGGACACTCGATGATGACGTGTTTCAGCGTCTCCTCCAAGCCACAATCCTCACAACTCGGTGAATCACGCAAGCCAATGCGATGCAGGTACGCACCACACAGCCCATAATTTGATCGTATTCTGCCGATCAGCCGAATCTCCGGTCTACTCAATTCGAACTGTGAGAACCAAGGCCTCACAGATACTCGAGGGTTCATTATTCGGTATTGAACTCCGAATCTTGCACATTCATTGGCGCTTCAACTGTCTATATGCGACAACATAATGGTCGGTGTATGGCAAACAAATGTGTAAGGAAACGCCGTTATGCCGAGCCGAGTTAGACAATGAGTCAGCAACCTCGTTTCCCTTCACTCCAACGTGAGCCCTCGTCCATACGAACTGTACTTCCTGTCCCTGAGTGTTCATTTGGTATACTGTTGCCAGTATTTCCATAAGAATGTGGTTTACACTTGGACTGTCTGTCACCACAACCACCAGCTCTTCCCTCTGTACTCCAGCATAGATAAGGGCCTCCCGAATCGCAACCGCCTCGCATGTAAAGACTGAAGCATCCTGACATTATCCATTACAAGAGTGCGGCTCAACCAAATCGAGACATCATTCAAAGATTCCAGAACGGAGTGCTAAAAAAAGTTATCTATGCACCATGGTACTTTCGAAACCAACGTCCCCATCATGAGCTTCAGATTGAAGCAATAAACGATGCTATAAAGCTACTAGCTGTGAGAGACCTGCATTAGCTAAGTTGTTACATCGACGAGGATGCTGTACATCTCCTCGATACAAGAGATAACATCAGAAGATTGAAGCGTACCAAACCACTTCACCTAGCTTACTTGTGAAGCAGTGAAGTGAAACATCCACCATAATTGACAAACCTCAGTGATATATCTTAGTTTGAATACTTATCCATATTTTCAAAATAATATTGATAATAAGTTACACTTCGTGCAATAAAGAATTGAAAAACGTCTGCCAAGTGGGCGAGGCACATAGCTACTTCGTATACATAACCCAATTGTATAGATGAATCTCTAAGTAGCTTCCACTACCCTCATAGAGGACCATCTACACGCCAATCTGAACAATACAGAAAAATTTCGTCGAAATCTGATGGAAAATGTAAAAGTTATGGCTGTTCATAGGGGACCATCTACAACCGAATTCGCACATTCCCTGTAAAATTGAAAAATCGGATGATAAATGTAGAAGTTATGGCTGTTACAAGGATTGAAAACAGAAAAGTAGTGTTCGAAGATGGTGGTCGTACCAAGCGACTAGACATCACCAAGGGATGCCCACAAGGCTCTGTCTTAGGACCGCAACTGTGGAATATTCTGTTCGACACTATCTTAAGAACGATCGAACTACTTGATGTTGAGATGGTAGCGTATGCTGACGACTTAGTGATGTTTATAAAAGGGGATAGTAGGCTAGCCATTGAAACAAAAGCTGGTGTAGTTATGACAGAATTGGTTAACATCTGCACTGGGGTCAAGCTAGAAATAGCTTCCAATAAAACAGTAATGATGTTGCTAAAGGGCAAATTGGCAAGGGATCCCATAGTTCGGGTCCTCGACACCAGGCTGACATATGTGAGGGAAGTCAAATACCTTGGTGTGACATTTGGTGAGCGACTAAATGTCCTCCCCCACATAGCTGATGTTGGGCAGCGTGCATGGAGCGCTTTTGCCAAAACATGCCGCCTCGCTGGCTCCGAGTGGGGTATTGGATTCAGGGAATTGCGTGAGCTGTACAAGAGTTTATTCCTCGGAATACTTCTCTATGCCATCCCAGCTTGGGGGCACAAGCTCAACGGCAAGCACTGGGCCAAGCTAGGTTCACTGCAACGCAAAGCCCTGATCAAGGTGAATAGGGCATACAGAACGGCTCCCACAGTAGCCATGCCAGTTTTAGCTGGAGTTCTCCCCATACACCTTGAGGGCTGGCGTCGTTGGGCCGAATACCGACTGACTAAACGTACTCGTTTCAGAATCCCAAGGATATTTGAGGAGCTGGGTAATTCTGGCGAACTGACCGTTGAGGAGACAAAGAAAGCTAGACATGACTTGAACGAGACCCTACTTGACGTTTGGCAGTTTGAATGGGATAATGCCCCTAAGGGGAGACTCCCTCACGGATTCCTCCCCAGTGTAAGGTCGAGAATGGAGAAGGGATGGCTCGTGCTGACGCACGAAGTCACTCAGTTTTTGGTTGGTCATGGTGAATTTGCTGGTAAACTTGCTGAACTTGCACTGGTAGAACCCCTGCCCTGTGTGTGTGGATCCGAGGAACTGGCAGACCATGTTCTGCTGGAGTGCCCCGGATTTGCTGACATCAGGCAGCACTGGAGTCTGGAGGATGCTTCCATAGGTAGCATTTTAACTAATCCTACTGGGCTATCTCGACTGCGAGGGTTTGCCAATGAAGCAATACCCAGACTGAGAGATAGACCCAAAACCAGAACCAGAAGAAGTTAGAGAGGACTCTTGCACGATGATTGTACTGGCTTGACCGAAATCTGACATCAACTGCCACTAGAGTGGCATTGACCAATGGTACCTTAAACCATATCCCGATTAGCAACTGAGACCACAGACGGACTAAAACAGTGTTCAACGATCCCAACCCATGGTAAATGGGTACTCATTGGAGGACGTAGGTCTTGACCATCCTGCATGAGGCTCCCGACAGGGAGTAATTCCTGTCCAAGACGGAGGCAATATTGCCACGTCGGGTTAACCTTTGGACGGTTGGGTTTGTACAACCGTCCCCAAACCTTTGACCAGTTGGGTTCTATACAACTGGTCCTCATACGGGTACCGAAGTGCGTTATGCCTCCCTCTCCTGTACCCCCTTAATGTTAGGGCACCGGCTCATGCCTCTGACAGGAGTAGAGCGGTTAGGGAGCAGGTACAAATTCTCTGCTTCCGGGCCTGTTACCTGGTCGGGCTTCTGGGGATAGCAGTAAGGCCGTAAAAGGCTCATTACTCATCTCAAATACCAGTACCACGGGCGAGGGGAGCCCCAGGCTACAGATGCGCTGACCTCGGTCAAAGCATCACCTGCCTGCCCCTCAGTAGAGGTTGGATTCGTGGTGGTCGTGGTTGAGCAAACCCTACTTCATGGGCTTGTACCAAGAAGGCTACAAGGGGAGAGATGGCCTCTTCAAGGGCTTGCCCTTGAAGATGTCACTCGGCATGTGAGTTCTGTTATGAACTCGGGCACCAACCTGTCTAGTTGGTAGAACCTTAGCTAGAAGGTTCGGCCTTACCTGTGGTGTTAATTCAAACAGGTACCTAGAGGAGCTGACAGTCATGACTAGCTCCCCTAGGGCTCTCGTGTGGTGAGTTCCTTCCACTCCCTCGATCACCCTTCTAGGGTTTTCGGGGTTTCATCTATCTGCTTGCAGATAGAGGGGGTTGCGAAATCCTGTTTGGATCGGCTCTCCCAGAAATCAAATAGTAGTTATTTGTTACAAGGAATTCACGTTTGCGCATGCTCAGCGGCTACTATCGATCCGGGGGTGATGATTTTCATAGGGGACCATCTACACGCCAATCAGCACAATCCATGAAAAATTCATCAAAATTAGACTATAACTTCATATAGTTTTGTTACAAGGATTTCATGACAGACAGGCACGGAACCAAAATCTTTCAGGAAGGTCTAAAACGTAAAACGCGAGTGGAAATTTCGATTTTGGAGAACTTTTTCTTCCAAGCTTGAAAAGTGAAAACAAAGCTTCCGGTACCAAAGTAGACTCGGAAGCAAAACAGCACTCCTAGGCTGATTCCGAATCTCCCCGAGCACACATCACCTAGGTATATTCAACACAACATTTTCCAAAATCGACTCAATTTTCAAACATTGCTTACAAACTTTGCTCTTACTTACAATCATTTGCCTTTCCGCCCTCCACCTGATGAGTAGCTGCCAGAACTAGAACTAGCTTGGGCGCTGCTGTACGACCCGCTGCCTCCACCTCCTTGGTATCTACCGCCGCCTCCGCTAAGGAAAGTAATTAACCTTTATCAACGGTGCATCAATTACAGGTACACTTCACCATCAAAGCAGCCAAGAATCAAAGTAAGTGAAACATCTATTTATAGAAACTAAATAAATATAATTACTGCTCTTTAGAAACTAAAACGCTGCAAATTATTACACATCGGTTTATTATTTTTCTGTGTAGATCACTCCAGTATCTAAATCACACCTACAGCATTAGTTCATAATTTCTCAGCTAGAAATAGTAAAGCATTTTTCCCATTATCTCAAACTTTACCAAAATAAGTAACTGATCTCATTTCATCTAACTCAAAGGAAAAACGCTTTATTATCCCTAGCGGAGTATTCATGAACTAATGCTGTACGTGTGATTTAGACGCTCGTATCATCACTAGCCAAGCAAAGAACGCGGCTTTTCAGGCGATCTACCCAGTCAAATACCAACCAACCACATTTTTGCTCAAGGTAGAAATTTACTGGGTAGAATTTTACAGTTATCGCACAAACTTGAACTTTAACTATAAAAAAAACTCATAAAAACAACTTTAACAACTTTAACTAAAAAAAAATATTTTTATAACTTACGATTAGGCAACGGTTTTTCCTCTCGTTTTTCCTGTCTTCTCAACATTTCCGAATTCTAGCGATAGCTTTCATTTTGTGCTTGTGTAAAATTTTAAAAAGTTAATTTATTCTAGTTCATTCTGAGGGTTCTATATCAAGTTTACTTTGACTGAAAGTACCAACCAGCGAAACATCGTTCACTGAGAATTGTGGGCCTCATTGTACAATGAAAGCGGTTTGGTTCTTGGAAGCTATGGAAGCACAACTGAGCAACATGAAGCTGTATTCAGAGAAACGAAAACGCAGCAAATGATTACAAGAATGGTTTATTGTTCAACTCATTAAATCACCCATTTGTAAAGAACCTCTGGAATCGACCACAGAAAAAACTGTTTTCAATCCCCCCCCCCCCCCCACCAGGGAAAATGAATTTGTTGGTTTACGTTTCAAGGTACGTAGAATCAGAAAATTGAAGAACGCTGCAAATTATTACACAAAGGTTTATTTTTTTCTCTTTGGATCACTCGTCTGCAAAGAACTCGGGTCGTTTTTAATTAACTAAGTAATTAATTATTCAAGTAATTTTTAATTTAAAAGAATTTTTAATTTGTAAAATACACATGTTTGGCACCAATAACCATAACGGTTGAACACGCCTATTGAAAGAAAACGCTGCAAATTATTACAGAATGGTTTATTATTTTTCTACATAGATCACTCGATCACCAACCATCCAACATGAAGAAAAATATCGATCGCATTTCGGTCAGCTAAAATTTGAACGGAGATTAGGCCTCTTTTGCGATTCACACTCGTGTTTCTGATTTATAGTACGTGAAACCCTTAAATTCTCGTAGAGAGAGAACGGTTTGTCCTACAGGGCTCCGCGTGGTCTCGGAAAATTCAAAAAATTCTATACTATTTTAAATTGATGGAAAAACGATACATTTGTATAAAAAATTTTGAGTGAGGGCGTTTTCAAAATTTCATAATTCATTTTTCGACCTTCAGAAGTGACCTTCATCAACCAAAATCTTCAGGGCACAACTAGACCCCAAATGGAGCCTACATACCAAATTTCATCAAAATCGGTCAATGCTAAGTGGCAAAAGTGCCGCGTACGGCGGACGGCCAAATTTTGGTTTATTATTTTCAATAATGAACCTTTGGAATCGACCAACATAACATTTTTTTTTAACACCCCTCAAAATTTGATGGTTTACGTTTCAAGGTACGTAGAATCCGAAAATCGAATAAAAATTTTCCGTCCGTCCGCCGTACGCGGCACTTTTGCCACTTAGCATTGACCGATTTGGATGAAATTTGGTATGTAGGCTCCATTTGGGGTCTAGTTGTGCCCCGAAGCTTTTGGTTGATGTAGGTCACTTCTAAGGGTTCAAAAATGAATTTTGAAATTTTGAAAACGCCCTAACTCAAAAAATGTTGATATAAAGGTATTGTTTTTACTTCAATTTAAGATTCTATAGAATTTTTAGAATTTTTTGAGACCACCCGGAGCTCTGTAGGACAAACCGTTCGCTCCCTACGAGAATTTAAGTGTTGGACGTACGATAAATCAGAAACACGAGTGTGAATCGCAACAATAAACAATAAACAGAAAACAATAATCCATTGTGTAATAATTTGCAGCGTTTTTATTCGATTTTTGGATTCTACGTACCTTGAAATGTAAACCAACAAATTTTGAGGGTGTTAGAAAAAAATTTTTTTTGTTCGATGCCAAAGGTTCATTATTGAAAATAATAAACCAAAAAAGCGATTCACACTCGTGTTTCAGATTTATCATAAGACCAACCCATTGGGAGCGAACCGTTCCTACAGAGCTCCGTGTGGTCTCATTCGATTCTACAAATTCAATTCTATTTCAAGTTGGTGAAAAACGATATTTTTGTTTCGAGAGTTTTCGAGCTAGCTCGTTTCTGAGTGACTGTCACTAACTAGACTTTAAATGAAGCACATATATTATATCAAAATTCATCAAAATCGATCCATGCTAAGTAAAGAGAGAAATTCTTATTCGGTTTTTCGGTTCCTACGTATCTTAGAACGTAAACAATCAAATTTTGAGAAGAATTTTGTTTTTATGCCCGATTCCAAAGGTTCATCATTGAGAATTATAAACTAAAACTGACCAATTAGCATGACATGCTACTGACACATTGTGTTTTACTGATAGTTAAGAAACTTACCCTCCTCCACATTTTAAGCAACCTCTCTTCGTTCGACGCAATTCTCCTCCCGTCGGAATTCTGTGTAATTCACCGTGGCTATTACTTTCTACCCATTGTCTTGTAAGCTGCATTATCTCCGCCGTTGACAACTTAACCTTCTGATCTTCGGGTTTAGCTGAAAAACTCCATAATTTAAATGTCACGAAATATACAAAGTTTCGTTGATAAGATGTCATAAAGTGAATGGAATGAGGGGAAGAATGAATTAACTCCGAAATTCTTATTCGTCAGAAATCAATGAACATTGTAATTGTAAAATCTAAAAAGATGTATTTTGTTATTACTTACAATCATGGATTATTTCAACATAGTTGAACAACCACTCTTATAAAATCCCGATGGTGGTTCCGTTTCATTCTTTTCAAAAATTCATTATATGTATTGATACTGGGCGAATAAAAAAAACCAAAAAACTCGGCCCTCGACACCCCGACGGTTATTGCTTAGAGCCTTCGGTTAAAATTCAAGAAACATGGAACATGCTTTAGCCGAGTTTTGTTTGTTTGTTGTTTCCTTCTACTAGGAATTCGTTGTCAGTTCTTTTAATTTAGCTCTTTATGGGCCTGCATTTCAAATTGTTCGTCATTTTATAAACCTGTTGATGTCCCAAATGTAAGATTGGACAACACTCAACAGAAAGAAAATCCACACATGTGTGGTTAGTGCACTAATCCGTTTTAGACCATTCTGAATCCAAATCCGCAGAAAAAACCATAGGTGTATGTCCGTGTGTTTGTGTGTGACAAAATCTTGTGTCGTCTGCACAGGCCTTAGTTTTCAACCGAATTCGTGGTTCGTTTTTGACATTTTATGTCTTTACTATGGCACATAAATGAAAAATCGTCACGCGGGGAGCGTTACGAGGGGAGCGTTACGCGGAAATTTCTGATGATTTTCTCGTACAACCAATCGTTCCTAGGGAAAACTAACTTTCTCATTTTCCACCCCGCGAAAATCGTTCACCACTCATTGAAAAGCTCTCAATTTATTATGTCTCAACAAGCTAATGTTTGGCCTTCCTATTTTGAAAGTGGATACAGCTTTCGTACAAGTACGCAACCACGAGAGACATTTTATGTCTTATCTTCCTCTCACGATCATGTTGACATCTCATTTGTTACTCACGATCATAATATAGTAACATATTATGTTACTAAACATGCGCATAATTCAGCTTTCCGTACAGGTACATTCATATTAGGGACCATGTACCATGTTCAATAAATTGAGAGCTTTCCAACGAGTGGTGAATTGCCAAAGTCACTAAGCTCTCATACTGTACACAATCATCTACCAATTTTGGTGATGATCAATGAAGCAGATTTCCGGGGCAATAGGTATATATGGTTAACCTCCAATCTTGAATTATTAGGAGCTGAAGAACATTCAACAAAACAACATCAAAAGACCGATTACCGTTATTCCTGAGCCATACTCTTTTGAAAACACAAACGGTGGACACAGCTTTCGTACAAGTACGCAACCACGAGAGACATTTTATGTCTTATGTTTAATAAATTGAGAGCTTTCCAATGAGCGGTGAACGATTTTTGTGGGGTGGAAAATGAGGAAGTTAGTCTTCCCTAGGAACGATTGGTTGTATGCGAAAATCATCAGAAATTTTCGTGTAACGCTCCCCGCGTAACGATCCCCGCGTAACAAATCCCGCGTGACGATTTTTCATTTATGTGCCATAGTAAAGACATAAAAATCTTTAAAAAATTGGAAAGCTCTCAATTGATTAAACATAAGACATAAAATGTCTCTCGTGGTTGCGTACTTGTACGAAAGCTGTATCCACCGTTTGTGTTTGTAGATGTTATGTATTTTTCAAAAAACTTCTGAGGATCATCAATTTTCAATTTAAAAGTCTTCATTTTTCAGGGATTTGTGCAAACAATTTTTGGCTTTAGAAGCTATTTTTTCAACTACTGCAGAGTTCTGCAAGAACCGCGGAGCACCCTTCGACAATTTTTTCTTCAAGCAGTCTTGTTTTATTGTATGATATATTAAGAGATTGAGCCTGGAAATGTATGAATGGGGCTATTTATACGGCAAAAGAGGCCTAATCTCCGTTCAAATTTTATCTGAGTAAAATGCGATCGCTGTTCATTTCTTCGATTTGTTTACAGTTCTGCCTTCTGCGTAACCAGTAATCAAATTTCGATATGAAGCTTTCTATTTTTCGAATCGAGTGTGAAGCGTTTAGTTCTTTCTAATAAACTTGATTGTGAAGGTGTGAAGTCAGTATGGTGTGGTAGGTAGTACCTACCAATAGTTGGTAGGTAAGACTGAGAGCTAACCGAAACACAAACGGTGGATACAGCTTTCGTACAAGTACGCAACCACGAGAGACATTATATGTCTTATGTTTAATAAATTGAGAGCTTTCCAATGAGTGGTGAACGATTTTTGTGGGGTGGAAAATGAGGAAGTTAATTTTCCCTAGGAACGATTGGTTGTACGTGAAAATCATCAGAATTATTCGACACGGAAAACTATCTAGTTGTGTACTACGTCGCCGAAATGTCGAATTTTGCCTTTTAAGGTGGTGGGGGAAAGGGGGGTAATGCTCAAAAAACGTGCGTTTTTGCACATAATGTTGTGTACTTTGCCCAGGCCTCAAATTCCCTACCGATTTGCGTGTTTCTTTTTTTGTTCGACTCAAACATCTTCCGAATTGCACACTATTTCACCAGAGTATCAAAATTAGCATTATGGGGAGATAATATTGACAAAATATCCGATTTTTTACTGTTTCGGCTCCTTTACAGCTTACTAATTGAACCCAAGCTTTGAAATTGAGGAAAAAATTGTATTATTGATGCTCACTATGAGCTCTCTGTCTCACATGCTTCACGTAGGATAGGTACGTAGGATAGGCGTGGTGAAAGTTCTACTTCTAGCTACTTATAGGAACCTACTATTTCTATCTGATTAGTACCGAATCTCCATTGCTCATCAGCACGCCGCCTTCCGCCATTCTGGAAAACTACAACTTTGACTTCGACATTCAAAGTCTTTCTTCTTCTTTTCATTTGCTGCAATAGCGTTCCAAACTATTGATATTTTTTTGCAATTTGCTCGGATCATCAGCAATCATCAGAACTCTCACATCAATATTCCCAACTCTGACACCATAAACCAGCTCCTCAATCTTTCAGGCATATTGAGAACAACGGAGTGGAGAGGGGGCATCCCTGCTTCACTCCGCACTTTGAAGTACTCTGATCTGCCACCTCCAGTCCACCGGCCGGAGATGCCTCCGAGTAAAGATTCCGAAGCATCGTCACAATTTTGTTCAAAATACCCATCACAATAACTTGAAGAACAAATGCGCATGATTCACGGTGTCGAATGTAGATTTCAGATCAACGAAGAATCCATACAATTGACCCCCTGGATGATCCAATTTCAGGCTTACGATGCTGGTCAATGCAAAAATCGAATCAGTTGTAGAGCAGCCACGGCGGAAACCCGATTGAAATTCAGTCAGCAGATCGTAAGTCTCTATAAGTAAGTTTATAAATGATAAACCCCAGGAGTCTGCAACGTTTTATGGGTCGCCCTTTTTGAAGAGTGGGAATACTAATGATTCTCTGAAGGATGTAGGAGTTTCTCTTCTTTCATAGATACAATTGAAAAGTTTCAATAGAATCATTTGGAATTCAGATTTGGAGTGCTTATAGAATTCAAAGGGTATCTCATCACTCCCTGGGGCCCTGCCATCTTTGGCAGATATTATGGGGAGATGATACCGACAAAATATCCGATTTTTTGATATTTCGGCTCCTTTACAGCTTACTAATTGAACCCAAGCTTTGAAATTGAGGAAAAATTCTCATCATACCTCCGGATTTTCATAAATTATTCTCTGTACCACCATGGAACTAATAGTGGTGCCACCATGGTGCCAGGGCACCATAAACTACAAATGTCGAGTTCTTTTTGTGTGTGTTTCACCTTGAATACGGATATTAAATTCGACAAAAAGCTAAACTGGCATAATTCCAACTTTTTTTTCAATTTTCAATTTTTATAATTTTACTACAAGAAGTAATAGTTTTCTTTAATTTAATTGAAACATCTTTTATTCCCGAATTTGTGCCTTTATTGGTTACCCTTTTCCTTCCGTGTTTGCTAACAATGTGTGCAAATGGATAAAAACTTTGTAAGGGAAATAAGAAAGGGGATAAATGAAGAAAAAGATGGTGGTGCTCTAATTTTGAGCAAGAGTATATATTACATACCCTGTTATATTCAATGTTTCTTGAACTTCCCATAAATTGATGGTTTAGAATTTCTTCTAAGACTAATTCATCACATTTGTTAACTTTTCAGGCACCTCATTGTGTTGATTTGTTTCTTATAATGAATTGTTCTGAACCTCTGCATATCAGTAGAACTTCCCGAATGAATAATGAATGGCAGTTGAATGTATGAATAATCTGATCACTTCATTAATGCATTGATTCATGCAGGTAGGTAATTGATACGTCAACTTACTACTTTCTTGTGTTGTGGACCCATCATCTCCTAAGCCCAGCGAGGTCACCGACAACACCACGACAGCCAGTAGTACCAAGTGTAAACCTCCAGCCATTACAGTGATCGAGAGGAAAACGGATGCAATTAACAACCACCTGCCTGCATATATAGTGTACCTCCCCACTATCTCAAGACGCGATTAGAACCAATTTTCCTCATTTCAGGCTACAAGGCGAACAGGATCTGATGTTGCCATTATGAATGAGGATAAACAATAGGAGTGTTTACAAGGGGATACCTTGAGTTATTTTTGGTTTATTATTTTCAATAACAAACCTTTGGAATCGACCAAGACATTTTTTCTACCCCCCACCCCACAAAATTTGTTCGTACGTAGAATCCAAAATCGAATAAAAATTTGGCCGTACGGCGTACGTGGCACTTTCCTCAGTTAGCATTGACCGATTTTGATGAAATTGGGTATGTAGGCTCCATTTGGGGTCTAGTTGTGCCCCGAAGATTTTGGTTGATGAAGGTCACTTCTAAGGGTTGAAATTTTGAAAACGCCCTAACTCAAAAATTTTGATATGAAGGTATTGTTTTTCCATCAATTTAAGATAGCATAGAATTTTTAGAGACCACGAGGAGCCCTGTAGGACCAAACTGGTCGCTCCCTACAGAATTTAAGGGTTGGACGTACGATAAATCAAAAACACGAGTGTGAATCGCAAAAGAGGCCTATCTCCGTTCAAAATGTTAGCTGACCGAAATACGATCGATGTTTTTCTTCAAGTTGGTTGGTGGTAATATGGCAAAGCCCTGTTTTTTGCAGACGAATGATCAATATAGAAAAATAATAAACCTTTGTGTAAGATTTTCAGCGATTTTACACATTCGAGTTCAGCGCTGCCACTGCCATGCTTTATTGTCTATCATTTTGTTACTTGAACATTTTGATACTCTTAAAACTGTTGACTTGAAATGCGAAGTTAATTTATAAAACCCTTGTCCACCGTCCAATTTGCCGCCACTTTGACCAATATAACAAAACTATACACAAGTAAATTATTACACAACAGTTTATTATTGCTTCCGAGCCTACCACGGTAGCGGAAGCATTGTTTTCACTTTTCAAGGTTGAAAAGAATCTCAGGGTTCTCTAAAATCAAAATTTCACTCGCGTTTTACGATAAGATTTTTTTCAACAATTTTTGGTTAATTGTCTATCTGCTTGTCCTTGAAGATCGTGTGTCTACAAATCCTTGTAACTGGCTAAACTATACGAAGTTACTGCCCCGATTCCGATGAAATTATTAGGGATTATGTGGGTTGGTGTGTAGACGGTCCCCCTATGAAAATCATCGCTCCTGGGTTGATATTAGTCTCTGCGATTGCGCGAACGTAACTACTTTGTAACAGCCGTAACTCCTTCATTTTCCACACGAATTCGATGAAGTTCTCAGGAATAAGCTATCTTCACTCGTTTGCTAGACTACTCTCTCAACACCTAACTACTGTCCGATTTGCCTAAAATTTGGTAGTGCACTTCTCATTTCTGACGACTTCCTTTTCCATTACCTACCCAACCAAGTTATGAATCATGAGAAAGCACTTGGCATACCTAATAATCTCTCATCACGTAATTGTTCGATTTTCCTCATATTTTGGTTATTATTTTTAATAATGAACCTTTGGAATCGACTAAGAAAAAAATTTTTTTAACGCCCCCTCAAAATTTGATGGTTTACGTTTCAAGGTACGTATAATCCAAAAATCGAATACAAATTTGGCCGTCCGTCCGCCGTCCGCCGTACCTTTGCCACTTAGCACTGACCGATTTTGATGAAATTCGGTATCAATTCGGCTCCATTTGGGGTCTAGTTGTGCCCGAAGATTTTGGTCGATGTAGGTCACTTCTAAGGGTTCACAAATGAATTTTGAAAACGCCCTAACTCAAAAAATTCGATATAAGGTATTGTTTTTTTCTTTAATTTAAGATTCTATAGACTTTTTAGAATTTTTTGAGACCACCCGGAGCTCTGTAGGACAAACCGTTCGCTCACTACGAGAATTTAAGGGTTGGACGATGTCCAATGGACATACGATAAATCAGAAACACGAGTGTGAATAGCAAAAGAGGCCTAATCTCCGTTCAAATTTTAGCTGACTGAAATACGATCAATGTTTTTCTTCATGTTGGATGGTTGGTGGCTTTGCAGACGAGTGATCTATAGAAAAATAATAAACCATTGTGTAATAATTTGCAGCGTTTTGTTAAGGGACTTGGCCGATCTGACGACCTTCAATGTGATCAACCATCCAATAATAGATGAGTAGGACGCTATGTGCTACACCAACTTGGCATACCTAATATTCTATCATCACGTAATTGATGAACTCGTGAGGCTCAGATCCCCCTCGAACACCAACTCATATTAACACTCTCAGCGTGGAATCAATTTTGGGTACTTTCGCCCCTGCCTGAATTTTGGAAAGGGTTTACATTCAACTATAGTGCATTTATTTTAATCAGGGAAGTTTGTAGTGGTATTTAGTGCGCGTACACGAAGAAATCAATTTTTAAAATTTGATGCCATATGGCATCATCCGACAGAGGGAAAGAACCAGGGTGTGTAAATCCACAAAATGCACATGTTTTTCCCTCTGACGGATGATGCCATATGACATCATGCTCAGAAAACGTATAGGTATATTTCTTCGACTATGATCACTTTCTGTGCACGAAAAAAGCACTCAAACGTATTTTTGTTCCAAACATTTTGGGTCAACTGTGGCCGAGCGAGCTACGGCGTGTGTCTCTGGAGACGAGACTCGGACCGTTGCAGGGGCCTTGAGTTCGGAGCTCGCCTCGGGAGCATATTTTTCGGACAAGTCGGTCGCAGTTCCCCCTCGTCCCAACCAGTGCGGTGAGGCCGATGGGAAGCCATGAGCGAAATCATCAGAACAAATTCTGCCTGTAGGAAGACAGCTGATGGCGTCCGCGACGCCAGCAATGGCAGTCGGACGAAAATCCAACCTGCAATGGTTGTTTACTTTACTTGTTCCAAGCATTTGCTCTTTGAGTCATTCTGCATGATATAGAATTAGATACAGAGTCAGTATGAAAAGAACCTAAATTTAACACAGTAAAACCGTGTAAAAAAAGACTTTGCAGCGTGGAAAATCAAAAATTGTTAATGAAATTTCTAAGAAATATCAATAAATGTGGTATTTAACGAAAACCAGTGGCTTCATGAAGATAAACGAACGCTTTCGGTACTTTGTTCCAGGAGAGAATGAGAAAATTGAGGAATAACTGACTCCCTCCCCAAAAACGTCACTTGTAAACATTGAAAATGGTGAAAACAAATCCGAAGGCCACTTTATGATAGTCAGATAGCTAAAGAAGCCCACTAAACAAGAAGGAACCCTTAAAAACGTTCTGTAACCTGCCACTGACATTTGAATTTTCGAGCGCCTCAGGAATGAGATGATGTCATATTATGGCATCATCCGTTATAAGGACATTGCGGGATGATGCTATAAAGCATCATAATTTGAACATACAAAAATGGTCCGTCAATGAATCAGTCAGATTATTCGAGATTAGCTACCCTGGATCATTGATTCAACGGGATATGGATACGAGGGAACTATGTGCTACACCCACTTGGGAGACATTTGTAATCTAATCAAACTAAACCTTGTTAACACTTCAGTCCTTCAACTCAGCCGCAATAAGTTCTGAACGATTTTCTGTAAGTTAGATTGACGATAGTACGCACTTGAGCATTCTGGCCTTACAAATGAAGATTGCGGTAGTCGGCGCCTTAATTTTCCCATCAAACGCTGTAACAAAATGACCTCCCAGGAACTGAGGAAACTCCCGAGGTCGGATTAGAGGCAACCTGATTCGAATCACGCCATAATATAGGGTTCCAGTAATAATTGGATGCAATGACTGCCACGTGCTGGTAACAATTCGCGGAATATTCATACGTATTTCATACATGCTGAACATATGAACATAGGTATCATCAAGATGATCAGTAATTTAATTGGCAACATTATTCTGAATAATCACTTTAGGAGCCCCAAAAAATTGGTAAATAAGAAAGGGTCATAATCCTCTAAAGTTAAATCTATAGATCACCAATCAGGCATTCATTCATGAGAATTTAACTTTACGTACAGCAGAACTGTTTATTTAGTTGGTCCGTAAAATTTAATAATAATTTATTTTATTTTTCTGAAGTACTAGTGAAGAGCTTTTCAGCTCCATCATAACATTCTTAGAACAAATGAGAGTAAACAAATTGTTAGTTACCTACATGTAAAGACACCAGAATACCTTGAAATCTAGGTAAGTAGATTGTCAAAGGCCGTTCTTGAATAGAGACGTTTAGTCAGTCTCTGGGGAAACTTCTTTAGCTACATCACTTACAGCCTCTTGAAGTGTTTTCGAGTACGAATAGATGTGACGTCAGGTGATGGAGTCTTGCCGGGAATATCAAAACTGTCGACGTTGCCCGTCTGGTCTGGCAGACGAGTATATCTGGTCAGGATGGAAGGGGTCGAGAGTCGCACGATCCAGGATTTTGGGCGGTGTGAGGTCAGTACCCCAGTAATGCCACAGACGATTCGTCAAGTCTTCTCTGTATCAGCGGAGTTCTCAAATATGGCGAAGGCCAAAGCGGCGGTGTGTTCCCAGCTCTCGAACCCCGTGTTTCCGAGGATGCCAAGCGAGGATTGGACAATCCCGTAGTAAACGCCTCCGCAAACCACAGGCCCTCCAGAGTCCCCATGAGCAGTGATAGCTCGCTCTTTGCCGAAAAACGTCGTACATACCCAAGTACAATCCTTTGTGTAGTTGAACTTATTGAACGAATTGATATGTGTTCCATACCAATGAGAATGACCATAGGTTTCCCTCAGAAAACATTCCCAGTAATTTCGCAGGACACGCCATCCGTGTTGGAGGATTGAAGGAACGCCAGCATACAATTTATCTTCATTGAAATAGTATTTTCCAAACCCGAGATACAAGCATATGGATTCATACTTCATGTTTCTGTAATACTGCTTAACTAGATCTGTTTGGGTGTACAAAGGTGCAAAACTGTATTTCACCAACGGATTATTAGATTGCTTAAGAACTTCTCTGGTTAAAATCATACCAAAGTCGTGAGTTAAGTCGCCAGTTGCATTAAACATCCTGCATTTTCATGAACCAAAAATTTTCGTGACCAAACACCATCGATCATCTGTTCTTCGGTCTGATGTCCATGGTGGAGTATTACCATTTCTTCCCAGCCGTTTCTAGCATTCGGATAATGGTAACTGGTCGATCCCTCAATGATCGGATCTGACCAACTCCGGGCGATGCAATGGCACGCGGTTTGGATGATTTGAGGTGTCAGAGCTGCACCCCCACAACGGTTTTGTCGCCCTGGATGTAAAAAGTATCGGATAAGCCAAAAAATTCTGAGCGTTGTCAATACGCACGAAGTACCCGGTGACGTCGTAGTGAGTGGAAGAAATCAGCGGCGTCCCGTAGATGATTCTCTTCTCCCTGCCAACCACCACTGCGTCAATGTAGCTCCCACGGCACGCCATGAGAAGAACCCAAAACACGAGAAAATTCATCCTATCAGAATAGCACTAGGAACGATGGAGCAAGCACCAACTTTTTGACTCACGGAAATCACTTCTCTTCATTCAGTATCCACGACAACCAGGGTTGCCATCCTTCAACCAGTAAAATTTGATGATCCTTCACGATTCAAGTTGTAGATTCTAAAATTTGGATAGCTATAGGGTCTACTCGAATCACAAGCAACAGCTTTTTTTCCGTCGCAAGAAAACGCTTAGTTTCAATTCAGTATCTATGCCAACATGGGTCAGTTATCAACAGTAGATTGATGATCCATCAAGCTTCAATCTGAAGATCTTAGAACTCAGGATACCTGATTATAGAGTCTTTACTTCAAGCACTAGTACAATTTTTGCTTCCGAGTCTACAAGGGTAGAGGAAGCATTGTTTTTATTTTTCGAGGTCGAAAAAAAAAAACGCTGCAAATTATTACACAATGGTTTATTATTTTTATTTTCTATATAGATCACTCGTCTGCAAAGCCACCAACCATCCAACATAAAGAAAAACATCGATTGCATTTCGGTCAGCTTTAATTTGAACGGAGATTAGGCCTCTTTTGCGATTCACACTCGTGTTTCTGATTATCGTACGTCCAAACCTTAAATTCTCGTAGAGGAACTACGTACGGAGCGAACGGGTTGTCATAAGAGCTCGTATCAAAAATTTTTTAAAATTCTATAGAATCTTAAATTGAAGGAAAAACAATACCTTTATATCAAAATGTTTTGTTAGGGCGTTTTCAAAATTGATTTGGAACCCTTAAAAGTGACCTACATCAACCAAAATCTTCGGCGCACAACTAGACCCCAAATGGAGCCTACATACCGAATTTCATCAAAATCGGTCAATGCTAAGTGGCAAAAGTGCCGCGTACGGCGGACGGACGGCCAAATTTTTATTCGATTTTTGTATTCTACGTACCTTGAAACGTAAACCATCAAATTTTGAGGGGGTGATAAATTTTTTTTTCTTGGTCGATTCCAAAGGTTCATTACCTGAAAATAATAACCAAAAATCTTCTCCAAAATCAAAATTTCTACTCGCGTTTTACGCCTTCCTGAACAGTTTTTGTTCCGTGTCTGCCTGTCTTTGTGTCCGCGAGTCCGTCTGTCATGAAATCCTTAAAACGGGCGAACTATACGAAGTTATTGTCCGATTTCGATGACATTGTCGGGGATCGTGCGGGTTTTGATGTAGATTTATTTATTTGTATAACACACGGGCATATTCAGGCCCAGTGAACATAGTATTATAAAATCTCAAACAGTTTAACTCATAATATAAAAAAATAACAATAAGTAATAATTCAACATCTGTGTATGAAAAACTCTCATATAAAAAATAAATACTGAAATCAACAAGTTAACATAATA
>CM019177.2:54466770-54546870 GCA_009739505.2 Apolygus lucorum
ATTTTTCTCGACTTAGACCGATTCACGCCGACAGACTTCTTCGTGCCTAGGTGGTAGTTAGTACAAATCGCTACCATGTTCCTCAATAACCGACACCTAGCGACAGGGGGACCGAAACCCAATCGTCCTCCGGCACGGAAGCTGTAGAAACAATGACTCAGACAATGAAGGAGATGAACATTCTCCTTCAGCGATACAATAACGTAACACATGAAGCCGATAGGAGGACATACCGCGCTCGGTATTCCTCGAATAGAGTCGTGGGACCCAGACGCGACCGGTGTCATTAAGTGTTGTGTCGTTTTTTGCGAATTTTGATATGGTGACCACGGGTTTGACCTCGCGACAACGATACCGTTTACTCCGCACAAAACGCGGGGAACCGAACTCTAAGCAATTCCTTATCGATCGGGATGCACGCTCGACGTAGACAACGTCTACGAGATATCGTCGTGACGACATGATCAAGTGGTTCCAGAAGGAAAATCCACAACACGCCGCCGCCCTCCTGTGGACAGTCAAGCGGAACGCCACAGAAACGCTCCGCCAATTTGCCGACCGAGTCCGCAGCCTCGCCCGGTGTGCCGTCATGAAGAAGGAGGACAACTCCGACGTCACGAACGCCACGACTGGGTAGAAAGAAAAACCCTGAGCGCTTTCATACGTGGTGTCAGCAAAACATGAGCGCACTGCTCATCACAAATCGCCCCAGATCGATCCAGGACGCGCTGAGCAAGGCGGAGGAATTGGAGGAAACCCTAGACGACACAATCGACACAGACGAACGTTGGACTTGGCGGCCATTACCAACGACCGCCGATGTTACAACTGCGGAAGTCCTGAACATTTCGCCGCCGATGCCCGCGAAAAGACGAACCCACACCTACAGCGTCACAATCGACACAGGGAGGAGGACCACCGCCAAGATAAGCCCAGCGAGCGCCGAAGCGCCGAGAACCAACCCCGCGATATCCGTTTATGTTTTGCGCGGACAAAACACATTTCCCCCCGTGAAGTTGCCCATTCAGCCCGAACAAGACCATATTTTGTGACTTCTGTGCGTCCGAGAACATCTGGAGGAGATTGTTACAAAAAGAACGTCTCCTCCCCGTGTCGCAACCTGTCATGGCGCCGGCACATTCAATGGAGGTCGCCCGTTACAAGAAGCCAATCGAGGAGGCACATGTTCCCGCCGTGGAAGCTCCATGTCGCGGACTATGAAAATCACCGTGGGACTGGGCCCGGAGGAACGAGAGATGACCCTGGACACCGGAGCTACGCTTTCGGTACTTTCAACACCCGTAAAGGGGATTCCAATTCTCCCAACCCGAGCGATCGCGTGGGGAGCTGATGGAATGCCCCTACATTTCTCCGGGAAAACGCGTCGTCACGAGGATCGGCGAATGTGTATTTGAGCACACATTTTTAGTATTCGCAAGGAGAGCGCTACGCTTGATCTTTTGGGGCTCGACGTACTTCGAGGGTACCCATCACGTTTACAACGGGACCGGAAATGAATTCCGCACCCCTAAAGGCGTCATCCGCCCATATACGCCGGTCGACACACCCGAGGAAATCTACAGCGTGGGGGTAGTGTTGCGGCCGGCCCAGGGGCGGGAATTTGGGACGTTTGTGGATCAAAATGAAATCATGATCACAACGCTCCTCTCCCTAGCACCCCTCGGCGGCAACAACTGCCTCCCACGCCACCAAAACATATCGTGCGTGATTGGAGAAAAACGACGACGCATTCGGAGGTGCGGGCAAATTTCGCCACAAATCAAGATGGCGCTCGGAAGCCTGAAGTTTTTGAATCGGCAGTTCAAGGGCGTTTCTGTCCCTATCGATACACCCGTTGAGCGGTACGACGATACACCCCACTACAAAAACTTGACGAAGGATCCGGCCCAAAACCTTCCACTTCCTCCGAAAGTACATTTCAGCACACCATTTCACGACGTTGTGCAACCCCCACTACGCCGACCGAATTCCAGGAAGTTGACGACGCAAGCGACAGCACGGACCCCGCACCGGACTCTGATGAGAAAACCTCCCCTCGAAAAATGCCTCGATCGATCTCCACAACTACCATCGGACTTATGTCGATCGCTGGGATCGACACAGTGCGACACAGTCGACACAGTGGATCGACACAGTGCGACACAGTTCGACACAGTGGATCGTCACGCAGTGCGACACAGTTCGACACAGGCGGATCGACACAAACGCGACACAGTTCGACACGGTGGATCGGCACAACGCGACACAGTTCGACACAATGGATCGGCACAGCCCGACCCAGTTCGCCACAATCGACCCATGTGTTGAACCATGTCCCGATATAGTCGATACCCTAATGAAACGAGTTCTAACGTATCCCTTAGAGAAGAAAAGGCCTGCGCCGAATTTGTTCTATTATTCCCCGATTCAAAACTATGAAAAGAAGTATGTCTCAGCGCCACGCCAGCCAGACGGTCTAGAAGAAGAGGAGTGGGGGGTTACCGACCGACCCATGGGAAACCCCGTTACCCGAGTTCGACGTGACCTTGCAAGAGAAACTACGACATCTCACAACGTCGGACGCGGAACCAACTAGGGAATTGTTGTGTAAATTTCGGGACTTATTTAAGCCACCTACGGGGGAGGGATGTCGATTGAATGTATCCCACGAGATAGTTACGACTCAACCCACCGTTACACAACAAAAACCCTACCCGGTTCCTCACGCCCTCCGCGACGTCGTTGAAACTCAAATCAAGGACATGCTGTCAAATGGGGTAATTAGCCCGTCTACTAGCCCATGGTGTGCGCCTGTACTACTCGTCAAAAAGAAGACGCCGCCGGGAGAAAAGCAGCTTTGGCGATTTTGCACGGATTTCCGACAGCTCAATAAAATCACCAAAGGAGACGCTTATCCTCTTCCCCGTTTACAGGAGACCCTTGCGATGTTAGGTCAGTGTAAATGGTTCACAACCATCGACTTAATATCGGTTTATCACCAGATACCAGTTCACCCCGAGTCAAGGGAGAAAACGGCCTTTTCCGTATTAGGACGTCATTTTCATTACGAAAAGATGCCGTTTGGACTGAAGAATGCGCCCGCTACATTTCAGCGAGTCATGAATGATGCCCTCGATGGAATCCTCGGAGATCATTGTCTCGTTTACCTGGATGACATCATAGTATTTTCCGCCACTCGAGAGGAACCCTCCAGAAATTGACTCAAGTTTTCGATCGATTAACCGAGGGCCCGTCTTCAAAGTGAACTTGCCGAAGTGCGAGTTTTTGAAAAACGAAGTTCGCTTTCTGGGTCACCGCATCACGCCCGAAGGAATCCTTACCGAGCCCGAGAAGGTCAAGGCCATTAAGGAATTTCCCGTACCTACCTCGGCGTTGAAACTGCAGTCGTTTTTGGGGCTGGCTGGGTTTTTACCGGAGGTTCATACCTCGATACTCGGAGCTCTCGGTGCCCTTGACCGACCTCCTCCAGAAGAACCGACCCTTCGAGTGGACAAGTAAACAACAACAAGCGTTCGACGAACTCAAGGTCAAGTTGACCGAGGAACCCGTACTCGCCTTTCCTGACCCTGAATAAACCCTTTGTGTTGGCCACCGACGCTTCCGGCTCCGCTTTGGGGGCTGTCCTTTCGCAGAACTTCGAAGGGGAAGAGAGGCCCGTAGCCTATGCGAGTCGAAAACTAAATCCGGCCGAAACCAGGTATTCCGTCACGGAGAGAGAGTTACTCACTGTTGTGTGGGCGGTCCGCCATTTTCAAGAATACCTCTTGGGTCAGACCTTTGAACTTCAAACGGACCACATGGCACTCACGGCCGCGATGCACCTCCGCGACCCGACATCACGAATCGGGAGGTGGGTTCTAAGGCTCGCCGAATACGACTTCGTTCCCCAATACAGACCCGGAACTCAGATGAAGCATGCGGACGGATTGAGTCGAATGGACATAGCCGTTGTAAATCTCGATTTCCCGCGCGAACTAATGATCGCAGCACAGGATCTCGATGATTGGGTCCAATCGATGGTTTTGAGTCGCGGTAAGGAAGGATTGCGCAAAGCTAACGGAGTGTGGGAAATGAGAGTGCGACACGATGGTAGACACGAATGGGTACCCCTCATCCCTAGTTCACTTCGTGAATGGTTGATTGACAGATGCCATAAGAATGAGTGGGCAGGACACCCCGGAGCCGACGTGACGGAAAAGGTGGTGAGGCGACTCGGAAACTGGCCCGGACTATCGAGAGACGTCAAAGAACAGGTGCAACGTTGTGAAACGTGTTTACGTCGCAACACCCCGACGAATCTGAAAAGCCCGATTCAGAAGCCGCTCCTCCCCGAGAGACCCGGACACATCGTCGGCATCGACTTCGTGGGGCCCATCGTAACGAATGGAAAATCCAAATACCTCCTCACCGTGATCGACCATTTTACCAAATATGCTGAAGCATACGTTACCACCAATTGTACCGCCTCTACTGTCGCGCAAATTTTAGCGAAGGAATTTATACCGAGACACGGTGTACCCGAGAGACTTGTTTCGGACCGCGGAACCGCCTTCACCGCCGGATCGACACGCGAACTTTGTGCCCAATGGGGAATACGGCAGATCTTCACGACCGCGTACCACCCAGAAGGAAATGGGGTGTGCGAACGTTTCCACCGAACCTTGACCAACATTTTGGCGAAAATTACCAAAAAAACTAAGGACTGGGAAACCATGTTGCCCGTAGCACTCGCAGCGTACCGATCCAGCCCACATAAGAGTACGGGATTTACTCCAAATTTTCTTACCTTTGGGAGAGAAATACGCCTCCCGAACGACACCTTTCAAGGACTTCGAACACCTTCACCTGAGTCCTCCTTGTTGAAGAATCTCCGAATGGCCCGTGACGCCACGACACAATGCCTACACGAAGCCTGGAAGAAACGGACGGAAGCCATCAACGCCCGCCGCTCTCTGCGCTCGTTTGAGGCAGGGGATATGGTGTATCTAAAAGACATGCAGCCGCCCCCAGGTGTCGTAAAAAAATTCTGGAGTCCATGGAGTGGACCGTGGACGGTGCTGAAAAAACACTCGAATGTTACCTATGAAATCAGGGACTCACCCGACATAAAACGTCAGGTAGTACACATTAACCGCCTCAAACCGGCCTTTGTGCTGGGTGTACCGGATGATACTTTCCTGGACCATACTAAATTCAATCAAACTCCGGACATAGACACAATAAGGAACAGCAACGAACCGGAAATGGGGACACAGGAAGAAACAATGGAAGACTCTGATGAGGAGTTGCGATGGCCGCATCCAAACCCGACCATGATGGAATGTGGCGATGTGCCGACCGGATCTCACGAGAACGCTCCCACTACACCGTTTTCGGAACAATCAAACCAGGGGACTGCTTCGCCACAACCGACTCACCTCGAGGACGCGGATCGACACTCAGATCGCTCCTCGATCAGTGAAGAAGATAAAAGCGTCAGCTACCCTTTGGGAAAATCAGCCGAGAATTCAGCGGGAAACTCACCACAACCGGTCAACCACCCCGAGGACACTCGCCACAGCGAACACGATCGCCACAGCGAACACGATCGCCACAGTGAACACGATCGCCACAGTGAACACGATCGCCACAGTGAACACGATCGCCACAGCGAACACGATCGCCACAGCGAGCACGATCGCCACAGCAAGCACGACCGCCACAGCAACAGCCCTCACCAGGAACCAGTGGTACGCAAAGCCGAAGAGCCGTCGACACCTGAAGGTCTACCTCCGAAAAGACCCAGAGGAGAGGCGCCAATCGGAACCACTCCATATTCGTTCCGCCAGCGTGACCCTTCCGTAAATTATAAGCAACTCCACTTAGGCCGAAAGACAAACTGACTGACTACTAGGAAAGACTGACCACGACCTCGACACATGGTCCTTCAGACCAACAAGTTCAGCTTGGGTCCCTCAGACCAACCAATTTCAATTGGGTCCTTCAGACCGACAAACTTCACTTAGGTCCTTCAGACCAAGCCGAACCGTTACTTCTGCTACCTTCCTAACAAGGCCAGAATTATTTGTGTGAAGTACAATGAGATCAATTCCTGAGTCACTTTTCCTAGGCAGGATGTTACAGTAGGGCGTTTATTTGTTTGTTGTAGGATGGCACAAGAACCGCTAGATGAGTGGATAGTGGACGGGGGTCCCCAGTCGCCGGACCCCATGGTGGAACTAATGAGGAGGCGAACGGAAAGGTTTGTCGCCGGCCTTCGAGACCAGTCGCCGGGACACGTGAGCACGCCCGCGCCACCCGACGACCCTTACGACGTACTGGAGACGCTCTCAAACTTCGTGCCATTCACGATGTGTGGCGACACTCCGACCAGCCGCCACACTTCCGGGAATTCGGCGCTCCTCACGATCCTCCAGATACACAGGTGGATTCCCATCTACCAGAGGATCGTGCAGGAGCGGGATGCGCTGTTGGACCGCCAAACCAAGTGGCTGCTGGATCGACAACAACTGATCCAGCAACGGGACGCAGCCGTGGCGGAGTCCAAGGCAGCCAACGCACAGGTGGTAGTGGAGCCACCTGCGGCGAAGACCGCTACACCTGAGGCAACCAACCAGCTATCTGCAGAGGCACCTGCGGCGAGGTCTGCGGAGGCTGAGGAGGAGTTGGCTCGCTCCCCGGCTCCGCCCCCCGCTTCGTTCCCCGCCCCGTCACCATCGCCTCAGGCCGTCGAAGTCAGGAGTCCGCAGCTCAACCCGTACGTGGCCTTAACACCATTGCACTCGCTGCCAACGACGCCTCGACCACCCCGGCGCGCTCGTGGGAAAGTTAGTTCCTACGAAGAGTCCCCCACCCGGGACGTACCACCGACACCCGGGCGCTCTCCCGCGACATCCAGCGAAGACGAAGCAGAACCAGCCAAAACGATACCGCCTCCGGCTCACCCGAGGATCGTGCTGCGAATAAGCCGAAAGCGTCAATGCCCCGTCTGCACCAAGAAGGTACCACAGCTCTTCGTCTTCCGGTGCCCGGGATGTAAGGAGTTCTGGCAACGTCTAAAGAATTTCCACCGCCAGGGACGACCGCTGCCGGAGTGCCCCGAAGACCATCGGGCACAGCGCGACCCAGCCAACTGTCGCGGGTGTCGTCGCCACGCCTACGAGCTGGCCATAAGGAAGGCGCGTCCCTTGGCTCCTCTGGGAATACCCAGCGTCGTCTTTGACAACGCTGGCTCCCGGAGGGAAGGGGGATGTGAGTCTCCACTCACTGGGGAACATTTCCAGTGAAGAGACTGGGTTAATTCGTTAACTCCCTTCTGATCCGAATTTGTCATAGCCACCCGCGGCGATGATTGTCAGATTCGGATCCGTGGTCAGCTCAAAAGGTGACGTCACCCCCCCCTCAACATGAAGACGCCGTCTCCAGCCAGAGCGTCCCTCCCTCGGCGGGGGGAGCCAATCAGAAGTCTCCACCTGGCAGGCGCTCGTCCGTCGAGGGAGCGGAGGGGGACCATCCAGAACAAAACCAACGAGCAGCCCCCTCCACAGGCAGACCCCCCTTGATATTCAGTAAGAGTCACCGTGAGCCCTGCTGCCCGTGAACTTGAGCCTGCTAGAGTCAACCGCCCCCTAAATACTTTCCCAACGCTTTTTCGTAAGATCCCTGACCATCGAAATTGCCGTCTCGCGCCGAATTGATCTGGAGGAAGAACACTTGAATTCCCTGGACGTCCGTCGCCACAACCACCACAACCGCCACATCACACCTGGAAGGATACCTCAGGGCCCTGACACGTGTGAGTGAAAACTATAACTTACCTTCTAACCATTGGCCAATGCAGTTAGGACAGTGCGTAGAAGTAATTCTGAAACAATTGGACAAAAGTCGTAATATTGAAAGTTGTAACTTAATGCTAAATTCGTACCTGCAACACAAAGTTAACCTATACTTACCATACTCACCTTTGTTGAAAACCTGGAACGTTGAACTGATATACTCTGGAAACCTGAAACATAAAGTCAAATTGGAGTTATTAATTTGTACATTTGAAACATTATCTGAAAATCTATCCTATTGAACATTGAATCTTGTGCCATACTTACTTGTGTTGTTGCGCCCGTCAGGCTTCTTTTCGACACACCCTTCGGTGTGCCTAGTCAGAAAACCATTTGCATATTTAATAAACTTACCTTTTATTGTTGTAAATCTGCATTTGAATATCTTTTCTCATTTTACCTGGTTCCTCAGTGTGAAAAACCGGAGCTTGGTGACGCGTCACACTCCGCCATTTTTTCCGAGGCGTCCCTCAGACGCCTTCGTAGGCCCCTTCGGCAGCGTCGCATTTGGCGGACGCCATTTTCTCAGTAGGACGCCCTTAAGGCTAACATTTCAGATTGCATCATCCCGAGGAATCCGACTGGCCGCTTCACCGCCTCGTCACAGGTAAATACCACACGCTACCCTTGTAAAATTAACTATTGTTTCGATATTTGTTTGTCTTCCCCTTCCCACCTGAGCTCGCCACGTTAGGTTTTGTGTCATTCGGTGAACTTGGGATCGGCACGTGGCGTCACAACCTCGTGCTGCTACCAACTACGCCGCGGAACGAAACCTTAACCCTGTCGAACGTAAATCCCGCTTACAACTGGTGTGTCGCCACAATCGTCACAATCACCACGAGTAAGCCGGGACGCTACCTCTGTGGTCATCGACACAATCGCCACAAGTAGCAGGCCTACACTACACAATTTTTCATGTGGAGGATTTGGATCTAACATACCTAACATACTGTATGTTAGGGTAGTGGTAAAAAATGTAATTCTACCAAAATGTGAATCTCCTGATCACCCTGTTTCCAAAAAGTACCTACACGATTTTTTATGTCGAGGATTTGGTACTAGCATACCTAACATACTGTATGTTAGGGTGGGGGTAAAAAATGTAATTCAACCAAAATGTGAATCTCCTGATCACCCTGTTTCCAAAAAGTACCTACACGATTTTTTATGTCGAGGATTTGGTACTAGCATACCTAACATACTGTATGTTAGGGTGGGGGTAAAAAATGTAATTCTACCAAAATGTGAATCTCCTGATCACCCTGTTTCCAAAAAGTACCTACACGATTTTTTATGTCGAGGATTTGGTACTAGCATACCTAACATACTGTATGTTAGGGTGGGGGTAAAAAATGTAATTCTACCAAAATGTGAATCCCCTGATCACCCTGTTTCCAAAAAGTACCTACACGATTTTTTATGTCGAGGATTTGGTACTAGCATACCTAACATACTGTATGTTAGGGTGGGGGTAAAAAATGTAATTCTACCAAAATGTGAATCTCCTGATCACCCTGTTTCCAAAAAGTACCTACACAATTTTTCATGTGGAGGATTTGGATCTAACATACCTAACATACTGTATGTTAGGGTAGTGGTAAAAAATGTAATTCTACCAAAATGTGAATCTCCTGATCACCCTGTTTCCAAAAAGTACCTACACGATTTTTTATGTCGAGGATTTGGTACTAGCATACCTAACATACTGTATGTTAGGGTGGGGGTAAAAAATGTAATTCAACCAAAATGTGAATCTCCTGATCACCCTGTTTCCAAAAAGTACCTACACGATTTTTTATGTCGAGGATTTGGTACTAGCATACCTAACATACTGTATGTTAGGGTGGGGGTAAAAAATGTAATTCAACCAAAATGTGAATCTCCTGATCACCCTGTTTCCAAAAAGTACCTACACGATTTTTTATGTGGAGAATTTGGTACTAGCATACCTAACATACTGTATGTTAGGGTGGGGGTAAAAAATGTAATTCTACCAAAATGTGAATCTCCTGATCACCCTGTTTCCAAAAAGTACCTACACGATTTTTTATGAGGAGGATTTGGATTTAACATACCTAACACACTTATGTTTGGGGTGGGGGTAAAAGATGTAGTACCCCTAAATGCAGAAAAATCTTCCCCATATAATACGTAAATGTTAACGTGGAAAAAAAAACACGAGAAATCCTCGAAAACCGGAAGAGTAGGAAGCTATGTGCTACGCCCACTGTTTAGCATATTTATGAATACATTCCACTTCATTGGCAGATGGTTTCAATATTATTTAACCAAGAGCAGTACAAATACGGAAAAATTAAGTTGATAATATCAACCTCAATATTATTGAGGACGCCATGTGCTACACCCCTTTGAAAATAAAGGCCTGAAAGTATTACCTTGTGACGTCACTCTCTGAGGCAAATTCGGGGGTCTGATGACCAGTTGGCACCTCAAAAGGACCAGAAGTGCGGTGAAAATCCGAAACGGGAAATCAGTGACCACCTTTGATTGTGGGATTCAGAGCACGGAGTGTAAGGACCAGTTGCGTTTTATACACAATGACCAGAAGTGATGGTGGAAATACCCCTAATGACCAGTTGTGCGGTGGAAATCCGAAACGGAGTGTATAAATGTCGGAGTGTATAAGGGTGGGGGTTGGTTATTTATCCGTTTCAGACATCAGGGAGTATCATTGTGTATGTAACTCAAAATGTCAAAAATGACCATAAGGCGCCCTTGACCACAAACGGGGGCCGGGCGCGTATAGGTGTGTGTGTGTGTGTGTGACAAAATCTTGTGTCGTCTGCACAGCCCTTAGTTCTCAACCGATTTTCCTGGTTCTTTTTTTGTTCGACGCGAAAAACTATCTAGTTGTGCACTACGTCGCCGGAATTTCGAATTTTGCCTTTTAAGGAGGGGAAAGGGGGGTTAATGCTCAAAAAACGTGTGTTTTCGGGCATAATCTTGTGTACTCTGCCCAGGCCTTAGTTCTCAACCGATTTTCGTGGTTCTTTTTTTCTTCGACGCGGAAAACTATCTCGTTGTGCACTACGGCACCGAAATTTCGAATTTTGCCTTTTAATGGGGGAAAGAGGGGGGTTACTGCTTAAAAAACGTACGTTTGCGGGCATAATCTTGTAAACTCTGCCCAGGCCTCAATTTCCAACCGATTTGTGTGTTTCTTCTTTTGTTTGACTAAAATAACTTCCGAGTTGTACATGATTTCGCCAGAGTACCAAAATTTGCAAGAGGAGGGGATGGGTGGGGGGATAATATTCACAAAATATCCAATTTTTCAATATTTTGGTTCCTTTACTGCTTACTAATTGTATCCAAGCTTTTAAATTGAGGAAAAATTCTCAACATACCTTAGGATTTGCATGAATTACTTTCTGTACCACCATGGAAATAAAAGTGGTGCCACCAAGGTGCCAGGGCACCATAAACCTCATATTTCTTGGGTTTTTTGGTGTTTCACCTTGAATACGGATGTGACATTCGACGGACTGCCTACTAAACCTAATAGATGAAAGTTCAATGTTACGACGTATTTCCGCTTTGGTGCCAGACTGGCACCATTGGTGGTGGTGGAGGGGGGTGGTGAACTCGAATTCGCATGTTGGGTGTCGTAGATCATGGATTTTAAAATGCTCTTCAGATTCGAGGCTCCCATGCCGCTAGAAGTGTTATGGTTTATAATGGTGAGGGGGGGGGGGGGGGGTCACTATTTCTACCCTAAAGTAATAAATAAATTACATCGAGAGAAACAGTCTTATCGCTTAACAACTGGTTAAACTTATCCAATACTTATCCAATGGGACGTCCCCTGGAATGCATGCATTACTAAACAATATGTTTTTTCTTCATATTGGATGGTTGGTGATTTTGTAGACGAGTGATCTATATAAAAATAATAAACCGTTGTGTAATAATTTGCAGCGTTTTTCAGTTTATGTGCCAAAGCAAAGACATGAAAATGTCAAAACAACAAAACGTAGCTAGCCGGTCATTCATACCTCCACATCTATAAATTGGACTAGTCCGACGTACACCAAAATATCGTTATACTCGTATATTTATTCTATATGCATATGATTTTTGGAAACACTTCTGGGATCGTTTTAGGATGTTCAAAAACGGATTTCAGTGAAAAAAATATTTTTCTAAGAAATCCATACCAGAAGTTTTGAGTCTATTGCAATGGCTTCATTTCCTTGAAAATTCGCTAATACTTGAGAACGACTTTTCGAATTTAGGTGTTGATGCGGGGCTCAAAAACAAGTGCAACCGATAGAATCACCAATTTTTGTGAGAGTTTTCATGCTCACCTAAAAAACATTACCTACCCCCATCCTGACATTTTTTTCCCCCTTCATTTGGCATTAGCCCGGTGCCATAGCCATGAAGCGTTTATTTAAAAAATAAAAAATTAAACGATCTGCTCCAATCTTTTATAAAAATGAATAAATAAATATAAATACGTTAAAAATTTCACATTTTTAGAGGAAATCAAATTTTTACATCAATTTTTTTTTTATCGAAAATACGTAATGCTTTGTAGACTCGTTGTGACCTTCAATGAACAATCAGATCATAATGGACTGGATTATCCAGATACTGGGCCACTGAACCCAGCATAGCCTGTCTCGCCCGCCTGTTTCTTGGACACTCGATGATGACGTGTTTCAGCGTCTCCTCCAAGCCACAATCCTCACAACTCGGTGAATCACGCAAGCCAATGCGATGCAGGTACGCACCACACAGCCCATAATTTGATCGTATTCTGCCGATCAGCCGAATCTCCGGTCTACTCAATTCGAACTGTGAGAACCAAGGCCTCACAGATACTCGAGGGTTCATTATTCGGTATTGAACTCCGAATCTTGCACATTCATTGGCGCTTCAACTGTCTATATGCGACAACATAATGGTCGGTGTATGGCAAACAAATGTGTAAGGAAACGCCGTTATGCCGAGCCGAGTTAGACAATGAGTCAGCAACCTCGTTTCCCTTCACTCCAACGTGAGCCCTCGTCCATACGAACTGTACTTCCTGTCCCTGAGTGTTCATTTGGTATACTGTTGCCAGTATTTCCATAAGAATGTGGTTTACACTTCGACTGTCTGTCACCACAACCACCAGCTCTTCCCTCTGTACTCCAGCATAGATAAGGGCTTCCCGAATCGCAACCGTTTCGCATGTAAAGACTGAAGCATCCTGACATTATCAATTACAAGAGTGCGGCTCAACCAAATCGAGACATCATTCAAAGATTCCAGAACGGATGCTAAAAAAGTTATCTATGCACCATGGTACTTTCGAAACCAACGTCCCCATCATGAGCTTCAGATTGAAGCAATAAACGATGCTATAAAGCTACTAGCTGTGAGAGACCTGCATTGGCTAAATTGTTACATCGACGAGGATGCTGTACATCTCCTCGATACAAGAGATAACATCAGAAGATTGAAGCGTACCAAACCACTTCACCTAGCTTACTTGTGAAGCAGTGAAGTGAAACATCCACCATAATTGACAAACCTCAGTGATATATCTTAGTTTGAATACTTATCCATATTTTCAAAATAATATTGATAATAAGTTACACTTCGTGCAATAAAGAATTGAAAAACGTCTGCCAAGTGGGCGAGGCACATAGCTACTTCGTATACATAACCCAATTGTATAGATGAATCTCTAAGTAGCTTCCACTACCCTCATAGAGGACCATCTACACGCCAATCTGAACAATACAGAAAAATTTCGTCGAAATCTGATGGAAAATGTAAAAGTTATGGCTGTTCATAGGGGACCATCTACAACCGAATTCGCACATTCCCTGTAAAATTGAAAAATCGGATGATAAATGTAGAAGTTATGGCTGTTACAAGGAATTCACGTTTGCGCATGCTCAGCGGCTACTATCGATCCGGGGGTGATGATTTTCATAGGGGACCATCTACACGCCAATCAGCACAATCCATGAAAAATTCATCAAAATTAGACTATAACTTCATATAGTTTTGTTACAAGGATTTCATGACAGACAGGCACGGAACCAAAATCTTTCAGGAAGGTCTAAAACGTAAAACGCGAGTGGAAATTTCGATTTTGGAGAACTTTTTCTTCCAAGCTTGAAAAGTGAAAACAAAGCTTCCGGTACCAAAGTAGACTCGGAAGCAAAACAGCACTCCTAGGCTGATTCCGAATCTCCCCGAGCACACATCACCTAGGTATATTGAACACAACATTTTCCAAAATCGACTCAATTTTCAAACATTACTTACAAACATTGCTCTTACTTACAATCATTTGCCTTTCCGCCCTCCACCTGATGAGTAGCTGCCAGAACTAGAACTAGCTTGGGCGCTGCTGTACGACCCGCTGCCTCCACCTCCTTGGTATCTACCGCCGCCTCCGCTAAGGAAAGTAATTAACCTTCATCAACGGTGCATCAATTACAGGTACACTTCACCATCAAAGTAAGTAAAACACCTATTTATAGAAACTAAATAAATATAATTACTGCTCTTTAGAAACTAAAACGCTACAATTTTTACACATCGGTTTATTATTTTACTGTATAGATCACTCCAGTATCTAAATCACACCTACAGCATTAGTTCATAATTTCTCAGCTAGGAATAGTAAAGCATTTTTCCATTATCTCAAACTTTACCAAAATAAGTAACTGATCTCATTTCATCTAACTCAAAGGAAAAACGCTTTATTATCCCTAGCGGAGTATTCATGAACTAATGCTGTACGTGTGATTTAGACGCTCGTATCATCACTAGCCAAGCAAAGAACGCGGCTTTTCAGGCGATCTACCCAGTCAAATACCAACCAACCACATTTTTGCTCAAGGTAGAAATTTACTGGGTAGAATTTTACAGTTATCGCACAAACTTGAACTTTAAATATAAAAAAACTCATAAAAACAACTTTAACAACTTTAACTAAAAAAAAAAAATATTTTTATAACTTACGATTAGGCAACGGTTTTTCCTCGCGTTTTTCCTGTCTTCTCAACATTTCCGAATTCTAGCGATAGCTTTCATTTTGTGCTTGTGTAAAATTTTAAAAAGTTAATTTATTCTAGTTCATTCTGAGGGTTCTATATCAAGTTTACTTGGACTGAAAGTACCAACCAGCGAAACATCGTTCACTGAGAATTGTGGGCTCTCATTGTACAATGAAAGCGGTTTGGTTCTTGGTAGCTATGGAAGCACAACTGAGCAACATGAAGCTGTATTCAGAGAAACGAAAACGCAGCAAATGATTACAAAAATGTTTTATTGTTCAACTCATTAAATCACCCAAAGATTTGTAAAGAACCTCTGGAATCGACCACGAAAAAATCTGTTTTCAATCCCCTCCCCCCCCCCCCACCAGGGAAAATGAATTTGTTGGTTTACGTTTCAAGGTACGTAGAATCAGAAAATTGAAGAACGCTACAAATTATGGTTTATTTTTTTCTCTTTGGATCACTCGTCTGCAAAGAACTCGGGTCGTTTTTAATTAACTAAGTAATTAATTATTCAAGTAATTTTTAATTTAAAAGCATTTTTAATTTGTAAAATACACATGTTTGGCACCAATAACCGTAACGGTTGAACACGCCTATTGAAAGAAAACGCTGCAAATTATTACACAATGGTTTATTATTTTTCTACATAGATCACTCGTCTGCAAAGCCACCAACCATCCAACATGAAGAAAAATATCGATCGCATTTCGGTCAGCTAAAATTTGAACGGAGATTAGGCCTCTTTTGCTATTCACACTCGTGTTTCTGATTTATAGTACGTAGAACCCTTAAAGTCTCGTAGAGAGAGATCGGTTTGTCCTACAAGGCCCCGCGTGGTCTCGGCAAATTCAAAAAATTCTATACTATTTTAAATTGATGGAAAAACGGTACATTTGTATGAAAACTTTTGAGTTAAGGCGTTTTCAAAATTTCATAATTCATTTTTCGACCTTCAGAAGTGACCTTCATCAACCAAAATCTTCAGGGCACAACTAGACCCCAAATGGAGCCTACATACCAAATTTCATCAAAATCGGTCAATGCTAAGTGGCAAAAGTGCCGCGTACGGCGGACGGCCAAATTTTGGTTTATTATTTTCAATAATGAACCTTTGGAATCGACCAACATAACATTTTTTTTTAACACCCCCTCAAAATTTGATGGTTTACGTTTCAAGGTACGTAGAATCCGAAAATCCAATAAAAATTTTCCGTCCGTCCGCCGTACGCGGCACTTTTGCCACTTAGCATTGACCGATTTTGATGAAATTTGGTATGTAGGCTCCATTTGGTGTCTAGTTGTGCCCCGAAGCTTTTGGTTAATGTAAGTCACTTCTAAGGGTTCAAAAATGAATTTTGAAATTTTGAAAACGCCCTAACTCAAAAAATGTTGATATAAAGGTATTGTTTTTACTTCAATTTAAGATTCTATAGAATTTTTAGAATTTTTTGAGACCACTCGGAGCTCTGTAGGACAAACCGTTCGCTCCCTACGAGAATTTAAGTGTTGGACGTACGATAAATCAGAAACACGAGTGTGAATCGCAACAATAAACAATAATCCATTGTGTAATAATTTGCAGCGTTTTTATTCGATTTTTGGATTCTACGTACCCTGAAATGTAAACCAACAAATTTTGAGGGTGTTAGAAAAAATTTTTTTTTGTTCGATGCCAAAGGTTCATTATTGAAAATAATAAACCAAAAAAGCGATTCACACTCGTGTTTCAGATTTATCATAAGACCAACCCATTTGAGCTCCGTGTGGTCTCATTCGATTCTACAAATTCAATTCTATTTCAAGTTGGTGAAAAACGATATTTTTTGTTTCGAGAGTTTTCGAGCTAGCTCGTTTCTGAGTGACTGTCACTAACTAGACTTTAAATGAAGCACATAATATGTGCTAATATATTATATTATATCAAAATTCATCAAAATCGATCCATGGTAAGTAAAGAGAAAAATTCTTATTCGGTTTTTCGGTTCCTACGTATCTTAGAACGTAAACAATCAAATTTTGAGAAGAATTTTGTTTTTATGCCCGATCCCTAAGGTTCATCATTGAGAATTATACTAAAACTGACCAACATGTTATATGTTATTATATGTGCTAATATATTATATTATATCAAAATTCATCAAAATCGATCCATGGTAAGTAAAGAGAAAAATTCTTATTCGGTTTTTCGGTTCCTACGTATCTTAGAACGTAAACAATCAAATTTTGAGAAGAATTTTGTTTTTATGCCCGATCCCTAAGGTTCATCATTGAGAATTATACTAAAACTGACCAATTAGCATGACATGCTACTGACACATTGTGTTTTACTGATAGTTAAGAAACTTACCCTCCTCCACATTTGAAGCAACCTCTCTTCGTTCGACGCAACTCTCCTCCCGTCGGAATTCTGTGTAATTCACCGTGGCTATTACTCTCTACCCATTGTCTTGTAAGCTGCATTATCTCCGCCGTTGACAACTTAACCTTCTGATCTTCGGGTTTAGCTGAAAAACTCCATAATTTCAATGTCACGAAATATACAAAGTTTCGTTGATAAGATGTCATAAAGTGAATGGAATGAGGGGAAGAATGAATTAACTCCGAAATTCTTATTCGTCAGAAATCAATGAACATTGTAATTGTAAAATCTAAAAAGATGTATTTTGTTATTACTTACAATCATGGATTATTTCAACATAGTTGAGCAACCACTCTTATGAAATCCTGATGGTGGTTCCGTTTCATTCTTTCCAAAAATTCACTATATTGATACTGGGCCTTAGCGAATTAAAAAAAAAAAACTCGGCCCTCGACACCCTGACGGTTATTGCTTAGAGCCTTCGGCTAAAATTCAAGAAACATGGAACATGCTTTAGCCGTGTTTTGTTTGTTTGTTGTTTCCTTTTACTAGGAATTCGTTCTGTTGTTTTAAGTTAGCTCTTTATGGGCCTGCGTTTCAAATTGTTCGTCATTTCATTAACCTGTTGATGTCCCAAATGTAAAGTTAGACAACACTCAACAGAAAAAAACGCTGCAAATTATTACACAATGGTTTATTATTTTTCTATATAGATCACTCGACTACAAAATCACCAACCATCCAATATGAAGGAAAAAAAAATCAAAAAAAAAAAAATCAAAAAAAAAAAATCAAAAAAAAAAGTCAAAATCACCAACCATCGATCGCATTTCGGTCAGCTCTAATTTGAACGGAGATTAGGCCTCTTTTGCGATTCACACTCGTATTTTGATTTATATATATATATTCAATATAAACCCTTAAATTTTCGTAGGGAGCGAACGGTTTGTCCTACAGAGCTCCGCGTGGTCTCAAAAAATTCTAAAAATTCTATAGAATCTTAAATTGAAGGAAAAACGATACCTTTATATCGAAATTTTTTGAGTTAGGGCGTTTTCAAAATTTCAAAATTGATTTTGGAACCCTTAGAAGTGACCTACATCAACCAAAAGCTTTGGGGCACAACTAGACCCTAAATGGAGCCTACATACCAAATTTCATCAAAATCGGTCAATCCTAAGTGGCAAAAGTGCCGCGTACGGCGTACGGCGGACGGCGTACGGCGGACGGACGGCCAAATTTTTATTCGATTTTTGGATTCTACGTACCTTGAAACGTAAACCATCAAATTTTGAGGGGGTGTAAAAATTTTTCTTTTCTTGGTCGATTCCAAAGGTTCATTATTGAAAATAATAAACCAAAACACACTAATCCGTTATAGACCATTCTGAATCCAAATCCGCGGAACAAACCATAGGTGTATGTCTGTATGTGTTGTGTGTGTGTGACAAAATCTTGTGTCGTCTGCACAGGCCTTAGTTTTCAACCGATTTTCGTGGATCTTTTGGTTTATTATTTTCAATAATAAAACTTTGGAATCGACCAAAAAAAATTTTTTTATACCCTCTCAAAATTTGATGGTTTACGTTTCAAGGTACGTAGAATCCGAAAATCGAATAACAATTTGGCCGTCCGTCCGCCGTACGCCGCATGCGGCACTTTTGCCACATACGAGTATGACCGATTTTGATGAAATTTGGAATTTTTTTTTTTTAATTTTGTTTCTTATTCAACGCAGAAAACTAGTTGTGTACTACGTCGCCGAAATGTCGAATTCTGCCTTTTAAGGGGGGTGTAGGGGGGGGGGGGGGTTAATGCTCAAAAAACGTGCGTTTTTGCACATAATCTTGTGTACTTTGCCCAGGCCTCAAATTCCTACCGATTTGCGTGTTTCTTCTTTGTTCGACTCAAAATTCTTCCAAATTGCACACTATTTCACCAGAGTATCAAAATTAGCGTTATGGGGAGATAATATTGACAAAATATCCGATTTTTTGCTGTTTCGGCTCCTTTACAGCTTACTAATTGAACCCAAGCTTTGAAATTGAGGAAAAAATTGTATTATTGATGCTCACTATGAGCTCTCTGTCTCACATGCTTCACATAGGATTGGCGTGGTGAAAGTTCTACTCCTAGGAACTTATAGGAGCCTATTATTTCTATCTGATTAGTACCGAATCTCCATTGCTCATCAGCACGCCGCCTTCCGCCATTCTGGAAAGCTACAACTTTCGACTTCGACAGATTCACCTGTAGTCCCCATTTGCTGCAATAGCGTTCCAAACTATTGATATTTTTTTGCAATTTGCTCGGATCATCAGCAATCATCAGAACTCTCACATCAATATTCTCAACTCTGACACCATAAACCAGCTCCTCAATCTTTCAGGCATATTGAGAACAACGGAGTGGAGAGGGGGCATCCCTGCTTCACTCCGCACTTTGGAGTACTCTGTTCTGCCACCTCCAGTCCACCGGCCGGAGATGCCTCCGAGTAAAGATTCTGAAGCATCATCACAATTTTGTTCAAAATACCCATCACCAATAACTTGAAGAACAAATGCGCATGATTCACGGTGTCGAATGTAGATTTCAGATCAACGAAGAATCCATACAATTGATGATCCAATTTCAGGCTTACGATGCTGGTCAATGCAAAAATCGAATCAGTTGTAGAGCAGCCACGGCGGAAACCCGATTGAAATTCAGTCAGCACATCGTAAGTCTCTATAAGTAAGTTTATAAATGATAAACCCCAGTAGTGCAACGTTTTTTGGGTCGCCCTTTTTGAAGAGTGGGAATACTAATGATTCCTTGAAGGATGTAGGAGTTTCTCTTCTTTCATAGATACAATTGAAAAGTTTCAATAGAATCATTTGGAATTCAGATTTGGAGTGCTTATAGAAATCAAAGGGTATCCCATCACTCCCTGGGGCCCTGCCATCTTTGGCAGATATTATGGGGAGATGATACCGACAAAATATCCGATTTTTTGATATTTCGGCTCCTTTACAGCTTACTAATTGAACCCAAGCTTTGAAATTGAGGAAAAATTCTCATCATACCTCCGGATTTTCATAAATTATTCTCTGTACCACCATGGAACTAATAGTGGTGCCACCATGGTGCCAGGGCACCATAAACTACAAATGTCGAGTTTTTTTTGTGTGTGTGTGTTTCACCTTGAATACGGATGTGAAATTCGACAAAAAGCTAAACTGGCATAATTCCAACTTTTTTTTCAATTTTCAATTTTTATAATTTTACTACAAGAAGTAATAGTTTTCTTTAATTTAATTAAAACATCTTTTATTCCCGAATTTGTGCCTTTATTGGTTACCCTTTTCCTTCCGTGTTTGCTAACAATGTGTGCAAATGGATAAAAACTTTGTAAGGGAAATAAGAAGGGGATAAATGAAGAAAAAGATGGTGGTGCTCTAATTTTGAGCAAGAGTATATATTACATACCCTGTTATATTCAATGTTTCTTGAACTTCCCATAAATTGATGGTTTAGAATTTTCTTCTAAGACTAATTCATCACTTTTGTTAACTATTCAGCCACCTCATTCTGTTGATTTTGGTTTCTTATAATGAATTGTTCTGAACCTCTGCATATCAGTAGAACTTCCCGAATGAATAATGAATGGCAGTTGAATGTATGAATAATCTGATCACTTCATTAATGCATTGATTCATGCAGGTAGGTAATTGATACGTCAACTTACTACTTTCTTGTGTTGTGGACCCATCATCTCCTAAGCCCTGCGAGGTCACCGACAACACCACGACAGCCAGTAGTACCAAGTGTAAACCTCCAGCCATTACAGTGATCGAGAGGAAAACGGATGCAATTAACACCCACCTGCTGCATATATAGTGTACCTCCCCACTATCTCAAGACGCGATTAGAACCAATTTTTCCTCATTTCAGGCTACAAGGCGAACAGGATCTGATGTTGCCATTATGAATGAGGATAAACAATAGGAGTGTTTACAAGGGGATACCTTGAGTTATTTTTGGTATATTATTTTCAATAACAAACCTTTGGAATCGACCAAGACATTTTTTCTACCCCCCCACCCCACAAAATTTGTTCGTACGTAGAATCCAAAATCGAATAAAAATTTGGCCGTACGGCGTACGCGGCACTTTCCTCAGTTAGCATTGACCGATTTTGATGAAATTGGGTATGTAGGCTCCATTTGGGGTCTAGTTGTGCCCCGAAGAAATCTTCGGGTGACCAAAACCAAAATTGGTTGATGAAGGTCACTTCTAAGGGTTGAAATTTTGAAAACGCCCTAACTCAAAAATTTTGATATGAAGGTATTGTTTTTCCATCAATTTAAGATAGCATAGAATTTTTAGAGACCACGTGGAGCCCTGTAGGACAAACTGGTCGCTCCCTACCAGAATTTAAGGGTTGGACTTACGATAAATCAAAAACACGAGTGTGAATCGCAAAAGAGGTCTAATCTCCCTTCAAATGTAAGCTGACCGAAATACGACCGATGTTTTTCTTCAAGTTGGTTGGTGGTAATAATGGCAAAGCCCTGTTTTTTGCAGACGAATGATCAATATAGAAAAATAATAAACCTTTGTGTAATAATTTTCAGCGTTTCTACACATTCGAGTTCAGCGCTGCCCCTGCCATGCTTTATTGTCTATCATTTTGTTACTTGAACATTTTGATACTCTTAAAACTGTTGGCTTGAAATGCGAAGTTAATTTATAAAACCCTTGTCCACCGTCCAATTTGCCGCCACATTGACCAATATACAAACACTATTACACAAGTAAATTATTACACAACAGTTTATTATTGCTTCCGAGCCTACCACGGTAGCGGAAGCATTGTTTTCACTTTTCAAGGTTGAAAAGAATCTCAGGGTTCTCTAAAATCAAAATTTTCACTCGCGTTTTACGATTAAGATTTTTTTCAACAATTTTGGTTAATTGTCTATCTGCTTGTCTTGAAGATCGTGTGTCTACAAATCCTTGTAACTGGCTAAACTATACGAAGTTACTGCCCGATTCCGATGAAATTATTAGGGATTATGTGGGTTGGTGTGTAGACGGTCCCCTATGAAAATCATCGCTCCTGGGTTGATATTAGTCTCTGCGATTGCGCGAACGTAACTACTTTGTAACAGCCATAACTCCTTCATTTTCCACACGAATTCGATGAAGTTCTCAGGAATAAGCTATCTTCACTCGTTTGCTAGACTACTCTCTCAACACTTAACTACTGTCCGATTTGCCTAAAATTCGGTAGTGCACTTCTCATTTCTGACGACTTCTTTTTCCATTACCTACCCAACCAAGTTATGAATCATGAGAAAGCACTTGGCATACCTAATAATCTCTCATCACGTAATTGTTCGATTTTCCTCATATTTTGGTTTATTATTTTTAATAATGAACCTTTGGAATCGACTAAGAAAAAATTTTTTTTAACACCCCCTCAAAATTTGATGGTTTACGTTTCAAGGTACGTATAATCCAAAAATCGAATACAAATTTGGCCGTCCGTCCGCCGTCCGCCGTACGCGGCACCTTTGCCACTTAGCATTGACCGATTTTGATGAAATTCGGTATGTAGGCTCCATTTGGGGTCTAGTTATGCCCGAAGATTTTGGTTGATGTAGGTCACTTCTAAGGGTTCACAAATGAATTTTGAAATTTTGAAAACGCCCTAACTCAACAAAATTTGATATAAAGGTATTGTTTTTTCTTTAATTTTAGATTCTATAGACTTTTTAGAATTTTTTGAGACCACGCGGAGCTCTGTAGGACAAACCGTTCGCTCACTACGAGAATTTAAGGGTTGGACGTACGATAAATCTGAAACACGAGTGTGAATAGCAAAAGAGGCCTAATCTCCGTTCAAATTTTAGCTGACTGAAATACGATCAATGTTTTTCTTCATGTTGGATGGTTGGTGGCTTTGCAGACGAGTGATCTATAGAAAAATAATAAACCATTGTGTAATAATTTGCAGCGTTTTGTTAAGGGACTTGGCCGATCTGACGACCTTCAATGTGATCAACCATCCAATAATGGATGAGTAGGACGCTATGTGCTACACCAACTTGGCATACCTAATATTCTATCATCACGTAATTGATGAACTCGTGAGGCTCAGATCCCCCTCGAACACCAACTCATATTAACACTCTCAGCGTGGAATCAATTTTGGCTAGGTACTTTCGCCCCTGCCTGAATTTTGGAAAGGGTTTACATTCAACTATAGTGCATTTATTTTAATCAGGGAAGTTTGTAGTGGTATTTAGTACGCGTACACGAAGAAATCAATTTTTAAAATTTGATGCCATATGGCATCATCCGACAGAGGGAAAGAACCAGGGTGTGTAAATCCACAAAATGCACATGTTTTTCCCTCTGACGGATGATGCCATATGACATCATGCTCAGAAAACGTATAGGTATATTTCTTCGACTATGATCACTTTCTGTGCACGAAAAAAGCACTCAAACGTAATTTTGTTCCAAAAATTTTGGTTCAACTGTGGCCGAGCGAGCTAAGGCGTGTGACTCTGGAGACGAGACTCGGACCAGTTGCAGGGGCCGTGAGTTCGGAGCTCGCCTCGGGAGCATATTTTTCGGACAAGTCGGTCGCAGTTCCCCCTCGTCCCAACCAGTGCGGTGAGGCCAATGGGAAGCCATGAGCGAAATCATCAGAACAAATTCTGCCTTTAGGAAGACAGCTGATGGCGTCCGCGACGCCAGCAATGGCAGTCGGACGAAAATCCAACCTGAAATGGTTGTTTACTTTACTTGTTCCAAGCATTTGCTCTTTGAGTCATTCTGCATGATACAGAATTAGATGCAGAGTCAGTATGAAAAGAAGCTAAATTTTACACAGTAAAACCGTGTAAAAAAAGACTTTGCAGCGTGGAAAATCAAAAATTGTTAATGAAATTTCTAAGAAATATCAATAAATGTGGTATTTAACGAAAACCAGTGGCTTCATGAAGATAAACGAACGCTTTCGGTACTTTGTTCCAGGAGAGAATGAGAAAAGTGAGGAATAACTGACTCCCTCCCCAAAAACGTCACTTGTAAACATTGAAAATGGTGAAAACAAATCCGAAGGCCACTTTATGATAGTCAGATAGCTAAAGAAGCCCACTAAACAAGAAGGAACCCTTAAAAACGTTCTGTAACCTCCCACTGACATTTTGAATTTTCGAGCGCCTCAGGAATGAGATGATGTCATATTATGGCATCATCCGTTATTTAAGACATTGCGGGATGATGCTATAAAGCATCATAATTTGAACATACAAAAATGGTCCGTCAATGAATCAGTCAGATTATTCGAGATTAGCTACCCTGGATCATTGATTCAACCGGGATATGGATACGAGGGAACTATGTGCTACACCCACTTGGGAGACATTTTGTAATCTAATCAAACTAAACCTTGTTAACACTTCAGTCCTTCAACTCAGCCGCAATAAGTTCTGAACGATTTTCTGTAAGTTAGATTGACGATAGTACGCACTTGAGCATTCTGGCCTTACAAATGAAGATTGCGGTAGTCGGCGCCTTAATTTTCCCATCAAACGCTGTAACAAAATGACCTCCCAGGAACTGAGGAAACTCCCGAGGTCGGATTAGAGGCAACCTGATTCGAATCACGCCATAATATAGGGTTCCAGTAATAATTGGATGCAATGACTGCCACGTGCTGGTAACAATTCGCGGAATATTCATACGTATTTCATACATGCTGAACATATGAACATAGGTATCATCAAGATGATCAGTAATTTAATTGGCAACATTATTCTGAATAATCACTTTAGGAGCCCCAAAAAATTGGTAAATAAGAAAGGGTCATAATCCTCTAAAGTTAAATCTATAGATCACCAATCAGGCATTCATTCATGAGAATTTAACTTTACGTACAGCAGAACTGTTTATTTAGTTGGTCCGTAAAATTTAATAATAATTTATTTTATTTTTCTGAAGTACTAGTGAAGAGCTTTTCAGCTCCATCATAACATTCTTAGAACAAATGAGAGTAAACAAATTGATAGTTACCTACATGTAAAGACACCAGAATACCTTGAAATCTAGGTAAGTAGATTGTCAAAGGCCGTTCTTGAATAGAGACGTTTAGTCAGTCTCTGGGGAAACTTCTTTAGCTACATCACTTTACAGCCTCTTGAAGTGTTTTCGAGTACGAATAGATGTGACGTCAGGTGATGGAGTCTTGCCGGGGAATATCAAAACTGTCGACGTTGCCCGTCTGGTCTGGCAGACGAGTATATCTGGTCAGGATGGAAGGGGTCGAGAGTCGCACGATCCAGGATTTTGGGCGGTGTGAGGTCAGTACCCCAGTAATGCCACAGACGATTCGTCAAGTCTTCTCTGTACTCAGCGGAGTTCTCAAATATGGCGAAGGCCAAAGCGGCGGTGTGTTCCCAGCTCTCGAACCCCGTGTTTCCGAGGATGCCAAGCGAGGATTGGACAATCCCGTAGTAAACGCCTCCGCAAACCACAGGCCCTCCAGAGTCCCCATGAGCAGTGATAGCTCGCTCTTTGCCGAAAAACGTCGTACATACCCAAGTACAATCCTTTGTGTAGTTGAACTTATTGAACGAATTGATATGTGTTCCATACCAATGAGAATGACCATAGGTTTCCCTCAGAAAACATTCCCAGTAATTTCGCAGGACACGCCATCCGTGTTGGAGGATTGAAGGAACGCCAGCATACAATTTATCTTCATTGAAATAGTATTTTCCAAACCCGAGATACAAGCATATGGATTCATACTTCATGTTTCTGTAATACTGCTTAACTAGATCTGTTTGGGTGTACAAAGGTGCAAAACTGTATTTCACCAACGGATTATTAGATTGCTTAAGAACTTCTCTGGTTAAAATCATACCAAAGTCGTGAGTTAAGTCGCCAGTTGCATTAAACATCCTGCATTTTTCATGAACCAAAAATTTTCGTGACCAAACACCATCGATCATCTGTTCTTCGGTCTGATGTCCATGGTGGAGTATCACCATTTCTTCCCAGCCGTTTCTAGCATTCGGATAATGGTAACTGGTCGATCCCTCAATGATCGGATCAGACCAACTCCGGGCGATGCAATGGCACGCGGTTTGGATGATTTGAGGTGTCAGAGCTGCACCCCCACACAACGGTTTTGTCGCCCTTGGATGTAAAAAGTATCGGATAAGCCAAGAAAAATTCTGAGCGTTGTCAATACGCACGAAGTACCCGGTGACGTCGTAGTGAGTGGAAGAAATCAGCGGCGTCCCGTAGATGATTCTCTTCTCCCTGCCAACCACCACTGCGTCAATGTAGCTCCCACGGCACGCCATGAGAAGAACCCAAAACACGAGAAAATTCATCCTATCAGAATAGCACTAGGAACGATTAGAGCAAGCACCAACTTTTTGACTCACGGAAATCACTTCTCTTCATTCAGTATCCACGACAACCAGGGTTGCTATCCTTCAAATGTTAAAATTTGATGATCCTTCACGATTCAAGCTGTAGATTCTAAAATTTTGGATATTTTGGATAGCTATAGGGTCTACTCGAATCACAAGCAACAGCTTTTTTTCCGTTGCAAGAAAACGCTTAGTTTCAATTCAGTATCTATGCCAACATGGGTCAGTTATCAACAGTAGATTGATGATCCATCAAGCTTCAATCTGAAGATCTTAGAACTCAGGATACCTGATTATAGAGTCTTTACTTCAAGCACTAGTATAATTTTTGCTTCCGAGTCTACAAGGGTAGAGGAAGCATTGTTTTTATTTTTCGAGGTCGAAAAAAAAACGCTGCAAATTATTACACAATGGTTTATTATTTTTATTTTTCTATATGGATCACTCGTCTGCAAAGCCACCAACCATCCAACATAAAGAAAAACATCGATTGCATTTCGGTCAGCTTTAATTTGAACGGAGATTAGGCCTCTTTTGCGATTCACACTCGTGTTTCTGATTTATCGTACGTCCAAACCTTAAATTCTCGTAGGGAGCGAACGGTTTGTCATACAGAGCTCCGGGTGGTATCAAAAATTTTTTAAAATTCTATAGAATCTTAAATTGAAGGAAAAACAATACCTACCTTTATATCAAAATGTTTTGTTAGGGCGTTTTCAAAATTGATTTTGGAACCCTTAAAAGTGACCTACATCAACCAAAATCTTCGGCGCACAACTAGACCCCAAATGGAGCCTACATACCGAATTTCATCAAAATCGGTCAATGCTAAGTGGCAAAAGTGCCGCGTACGGCGGACGGACGGCCAAATTTTTATTCGATTTTTGTATTCTACGTACCTTGAAACGTAAACCATCAAATTTTGAGGGGGTGATAAATTTTTTTTTCTTGGTCGATTCCAAAGGTTCATTACCTATTGAAAATAATAAACCAAAAATCTTCTCCAAAATCAAAATTTCTACTCGCGTTTTACGCCTTCCTGAACAGTTTTTGTTCCGTGTCTGCCTGTCTTTGTGTCCGCGAGTCCGTCTGTCATGAAATCCTTAAAACGGGCGAAACTATACGAAGTTATTGTCCGATTTCGATGACATTGTCGGGGATCGTGCGGGTTTTGATGTAGATTTATTTATTTATTTGTTTAACACACGGGCATATTCAGGCCCAGTAACATAGTATATATAAATTCTCAAACAGTTTAACTCATAATATAAAAAAAATAACAATAAGTAATAATTCAACATCTGTGGTATGAAAAAACTCTCATATAAAAAATAAATACTGAAATCAACAAGTTAACATAATACGTTAACTATATTAGGTATATTAGGTATTAGGTATATTATACCTAATACTATTTCTCCCTGCGTAAAAAGAGTGATTCTAAACTGGATATAATATGGAAAAAAGGATCATAATTATTGTCATCGTTACTTACTGAATTTATTGCTCTTTGGGCTCTATGGATTGGATTATTTATTAGGTAGTTGGTTGGTGTGAAGAGGATATAAAATGGGGCGTTATTTCGAGTAGCATAGGTAGGGGGGTGAAAGTGTATGTTCTGCAGGAGCTGAGGGCAGTCTATTGTATTGCGGATGAGTTTTATGAGAAAAATAGCATCATTGGTGCGGCGGCGGGTCTCCAATGATTGTAGTCCACATACGTGCAACATGATGTCGCTGTCAAATTCGGGCCGAGGAGTTCCCATTTTGAATGAAATATACCCAAAAACCTACGCTGGACTCGCTCAAGCCGATCAGCCGAGTTTTCATAATAATATTATCCCAATATAGGGCAAACAAGTGCATTATAGAGCGTCACTAGCGCCCCAATATCCCTGAAATCGGAGGTGTGGCGCTTCAGAAAACCCAAGGCTCGCATACCCCTCGAACATACATCGTCAATATGGTCACGAAATGTCAATTTAGTGTCGAATATTACCCCCAAGTCTTTCATGGTTGAACTTCTGGTTAATCCATGGCCATTAATGTTATAATTGGTGGGCGTGTTGGACCTCGAATAAGTAATTGTGGTGCATTCAATAATTTCGTATAGTTGTGCCCGTTACAAGGAGTTCATGACAGCCACACAGACGGAACCAAAATTGTTCAGGAAGGTCTGAAACGTAAAATGCGAGTGAAAATTATGATTTTGGAGAACATTTTTTTTCGAACCTTGAAAAGTGAAAACAATGCTTCCGCTAACTTGGTAGACCCGGAAGTAATAATGTTCAAGAATGGAAGATGTCATGAATAATTTATTGAGAACATTCAAAATCAGAAAAAGTAAAAGAAAGGTCTCTCATGAATGAAATCTTGGATTGCGATCTTGCTATACTCCGAAGTTTATCAGGGCTGCTTTGTAGTTCGCGTCCTGTAGTGGCCTTTAGGGTTGAAAGGATTGATAGTCGCACGATCCAAAACTGGAGGCGGAAGATCGTCGGTCCCCCAGTACTGCCACAAACGCGCCTCCATCGCCTCCCTGTACTCTGCTGAGTTCTCATACGCTGAGAACACCAAGAGGCCGATGTGTTCCCAGCTGGAGTTGATGGTGTTTCCCAAGTCCCCGTGGATGGCCTGCACTAACGCAAAGTAAACACCTCCGCACATTACAGGACCTCCTGAGTCACCAGGCGCAATGTTTGTTCGCTCTTTTCCGAAATACGTCGTGCAAGCCCAAGTCGCGTCTCTATTGTAGTTGTATTCTCCAACCTGCCCTTTGAACCGACGACCATAAGAATACACTAGATATTCGAACGTTTTCGAATAGCATTGCCAGTAATTTTGTAAGCTGCGCCACCCGTGTTGAATAATTGACGGAGGTTCGCTACCATAGACATTTTCAGGCCTTTTTTGAGTTAGATAGTACGATCCGAAGCCAATGAAAAGGCAAATAGCTTCATATTTCATATTCCTGTAATACTGCTTGACTAAGTCCCTCTGTGTGAACAAAGGCGCAAAACTGTACTTGACATGGGGGTTATTGGACTGCTTGAGTTCTTCCCTCGTCAAAACCCACCCGTAGTCGTGAGATATGCTTTTCGATTTGTTGGCTTGTTTGCATTCTTCGTGCACCAAAAATTTCCTCGACCACACTCCGTCGGTCATCTGCTCTTCGGTCTGATGACCATGGTGGAGTATTATCATGTCTTCCCAGCCGTTTTTCACTAATGGAAATCTGAAAACATTATCTCCCCACGGTACGAGTCCCGACCATGAATCGATGATGCAGTGGCAGGAGGTTTGGACGACGTGAGGCGTCAGAGCTGCACCACCGCAAAGCCGCTTTCCGAGCTTCGCGTGCACGAAGTATCTGTACAGCCAGGATAAGTGAACTGCTGCGTCTAAACGTACGAAATACCCTGTAGAGTCGTAGGCGGTGGAAGACGGCAACGGTTTCCCATACACGATCCTCCTCGTTCTGTGATGTTCAACTCCGCCACTGTAACTACCACAATACAGAGCTACCAAGATTACGAAAAATTTCATTTTTGTAACCTATCCAAACCCCAACAACGTGAGATGCCAACCCACTCAATGGTAATTGTAACATTGATCGGAAAGTGATAAGACCAGTGTTGCCAACTTTCAGAAATTTAAGTTCGTAAATCTAAGGGGAAATTTAGACATTTGAAAAACTTCAAAAAATTGTATCACTAGTAAAAACTAGTACTGAAAAGTTATGATATTACATTGAAGAAAATTGTCATTTTTCAACATTTTTCTTTCCCGAGATATTCAGAATACATTTCTACTTATTTTTCAACAAGATGCATGAAGTATGGCCTTGAACACATGATATTATTATGAGTCTACCAAGGAAGCGGAATCTTTGTTTTCACTTTTCAAGGTTGAAAAAAAAAGTTCTCCAAAATCAAAATTTCCACTCGCGTTTTCTATTTACACCTTAGAACTAAGTATATGAAGTTATTGTGATTTCGATGAAATTTTCAGGTATTGTGCGGGTTGACGTGTAGACGGTCCCTATGAAAATCATCGTTAAATCAAGTAGGGAAATAGTTTCTCAAAAGTTATCTCACGTTGAATGCTAACAAGACGAAACTGGTAGTTTACGGAGGAAATAAGTCACTAATTGAGGGAAAACACTTGAAAATCACCCTGCAATCTTGTGTAGAAGATCAAATCACAGGTTTTGACCTGGAAAATGCATATTGAAGCCATAAGCAAAAAATTGAGACGAGTTAATTATGTTTTATACCATGCTGGAAGGGTTTTTAAGCGAGACAAACTTCTTCTTCTTCTTCTTCTTTTGTGACTCTATAGCCCTGGGTGGGCCTCGGCCTCCTTCAAGACGGTCCTCCATTTCACCCTATCTCCTGCTACACTTCTCCAATCTCGGCACCCGGCCCTGGCCGTATCCTCTTCTACATCGTCGATCCATCTTTGCCTGGGTCGTCCTCTTCCTCTGGTCCCATACGGCTTAGTTGCTAGGAGCTGGGTCATCCTCCTGCAGTCTCCAGACGTGGCCAGCCCATCTCAAGCGCCCCAGCTATGCAAACTTGACCACGTCAATGTCACCGTAGAGCTGATACACCTCATCATTTCTTCTGCGCCTCCAGCATCCTCCTTCGCAGACTGGACCAAGGATTCTTCTCAAGATCTTTCTCTCAAACGCTCTAAGCCCACTCTCTGACATCTTCGTCATCACCCACGACTCAGATCCATATGCGAGGACTGGGCGGAGGAGAGTTTTGTAGAGAGTAATCCTGAGTCCTCTCGAGAGCGTTCGAGATCTGAGAAGCGAGAGGAGCCCAAAATAGCATCTATTTGCGGATAACAGTCTCGTATTTATTTCAACTGAAGGATCGTTAGCCATGTGCACCACCGAACCGAGGTATGTAAATGTCTCTACCCGCTGAAAGCTTTCTCCATTAAGAGTTATTGTATCGAGGAGTGTTGAGCCCTCCTTCTGACCAGTAACCATGTATTTGGTTTTCTCCATATTTACTTGTAGGCCCATCTGTGCCGCGGCTCGGGACAGGGACCCAAAGGCATCTTCCAAACTCCTCACAGTTCTCGCCATTACATTTATGTCATCCGCATAAGCGAGTAACTGTACGGATTTATAGAAGATGGTGCCTCTAGTGTTGAGTCCCGCTTGCCGCACTACTTTCTCCAGTGCCAGGTTGAAGAGCAGACAAGCAAGAGCGTCACCTTGCCGCAACCCAGCATTGGTCTGAAACTCATCAGAAAGGTCGCCTTGAATCCTCACTCTGTTGGTGGTGCTCCTCATGGTCAGCTCGACCATACAACACAATTTTTCGGGAATTTCAAATTCGCGGAGGGCAGCATAAAGCTTTTCTCTTCGTATACTGTCATACGCTGCTTTAAAATCTATGAAGAGGTGGTGCACAGTCATCTGGAATTCCACGCTTTTTTCTAATACTTGTCTCAGGGAGAAAATCTGGTCGACTGTGGATTTCCCTTTTGTGAACCCACGCTGGTAACTTCCCACCACTCTCTCAGCATGAGGTAGGAGGCGATCAAATAGGATGTTTGATAATACTTTGTAGGAGAGGTTAAGAAGGGTAATACCCCTGTAGTTCCTACACTCAAGAGGGTCTCCCTTCTTATGAATTACACAGATTATGCCATTTTCCCAGTCAGTAGGCATCTTCTCCAATGTTCCAAATCTTCTCCAACTGTTCCAAATTCTATAGATCAATCCGTGCAAACGGGTCGTCAGCTCTTCACCTCCACCTTTGATCATCTCTGCACAAATGGAGTCATTTCCCGGCGCTTTGTTGTTCTTAAGCCGGGATATTGTGCATCGAACTTCATCAATTGTTGGTGGTTCAACCAATTCCTGGTGACCTTCAGGCTGAGCTGAGTCGCACCCGCTTTGCTGCTGGGTATTAAGCAATTGGTCAAAGTGTCTATTCCAGCGATCCAAGATATCCTGCTTGTCAGTGAGGAGCTCATCATTTTCATTTTTGCATATGGTGTTTTTAGGCTGAAACCCTCTTCTCTTCTTGTTGATGCCCTTGTACAATTCCCTAACATTACAATTTTTGTAAGCCTTCTCAATATCTTCAACCTCCCTCTGATCACTGATTCTCTTCTTTCTGCGGTGCATCTTTTTTTCAGCTCTTCTCCTGTCTGAATACTCCTTCGCAGACCTACGTGTGTTCTTCTTCTGAATCATGTTTCGGTACGCCTTATTTTTCTCATCTGTCAAAGCCTTACATTCCTCATCAAACCAGTCATTCCGTTTCGGAGGTTCAGCTGTTCCCAGGATCTCGTCAGCTGCTGACTTAATAGCGTGCTTTATGGCTCCCCATTCAGATTCCACATCTGTATCTGGCTGGACATCAGGGGGAGTCTTCAACAACTCTTCTACCTTTTCAATGTATAATTTAGCAGTTGTCTCGTCTTTTAGTTTCAGCAAGTTGAAAGGCTTACCTGTCTTCTGGAATTTCGCTTTCTTGACATTGGAGAGTCTTGCTCGAACTTTTGCTTGCACCAGGAAGTGGTCTGAATCAATATTAGCCCCTCGATACGATCTAACGTCAAGAATATCTGAGGCATGCCTAGCATTAATCAGGATATGGTCTATCTGATTACAGAAGGTTTTATCGGGGGATGTCCATGTACCTTTGTGAATATTCTTGTGATCAAACATGGTGCTGCTAATAACCATACTCCTGGCGGCAGAGAACTGGATGAGGCGGTTTCCATTTTGATTAGTTACCTCATGCAAGCTGTATCTACCAATAATTGGCTGATAGGCTCTCTCTTTCCCCACCTGAGCATTGAAGCGAGACAAACTACGTTTATTATACATGGCCTTGGTGCAGTCTACTATTCAGTATGGTATCGTTTCGTGGGGGGGGGGGGGGAACTTACCCAACTCACTTGGAGAAATTAAATGTGATACAAAGAAGTATTATTAAGACGATAATGAGGAAGGAACGTCGGTACTCTAGTCTTAACTTATTGAATGAGTTTAAAGTTTTCACCCCGAGACAGTTATTTTTGAAATCCCTTCTACTAGTATACCACAGAAACCCTACCATAGTTCAACAAAACCAACATCGTGATTATCAGACCAGATTTGTATTGATGGGAAATGTTGTCTGCTCTTATGCTCACAACAAGAAGTCCAAACTATATAATTTATATGGTCCTTAGAGTTGTAGATTCTCCCCTAAAATCCCCACTATTATGTACGCATGTGGCATATAAAAAGAAAATATATTAATGGTTAGTGAGGCTGGGTAGTGAGGGGGCGGAGAACATAGTTAGGAGCATTTATGTTTAGGATGGTATAATTCCAGATGGTAATTTGTGTCGACGCAATGTTTATTATTGACGTATGTTTATTTCAATTGATGTATGTAATGTTAATTTTCAAATTAGTTGATGTAAGTAAAGTATGATTTATGTATAGATGCAGTTGATCTATGTAAAGTCAAGTTCGAAGTTGTTTGGCGCTACTCTTGTAGGGCGATACAGGCTCTCAGGCTGAGGCCTTCTGCCTTCTGCCCTGCAATAAAGTTGTAACAATTATCCATGTAAAACAATTGTGTGTGGTTTATGCAACTGTAAATAAATAAATAAAATAAATAAATAAATAAATAAATATGCTCATGCGAATCGATAGAAAGATTTGCAAGGCATAATTTTCTGGGGCTAGTTTTGGATGAAGAGCTTAAGTGGAAGCCCCATGTAGACTATACACACGTTAAGATTAGGATATATATTGTAAGAAAGTTCAAGTGCAGAAGGAAAACTCCACAAACAAAGATAAACAAACAAACAAACAAAGATATTACTTTTATTCGGACAAGTACACCGACCCTCAAACTATTTTCTATCATTTAATTTAGGCTTATAAACATGTGACGAAAAACACCTAGGATCAATAATAACAAAATGGCAACTCTTCAACACTATATGTATAATATACATTGTCTAACATTGTAGAATATTATTCTACAATGTTAGACACGCTCCCGAAGCAAACAATAAAACTTATGTATTATACCATGTTGCAATCTGTATTGCAGTATGGCATAATAGCTTGGGGAGGAACGAATTCCACCCATATAAATAAGTTACATGTTTGGCAGAAAATTATCGTGAAAATGATGACATTACCGCGTCGGCCCCCATCCATAGACCTATTTGATATCGCTAAGGTATTTACTATTAGACAAATTTATGTGAAAAATCTACTATTGCAATTCTTTAGGACACCCAATATAATTGAAATTTCTCGAAGGGATCCGAAATACAAAACTATATAATATGCCGCCGCAGGGAATGTAATTAGACCTAGACAGAATCTGACATCACACAGCCCAATCTTCGTTACAAATTGTGTTACATAGAGAAATTGTTTGTAGCATGAGAAGGCCCCAGACTAAACCAAAACACAAAAAGCAAGTGTTAAGTTGGCTAGTTACAGAAGGGGGCCTTAGATGCGAAAGAATGTTGAACAGCATATCGTCGCTTAACAACCATCATGACACAACTAAAATTTACACGTTTTCGAGTTTTTATCAATTTTTATGTGGAATTTCGTGCCAAATCGATTAGTGCTATTATTTTTTCGATTTGACCGCTAGAAACGCTAATATCGCCAAATTCCCGATTATGGCCCAACTAATTTTTGTTGACATAACTCAGCAGTTCCTACACAGCTTAACATGGAGACGCGTAGGGAGCTTAGATCTATTAAGTTTATCACTATTTTTATATTTATTTCATTGATCTACCTCTCACTACTTCATGAGTAGGGGCTTTGATACAACGTTTCTATGATTTCTGAAACTTTTCGTAAGAAAACAACCTCACAATGTTGTAGAAAATCGAGGGCTTTCGGCAGGTTTGAGTTTTGCTATGATTAAGAAGCTTTCCTCCCATGCATAATGGTTCAATCCCCATCCCCAAGGACAAATGGGATGATCTTCAGTCCTTAAAGGAGTACATCGATGAGGCTGCGTGGCCATTCCATGACAATTTGCCCCATTTGGATAAAAGCGTCAGGAAGGAAAAACTATTTTCAAAGAAAATGGATATAGTACAAGTTATACTAAGTTATTATATAGTAAAAGAAGAAATTTTGGAGCACGAGAAACAGGACAAAAACAGCTGAACAGGAAACAATGACTGATAACAGCTATAAACATGGATAAAGGCGCCATCGCAAGCCGCATCGATTCTCTGGGATGTGGAGAATAACGAAAACACAATAGCTAACTTTTATCTAAGTTCTACCATGCTTACGTCACAATTGAAGATTCTCGCTTTTTGGGGTAAAGTTACCTCTGGTGGGGTAAAGTTTGACGGTTTTACGGTACGAAAATCAAATAAATATCCTGAGGTATCTTTCTGGAAATCCAATTTTTACCTAAACTAGTTAATTCACTTTTAAGCCAAAACCGACAGCCGTTGGCTATCCTGACACTCCCAAGTATCGATTGTGTAAGAAAACGTAATGTAAAAACATAATGACCCAAAGAAAAAACATTAGACAGGAATACAATTAATCATCATTAATGATCGATCGGTAGTTTTGAGAAAACGCTTGCATACGAGTCTGCAACGCATTGGGACATTTTCATGTCCTTACCTATTGCTTTTTACCTCACTATAGGATTTTATAACCCACTCTCCGTTGTTGTCAGAATGTAAAACGAATCATTAACATAATAACTATCTATAGCTAAAGAGGTAGGTACTACGAAAGAGTGTAGATATATTATGTTACAAATTGACACAATTATTAATATTAAGAGGTAGGTACCTAATTTCAATAAAATAGACGATTCCGGATTATTTATCTTCTACACTCACGATCATTAGTTTGTAAACAAAATATGAGAACAGTTATGCCCATAGCTCCGCTATTCGTATAGTCAATATGTTATGGAGAACATGAAATTGTTCGTTAAATCGAGAGCTTTCCAACGAGTGGTGAACGATTTTTGTGGGTTAAAAAGTGTAGAAAAGGAACAAACCTAACAACGGGGTCGTTGTAAGCGGAAATCATTATAAAGGCACTGTAACACAATTTCGTTACGCAATTTCGTGACAGTTTTTTGTGCTATGTGCCAGGGCAAAGACATGAAAATGTAAAAAAGAAACCAACGTGGGTACAGGCACCAAGGGCAAATGAAGAGGACAACTCAACGTGAAAGACTGCTAGCGTACCTACCTCAAAACCTGACCATTTTTAAATTTGATTTCTAAGCATTCAACGGGAAGACTGAAACTTTCTATTATGTATACCTATTTTAAGTAAATACCTTCCATTTAGAAAGTGCCTTTTAAAAGACACCTGCAATATTCAATTTTATTTTGAACAGTCTGATTTTCATTCTGAATCGTTTTGGTTTATTATTTTCAATAATTTTATATTTTACAATAATTTTATTAGGGACACGGCGCTTTTATGGTTTAAGAGCTATCTTAAAAATAGAAGCCAGATGGTGCGCGTTAATGGTGTTTTGGGTGAGATCTTGCAAATGCATGGGTATGGAGTGCCGCAGGGCACGGTTCTTGGGCCTATACTGTACGCATTATATGCCAATCAGTTTTTTTTAAATCGGAAGCGGTGTCAATGGGTGAGGCAGTGATGTTTGCCGATGACACAGTTATGATTTTTAGTGGTGGCTCCTGGCACGAAACATTCAGAAAGGCTGAGACTGGTCTGAAATGTATTAGTTCTTGGTTGATAGAGAACAAATTAACCCTTAACGTAAGGAAAACAGTTTTTTTGCCGTTTTCATGGTCTATGAAAACTATGCCTTCGGAGGACATGATATTGAAACTTCACCGAGTTGATTGTCAAGCCCCCAGTCCATGCCCTCCTTTAAACCGTTCTAACCAAGTTAGGTACTTAGGACTAATTATTGACAATTTATTGAAATGGGATAGGCATATTAGTACTCTTCAGGGCAAACTAAGAAAATGTATTTACGTTTTTTCCTTTCTAAAGAAAATAGTGAGCACTGATATACTCAGACAGATTTACTGTGCGCTCGTCCAGTCTCTGCTACTCTACGCTTTACCAATTTGGGGTAGTGCCTATGAAAGTACTCTCCACAAGATTGTTGTACTCCAAAAAAATTTTGTACGAGCGGTTTCTAAATTAGACAGCAAAGCCCATACAAGTCCTTTGTTTGTAAAACTATATCTCTTAAATCTCCGCGATATGTACAAGAAAGCTGCTGTACAGCAGTTACTTAAAAGTAGTGAATTTTCTACTCCGACCCACTCTATTTTTACCCGATTTGCTAATAACGACTCACTATCTCTTCCGAAATTGAACTTTACAGCTTCTCAAAAAATTTTCCCCTATCAAGGCATTCTAACTTTCAATAGTTTTCCTAATACAACTAGAGTGGAATTAATTCAGCAATTAAGAAATAACCCTAAGAAAATAAAAATTGTTTTAAAAAAAGTATTTTCTTACAAGTAGTTAAAACCATAATATAAGTAGGTATAACAACATGAAATAAAAATATTGTAATTCTGCTACCACCATTATTAAAATTTCGATTGAATAGTATACTTACACTTTGTACAATTTCATTATACACTTTATACACACTTTATTTACATTATACACTTTGTACTTTTGCTAATTACCGAGCGATGAGCAAGTTGCTCATTCCCCAACACGGGCTGGTGCCCATATGGGGAATTATATTTCCGAATACTTTAATTTCATCTTAGACATGTGCTGTATTTTTGTTATCTTAATTATTATTTTTGGTTAAACTTATATTACTGTATTATGTAATGGAAATAAATAAACTTAAAAAAAATAAATAAATAAAAAAAGTCTGCCAAGTGGGTGTGGCACATAGCTTCCTCGTATCCATAACCCGATTATATAGATGATCTAATGCATGGTAGTTAATCTCAAAACACCAATCTCCTCCAATCTACCTTTCACTACCCTCATAGGGGAACAATCTACACGCTACTCTGGATAATCCTAGAAAAATTCATCAAATTCGGATGAAAAATGTAAGTGAGTCACTACTCAAAAAATTTCTAGGTAAGGCTGGGAGTCGTACCCATGACCTCTTGAATGATAGATTGACTCGCTGCGAATGTGCTACGGGCGCCTGACAGTTGACAGTGTAAAATTTGAGATAGTGACGTACGCACGGCTGTTACACGGATTTTACGTTCGCATGCGCATCGGCTACTATCAGTCCGGGGGTGATGATTTTCATAGGGGACCATTTACAATCTAATCCGCATAATCCCTGAAAATTTCATTGAAATCGGATGGAAAATGTAGAAGTTATGGCCGTTACAAGGAAATTCACGTTTGCGCATGAGCAGTCGCTTCTATCAGTCCGGGGATGATGATTTTCATAGGGGACCATCTAAATACTAATCTGTAACATCTCTGAAATTTTCATTGGAATCGGATGGAAAGTGTAGAAGTTATGGCCGTTACAAGGAATTAACGTTTGCGCATGCGCAGTCGCTTCTATCAGTCCGGGGATGATGATTTTCATAGGAGACCGTCTACACACCAACCCGCACAATCCCTGAAAATTTCATCGAAATCGGACAATAACTTCGTATAGTTATGCCCGTTACAAGGAATTCATGACAGACAGACAGACAGACACACAGACACGGAACCAAAATTGTTCAGAAAGGTCTAAAACGCAAAACGCGAGTGAAAATTTTGATTTTGGAGAACTTTCTTTTTCATCCTTGAAAAGTGAAAACAAAGCTTCCGCTACCTTGGTAGACTCGGAAGCAAAATAATAAGTCTTTGGAATCAAGCAAGAAAAAAAAAACCCGATTGTATAGATGATCCGATGCATAGTAGTTAATCTCAAAACATCAAAACAAGTTAATCTGTAACATCCCTGAAAATTTCATTGAAATCGGATGGAAAATGTAGAAGTTATGGCCGTTACAAGGGAATTCACGTTTGCGCATGCGCAGTCGCTTCTATCAGTCCGGGGATGACGATTTTCATAGGGGACCATCTAAATACTAATCTGTAACATCCCTGAAAATTTCATTGAAATCGGATAGAAAATGTTGAAATTATGGACGTTACAAGGAAGTTCACGTTTGCGCATGCGCAGTGGCTACTATCAGTTCGAAGGTGATGATCTTCATTAAGGACCATCGACAACCTAATCCGTATAATCCCTGAAAATTTCATTGAAATCGGGTAGAAAAAGTGGAAGTTATGGCCGTTACAAGGAAATTTACGTTTGCGCATGCGCAGTAGCTACTATCAGTCCGAAGGTGATGATTTTCATAGGAGATTGTCTACACACCAACCCGCACAATCCCTGAAAATTTCATCAAAATCGGATGGAAAATGTAGAAGATATGGCCGTTACAAGGAATTCACGTTTGTGCATGCGCAGTCGCTTCTATCAGTCCGGGGATGATGATTTTCATAGGGGACCGTCTACACACCAACCCGCACAATCCCTGATAATTTCATTGAAATCGGACAATAACTTCGTGTAGTTATGCGCGTTACAAGGAATTCATGACAGACAGACAGACAGACAGACAGACACACAGACACACAGACACACAGACACTGAACCAAATTTGTTCAGAAAGGTCTAAAACGCAAAACGCGAGTGAAAATTTTGATTTTGGAGAACTTTTTTTTTTCGACCTTGAAAAGTGAAAACAAAGCTTCCGCTACCTTGGTAGACTCGGAAGCAATAACCCCCCCCCCCCTATGTGCCACACCCACTTGGCAGACGTTTTAAGATACTGCTAGTCTGGTACTAAGAGACGTCCATAATGCTTTGTACTTCAACTTTTATATTGAAAACTAACCTTGGCTAGTATTGGCTGAATAAGTAAGAAACAAATCTTGAATGTCGTCATTGTTCGGTAGGACGGGGGTAGTGGGCGTCAGGATGGAAGGGATCGACCGTCGCGCGATCGATGACTACAGGCGGGATGAGATCGTCGGTCCCCCAGTACTGCCACAGACGCGTCTCCATCGCCTCCCTGTACTCCGCCGCGTTCTCGAACGCCGAGTACGCCAGCAGCCCGATGTACTCCCAGCTGTCGTTGATGGTGTTCCGGAAGTCGGCGTAAATGGACTGCATGAGCGCGAAGTTGACGCCGCCGCACATCACGGGGCCGCCCGAGTCGCCGGGCGCGCCGAGGTTGCGCTCCTTCCCGAAAAACGTCGTGCAGCCCCAGGTGGCGTCGCGGACGTAGTCGAAGTGGTGGTGCTGCTCGAAGGGGAAGCCGTAGGAGCTCTGCAACGCGTCGAAAGTAATTCCATAGCACTGCCAGTAATTTCGTAGAGCGCGCCACCCGTGTTGAAGCACCGGAGGCGAATCATAAATATATTTCGTTTCGGGTGTTTTTTGTGCGTATTGATAGGCTCCAAAACCAATGATCAGACATATAGCTTCTTGTTTCATGTTCCTTTGATACTGCCTAACCAGATCCAGCAGAGTATACAAAGGCACAAAACTGAACTTCACGTTGGGATTATTGGACTGCTTGAGTTCTTCCCTGGTTAAAATCAACCCGTAGTCGTGAGTTATTCCATTAGTTCTGTTGATTCTTTTGCAGTCTTCGTGAACCATGAATTTCCTCGACCACACACCGTCGACCATCTGCTCTTCTGTTTGATGCCCGTGATGGATAATTATCATGTCTTCCCAGCCGTTTTTCACGAGAGGCAATTTGTAGAAAAACCCTTTCAACTTGATGGGGTTCGTCCACTTGTTGGCGATGCAGTGGCAGGCGGTTTGGACGACGTGAGGCGTCAGAGCTGAACCTCCGCAAAACCTGAAGCCCAGAGGAGGCTCCGCGAAGTATCGGAAAAGCCAGGACAGATTGACGGGGCTGTCCAAACGGACGTAAAACGCGGTCGAGTCGTAAGCGGTTGAAGACAGCAACGCTCTCCCATAGATGATCCTCTTCGTTCTGAAATAATCCTCTCCTCCACTGAATCCACCACAACACACAACAACCAATAACGTGAAAACCCTCATTTGAAAGACAATTTCCACTACACGTTCACGTATCCACGGAGCAGCATTCAAATTTGAGCAAAGTTTGACATTTGGAAGTAGGGATGGCAACGATATATCGATATACGAAATATATCGATAGATTACGGTTGATATATCGATATATTTATATCAATATTGAGAACCGATATTATTGGTCAATATCGATATATTTACCAATGATATCGCGGCTTGTTCTCAACAAGTAAAATTTAATATTAACATGAATGGATGAGGAGGGACGCCTGTACCTGTGTGAAACATCCTGTAATTTTATTCCATATTGTATAGGTACGTTGTCCTCAGCTCAGACATGTACATGAATGGTTTACACCTACACTGCCGTCCTTAGCAAGAAGGGCGTATCTCGAATTTCGGCGATTTTCAGGTTTTTGCATATCTAGAATCTTTGGAGTCTTCTGCACCTTATGATACCTCATTCATGTACCTATGGGTACGAAAAAGTACACAAAAACGCTAGTGAAAAAAGGCATATCTCTGAAATTTCTTGAAATCGTTAGGCGACTAGGCGTATATCGTTTTTCCTAAGCCTAAAAGGCGGATATCATGCCGAACACCTTTCTCTACTAAGCAAGAAAGCCGCATCTCCTGAGATACGGCTTTTTTGCTTAGCAAAAATTCGAAATATGCTCTTGGCAACCAAAATGCTTAGCGGAAAAGCCGGATCTCGTAGAGTGCTCGCTTATCTAATTATATAAACGCCAACCGTACGTACGTATGCACGGAGGGGTCGTGGCAGAGGGAGAGTTGTAGGCTGGAGGGGTTGGGGGCGGGAGGAGTCGGAAGCGAGAGGAGTCGGAGGGGTTGGGGGCGGGAGGAGTCGGAGGCGAGAGGAGTCGGAGGGGTTGGGGGCGGGAGGAGTCGGAGGGGTTGGGGGCGGGAGGAGTCGGAGGCGAGAGGAGTCGGAGGCGAGAGGAGTCGGAGGGGTTGGGGGCGGGAGGAGTCGGAGGGAGTTGGTGGCGGGAGGAGAGTCGGAGGAATAGTCTTTGCCTGCTTTTAGTAGGCTTTTCAGCTAGTCTAATATAATAAAACGCCAAACGTACGTACGTACGTACGTATGCACGGAGGGGTCTTGGGAGGTGGGTCGAATCGGAGGGGCGAGAGGGGGGGAATCGGAGGCGGGAGGAGCCGGAGAGAGTGGGATGCGGGGAGAGTCGGAAGAAGCGTTTTGCCTACTTTTAGTAGGCTTTTCAGCTAGTTAATGATAAGTCACCAAACAAACTGGGCTGGAGGCTTGTCACCGAACTTTTCCATATGATCAAATTTAATAATCTGCGTAAGAAAAGAAGTAGTGTAGAAACAACTAACGAATCATGTTAAACTTTCCAATGAGTGGTGAACAATTTTTGTGGGGTGGAAAATGAGGAAGTTAGTTTTCCCTAGGAACGATTGGTTGTACGTGAAAAGCATCAGAAAAAAAAACGTTCCATGAAAACGTTGCAATTTTTTGTTGCATTGTTTTGTGTGTCGAAAATTTTGGAATGACCCCCAGAACTAAGACATATCCATGTCAAAACGCCAGCTGAAATCTGCCAGGAAACCGCTTGAAGTGCTCGGAATGCTTAGCAAAAAAGGCGTAAATCTCGAATATCACCCTCATTAAATGAGGCTTAGTAAATTTTACTGAACGGAAAGGGCGTATCTCCTCTAAATTGGTTATGACGTGAATTCCCATGAAAAAAGGCCGTAGTAAGTTGGAGAATGATTGGACCTACCGTATGATGTCCCGAAAATGGGGTAAAAGTATAATTAACTGGACGCAAAACTTAAAAAACGAAAAGTGCTTGTACTGAAAATCTTGATTTTCGGACATGTGCCCTTCTTGCTAAGGACGGCATTACAGTGGCGCTCGGAGCTCAATTTTGACTTGAGCCAAAAGTAATGGAGCCGCGTCTAGATTAAAACTACTTACTATACGAAGTGAAGCTGGTTTTCACAACAATTATTTTCAATTTTGAAGGACCATGCCTACAGTATACTCCAGTCAATTTATAAATGGCGAGGGAATTTACGATATTTTATATGATAGTTTCCCCCCCGAAATTTCTAAAACCCTATGCTCTGACTTAGTGTTCTGAAACCACGACATTTTCGAACTTTTTCAGTTTTCAAACTATGAATTTCGATGGTTCATACCCAGTATAACTTTTAAAGTAGGTTAAATACTACTTCAACCGTATTTTCTAAGTAAAAATTCCGATATGTCGAGTATATCGATATATTTCTTCCAAAATCATTTTAGTAACGTTTCAATTCACCTACCTACTTACTTCGACAATTTTTTCCAAGTAGATCTTTCGATTTGTTGATAAATGCCTTCCTATATTATGTTTGTATTGTTTTAAAACGATTAAATTCTCCTACCTAGGTACATCAGCACGTTTTTCCAAGTAGATCTTCCGATATATCGATATATTTTCTCCGATATATCGAAGGTATCGATATCTCATTGACGATATATCATTCGATCAGTATATTGATATATTTCATTCGATATGCCAGCCCTATTTGGAAGGCAAAAAAGGATCGATTCTTTAAAAAATCGAATCTTTTAAAGGCTATTCTCGATATTTTTAGATTATTTGTCCACCTTGAAGAACCGGAAAATCGATTCGAAAATTCGAAAATCGGACCGATTCAATTCATCAGCTGGTTGGGTAAAATAAATAATTTATAATTAATATCATCATAAATAAATAAATATGATAATTATTATCATCAATAACCCAATGGGGAAGGAAAATTCATGGAGATCTTTGCTTATTAATCACCAAACTCTGCCGAGTGGGTGTGGCACATAGTTACTCCATTGTATCCATAACTCGATCACATAACATCCTACCCTCCTATTATCTAATTCGAATTATTTCATCTAATTCGGATGGAAAAATGTAGAAATAATGGCTGTTACAAAGATTTTACGATCGACGATTTTCATAGAGGACCATCTACACCATAATCCGCATAATCCCTGAAAATGTCATCAGAATCGGATGGAATATGGAGAAGTTATGAGTGATATCACTGATATCACACTGATATCAGTGTCGAGTGATCTATACAGAAAAACGCCAATCTTTGGGTAGTTTTCAAGAATAATGGATCATTTGATAAAATTGCCAATAACCAGAGATCCAAAGGGAAGACTGCTACTAAAATCTTGCTTCCGATAATCAATAAAGCTGGAACAGATGCCATGGAAGCCTGGTTTAAGGTTTTGAAATCAGTCGCCTACGCTACGACGCTGTATGCCTCTGAAGTTTGGGGGCTGCAGCATCTCGAAGTCGTAGAGAGAGTACAGGTGCGAGCTTTCAAGTCAGCTTTCTTTCTGCCCACAAATACACCAGACTACATGGTCAGATCAGAATTTTATTTGTCTCATACAAAGATTCAAGTGATGAACAGAGCACTTAATTGGTGGTTGAAAATCGGTTGAATGGAAGAAAATCGCTTGCCAAGAATCTGTTTTGAGCGACTTATGGCTCTGTCAACGACCGGCGGCGGTTGCGTTAAAAACAATTGGGTGTATCTCCTTCTGGTTAGAGCAGAATTGTCTAGGTTTTCAGAGGGATAGAAAATTAATAATGGAGAACTGGGAGAAGAAATGCAGACAACAGGATTGGGAACGAATAACTGTGTCTTCATTCAGCAAAACAAAGGTTTTTGGCACCCATTACTCCTACAGTTTATTTAAACATGGACATAGGGATAAAATGCAAAAGATCAATATTCCAAATCAGAATGTGCGGTAGCGGTTGGTGCTCAGTGTTTGCGGATGGAAGGGGAGTCTGAGGAATGTCCGATGTGCTCCTCGGATGAACCGGACACTCTCATGCACTTTCTTTGTGAATGCCCGGGGATCGCAGGCCAGAGAATTGAGGCTTACGGTGTCGATTTGTTATCTCTGGATAATATATTTAACATACTGGGGATCGAGGGTATGGAGGGGGCAATCCAGTTGTAAGTTTTGTGAGGGAATCTCTGAGAATCAGAGGTTAAACTTAGTGCAGTTTGGTGTATTTTGTCTTTCCCCTCTCTTTCTGGAAGAAAAGAACCTCTAATGTTTGGATTATTTTTACAACCTCAAATGTTTGATTTAATTTCTTGTTATTACTATCATTATTTTTTTCGCGAAAAAAATTATTTTTATTACTGATTTATTTCATTATTTATCTTTCTTCCCCTCTCTTTATTTTTGTTGTGTCTCTGGAACCCCTTTCGTGCCTTTATGTACCTTTGTACCCATTCATGTATTCATGTTCGTATCTCTTCACCATCCATGGCGAGGACGCCCAGGACTCACCCGACGCCGTCTCTGGGGATGAGGGATGATAAGGAAGGTGGGGGTCGGAGAAAGGGATGAAGGGAAGTGCCTCTATATAAAGACCATCAATTGAGGAATGAGCCTAGCAGGACACGGGTGATGATACCACGGAGTCCACCTACCGAGAAGCCCAACTCGCGCAACTCCGTGGCACTTTTCCCGCACCACACCCCGCGCCACGAAAACCTTGCAGCCATGACCCTGATGTTGTTGGGGGCCACTCCTTTTAGCTCCGACAGGGTAAACATAGTTAAAACGCCCTAGCTCAAAAACTTTTAACATAATGGTATTGTTTTTTCGTAAATTTGAAATATTATTGAATTTTTAGAATCGAATGAGACCACCGAGAGCTTTGTAGGACAAACCTTTCGTTCCCCTATGGGAACTTAAGGGTTGGGCTAACGATAAATCAGAAACACGAGTGTGAATTGCAAAAGAGGTCTAATCTCCGTCCAAATTTTAGCTGACCAAAATCCGATAGTCGTTTGTTTCTTTTAGTTGTACTCAGTTTTGAGTCCTTAGCAACCAGTAATCACATTTTCTTATAATTAAGGCAACCTCAACCCCTCATTATATATGATGGAGATGGGATACCTCTTATTCCATTCTCCGGTATTTCCTCTTCTTCCAGTTGGTTGTCAGGATCATAAATCACTCGCGTATAAAGGAACAACTGTATTCTAAAATAACTTGATTCAAAACGGATTATAAATCGATTACATACTTAGCTCTAGACCGTCAAACTCCCCTTGCGCTCAGTTCACTAGCTCGTCCTGAGCCCGATTGACGATTGAAGAAGTATCTAGGGAGAACCCAAGGTCCTCACCACTCTTCTCCCAGGGTGCATGACATGGAGATCCCTACTCGGGATAGATCTAGGCTATCTGGGGGCGCCTACATATAGAATTGAGTGTGAAGCGTTTACTTTTTCCATTTGAACTTGATAGTGAACTAGGTATGAGTTAAGATATATGAACAAGTGGAGACACCATTCAATTAATAATATATAAAAAAATTTTAAGATGGATGGGCGATATGTAATATATATTATATATTACATATCGCCCATCCATCTTCCAATTTTTTTTATTTTTGTTTAATTTCAGAAAAACTCAAATTTATCTCAAATCATTCACCTTCTTGAATATTAAAAAAATTGAAAATTTCTTGTAGATTGTTGACATTTTCAGAAGAAAAAGGTTCTAAAATATAAGTTCGGACGATAAAATACAATAATAAATAAATAAATATAATATATAATAAATAAATTGAATTTTGCTGAATTAAAAAATAATATATAATATATTTTATTTTTTAATTCAGTATAATTCAATTTATCTTTTCAATATTTGAAGAAAAAACATTCATTTTAACAACTATACATATATTACATGTATAGTTGTTAAAATGAATGTTTTTTTTTCAAATTAGTAAATTCAAAATTCAACTGAAGTCCACATCAAAATTTCACAGTGAAGTCACCCGCTTGAAACATCTCCGTTGTACTTGCTGTTGTTAAGTTATTACGGTTTTTTGTTGAATTTGAAGGTAAATATATTTTGATAGTAATGCATAGAAAGATTACATAAATGAATAAAATGGTTTTGTAAATAATATTTATTGATACCCCACGACTGAGTTTCATCTTAGAGACAGTTTTTGTTGGACATACCTTGTAGTCATGCTAGATATGTCTTGAATGGGTTTTTATTGTGTTAAAAAGCATTCCAATAAAGAATTTAAAAATAACATTTGAATGGTTTGTTTGTAAAAAAACGCTGCAAATCATTGCCCAAAGGTTTGTTATTTTCTGTATAGATCACCCTTCGGTATAGATCCCTGCCTACCAACCATCGGTACCTACTACCTACTATGGCATTTTTGACAATTTCAACCCCAACCACCAACCAGATGGAAATGAAGGGTCGAAGTATTCAAAAATGCCCTAGTAGGTAGTAGGTACCTACGGTTGGTAGGGAGGGATTCAGAAGGGTGATCTATACAGAAAATAATAAACCTTTGAGCAATGATTTGCAGCGTTTTCTTTTACCTATCAACTTTTTTTTACCTACAAACCATTGGTAGGTACTACCTACCTCACCATACTGCCTTCACACCTCCACAATCAAGTATATTAGAAAGAACTAAACGCTTCACACTCGATTCGAAAATAGAGGGCTTCATATGGAAATTAGATTACTGGTTGCTAAGGAGTAACAATATAGGTTGAAATTCCATCTGTACAACAAATGAGAAATACACCTAATTGCTCATATTTGAGTCAGAGGAGGGTGTGACGACCCTACTCCTTCAAACCAGGGATTAGTTAAATCAGCCGGCCTGAAGAGAATATCGATTCATATCTCTATGAATCGCTTATCCCCAAAGGCGTAGCTACAACAAATCGGGAACAAACCAAATCGGATTGTCCCTTTGTAAATGTAGGATCGTCACAAAGGAAGCGAAACTGAATACAACTCGAAGAAACGAACAGCGATCGCGTTTTGGTTAGCTAAAAATTCAACGGGAATTAGACGGTCTAATTCCTGTCTAAGAGGTCTAATTTAGACCCCTTTTGTGATTCACACTCGTGATTCTGTTTTATCGAAGGAAACCCTATCAAGTACTCGTAGGGAGCGAACAGTTTGTCCTGCAGAGCTCCGGGTGGTCTTAAATCTTTTAAATAATTCTATACTATTTAATATTGGTGAAAAAACAATACCTTTATTTCGAGAGTTTTCGAGCTAGGGCACTCTTGAAAATTTCAACCCTTAATTTTCACCCCTTAGAAGTGACCTACATCAACCAAAAGCTTCGCGGCACAACTAGACCCCAAATGGAGCCCATATGCCAAATTTGAACCAAATCGGCCCAGTATTGCTGAGAAAACTGCCGCGTAATGCGAACGGACGGAACATTTTTTATTGGATTTACGGATTCTTCGTATCTTGAAACGTAAAACAAATTTTGAGGGGGGTTAAAAATTTTTTTTCTTGCTCGATTCCAATGGCTTATTATTTCAAAATAATAAACCAGAATCTATTCTTGATCATGGTCTTCTAAGTGATACCTATAATTATGTTTTACCATGTTAGCTTTCGGTGGCGAGGTGTGTCCCAGTTTTCGGCATAACTCATCAATCACGCTGGGGTGACAGTCGATCCGGGCTGATCGGTGTTCAACGTTGCGCCAGGAGGTTTGGTGGGTTTCGTCAGACGCAACACAATGCATCCTTTCACCAGTCGAGCCCGCAACTTTACGATCCGAAGTCACTTTGCCTCATACAAGAAATTGAGGAACGTTAAAACAATACACCTAATAGTATCATAAAATCCTCGTGGCACCAAGGTGCCGGGGCACCAGCGTGGCATTATTTAAACCTTTTGTACCTTAAATTAAACCTTTGTCACATTGATTAAACTTTGGTCACTTTAAATGAATCCTTTTCTACTTTCATTTAAACCTTTATAAATTTTTTAGAATAATGTAAACTTTTTTTTATTTATTTAGGTAAACTTTTTTCACTTTCATTTAAACGTTTTTTACATTGAATTAAACTTTCTTCGATTCCCAAGTAGGGAATACATTTTTCAGCAGAATAAACACATGGTAACTTTATTTCACACACAAGGAACAACAGGAACACTGGAAAAGCTCAGTCAATGTGGAACACAGGAATAACGCAGTCAATGTGGTCTCACAGTCAATAGCCAACCACTACATTAAAACCACGTTTCGCAACACCACATTGACTGCGTTATTCCTGTGTTCAACACTAACTGAACTTTTCCAGTGTTCCTGTTGTTCCTTGCGTGTTAAATGAAATGTCCATGTGTTGATTCTGCTGAAAAATTTATTTTCCTACTTGGGAATCGAAGAATGTTTAATTCGGCGTAGAAAAAAAGTTTTAATGAAAGTGAAGAAGGTTTAAGTGGAAGTAAAAAAGTTTGAATGCAAGTAAAAAAACTGCAAATTATTAAACAAAGGTTTATTAATTTTCTATATAGATCACTCCTCTGCAAAGAACACGGCTTTGCCATTGTCACCACCTACCTACCACGTACCAACAGTGATTGCATGTTGATCAGATGACATTTGAACGGAGATTAGGCCTATTTTGCAATTCGTGTTTCTGAATTATCGTCGTCCAACCCTTAAATTCTCGTAGGGAGCGAAGGGTTTGTCCTACAAAGCTCAGCGTGGTCCATAAGAATTCAATACTATCTTAAATTGATGAAAACACAATACCAAAATATCGAAATTGTTTGAGCTAGGGCGTTTTCAAAATTTCGACCCGACATCAACCAAAATCTTCGGGTCACAACTAGACCCCAAATGGAGCTCATATGAACTCTCTCGAGAGAACCAACTCAAAACGTCGATTTCAACTGCCCAGCTCGACGTTTTGAGTCGATTCAACGAAAAAATGAACTTTCGAAGTGGGTCTGCCTCTCGAGAGAACCAACTCAAAACGTCGATTTCAACTGTCCAGCTCGACATTTTGAGTCGATTCAACGAAAAAATGAACTTTCGAAGTGGATCTGCCTCTCGAGAGGACCAACTCAAAAGGTCGATTTCAACTGTCCAGCTCGACATTTTGAGTCATTTTATCGAAAAAATGAACTTTCGAAGTGGGTCTGCCTCTCGAGAGAACCAACTCAAAACGTCGATTTCAACTGTCCAGCTCGACATTTTGAGTCGATTCAACGAAAAAATGAACTTTCGAAGTGGATCTGCCTCTCGAGAGGACCAACTCAAAAGGTCGATTTCAACTGTCCAGCTCGACATTTTGAGTCGATTCAACGAAAAAATGAACTTTCGAAGTGGGTCTGCCTCTCGAGAGAACCAACTCAAAACGTCGATTTCAACTGTCCAGCTCGACATTTTGAGTCGATTCAACGAAAAAATGAACTTTCGAAGTGGATCTGCCTCTCGAGAGAACCAACTCAAAAGGTCGATTTCAACTGTCCAGCTAGACATTTTGAGTCATTTCAACGAAAAAATGAACTTTCGAATAATTGAAGTATGAAAATGTCTCCTAGTAGGACCTACTTTTGTTTCAACCCCTTGTTTTTCCAAGTTTCAATTCTCAAACTTTCATATTTTTCATTTAATTTTTTTTCTTTAAATTTCAAATTGCTTTTCGTATTTTTGACCTTATAACACTAAAATTGCCATATCAGATAGGATAGATTCTATCCTAATTTACCTTGTCAATGAGGGCACTGTTTAAAACGGCGTCAAATTTCCAATATTTCCAGTGCCTACCAAAATACTATTTGTGTGGAACTGATGGGTGAAAAACAAACTCGTAAAGTAATTTTTGTCAAATTGGCAAAACTCCGTATTTTTCTTTCGGTTGTGAAGGTAATACTCACCCATGGTTATTCACGTACCTCGACACTATAAAATGAGCAGTGATCACAGCTTTCCAATGGTATAATCGTTATAATCGTTTGAACGCGTAAAAACGTGATTTTTTAAAAAACGAAATCGACGTTTTGACAGGAGGACCCTTCATCCAACCACTGAGTCTCTCCCTCAAATTGTCGATTTCGTTTAGAAATTCTAGCTAAAAATAACTACTTGTTCACTTCCTCTCCCTTAATCTTCCTAAACTATCTATTTAACTGTTTCGGGCTGGTTGATCGATCCTGACTTCATCTATTAACGGTTTTTGGCCGGTTAATTCTACCCTCACCCTCACCTATTTCATCCTGTCAAGGCTGGTCTACAAACTCCCTTCAACACTACATTTATTTTTGTTTTTCATTTTCAGTAAGAGAAATTTCTAAACTCAAGTTCAAATTCAGTATCGGTATTTTATTGAATTTTCACTAATTTATTTTAACAAACATGGAGCCAGCCTAGAGTTACAACACACCTAAGAAATTACGCCATTATCAGAAGAATAAAGAACCATACCGTATAAAGTCCTACATTATCAAGGCAAGATGTTTGAAAGTTGCATTGTAATAGCTATTCTATCATTTGAGTTTGAGTTGTTGACTATAATAAATGCAAAAGCTAATTTTATAGCTAAGGCTTCTGCAGTCTATAATTAACTTCATCGAGAAGTTTAAATACAAATGTTATACAGTTTTACATACAAATTTTATCAGGGCGAGTCAAATTGGGTGGGGAGTTCAGGAAGATAAAAAGCGTGTTGAAATTTTGATCTCGGAGAACATTTTTTTTTTTAACCTTGAAAAGTGAAAACATTTGAGCCTCGTTGGTAGACTCGAAAGCAAAAGACAGAATCTAGTCATTATTTATTTTTACTCTATAATTGAGGAGTTTGATTCCAAAAGATACTGAAGACCATTTTTATCGAAATCGAGTTAACACTTTCCCAGGGTTTTAAGGGAGGTAGTTCTTCACAAAAATGCGATCGTTTTGGAGCAAAAGATAATCAGATTATCTAGAATAGATTCTATAGGAATAGATTATATTCCTTTGGAAAACGAGGATGAATAACCCATTTAATTTAATTTAAAGGTACTACATCCAGCAGAATGGCGGCCTCTTATCCGTTTTTTTTTTTTTTCAAAAAGTACCTCATCCACTTCGTTTGATTTCATAAAGTACTAAACGCCACATTTCGTTTCAAAAAGTACTATATCCATAAATCTGATACTTCAAATCTCTTCGAAAATTATTGTAAACTTTGAACTAATTTACTTTTTTCCCAAAAATATTTAGAAAACCTATTATAATTTATAAATTTATAAAAAATAACATCATTGGTTTATAGCACGTTTTTCAGGTCTCGATGGTTTTTTCGCGTTTTTCTCACGTTTGACCAAAATGGATATAGAACCTTTTGGAATCGAACTCCTCAATTATACTTGGTCATTTTATAATGTTGACTATTGCCTACTATTTCTCTGTTATTGAAGGACTGACTTCAGAACCTTTTTGTTATGTAAATGTTTACTATTAATAAGATATTTTTGCGACATTGGATGAGAATTGTTTGAAGTGTTGAATTTTAGCTTTCACTCTGAAATTGTGATATTGGCTCAGGCGGCCTTGGCCTCATCCGGGAGGGCTTGCCAGGTGCCTCGGTTTGAGGTGCGGGCTCGCGCTAGGATACAGGACACCACCATGGTGGATGGGTCCGGGTAGGGTCGGAGTACCCCGGTATAGTATAGTATACATGCATTTAAATTTTATTGGTCAAGTGTTAAGTTAAAATACAAAATAGTGAGATCCTCGAAATGTTAAAATAAATTCCCGAAAGGGGGAATTTATGAAAGTTCATAAAAAATGGGGTTAGTTGCAGATGAATTATCAGCGTCCAGCTGTAGCTCCGGCGGAGGCGAAGCTGCCGAAGGGGGAGCTGAAGGAGGTGGCGAACGATGAGCTGCTGCTCCTCCCCGGCCACCCGTAACTCCCGAGGCCGCCGAGTCCCCCGTAACCGCCGAGTCCCCCGTAACCGCCGTGTCCACCGTAACTCCCGTAACCAAAGCCCCCAGCGTAGTGCCCGACACCGACGCCAAGTCCGTGACCTTTATACCTGAAAATTAATTTCCATTAAATATATATAACAAACATACTTATTCAAACTTATTAAAAATATCGCATAATTCAATGCGACCTCATTACTGTGTTCATAGATGGGAAAAATCTAATTAAAAACGCTGCAAATTATTACACAATGGTTTATTATGTTTCTATATACATCACTCGTCTGCAAAGCCACCAACAATCCAACATGAAGAAAAACATCGATCGCATTTCGATCAGCTAAAATTTGAACGGAGATTAGGCCACTTTTGCGATTCACGCTCGTGTTTCTGATTTATCGTACGTCCAACCGCGTGGTCTCAAAAAATTCTATAGAATCTTAAATTGAAGGAAAAACAATACCTTTATATCAAAATGTTTTGAGTTAGGGCGTTTTCAAAATTTCAAAATTTATTTTGGAACCCTTAGAAGTGACCTACATCAACCAAAATCTTCGGGGCACAACTAGACCCCAAATGGAGCCTACATACCAAATTTCATCAAAATCGGTCAGTGCTAAGTGGGGAAAGTGCCGCGTACGGCGGACGGACGGCCAAATTTTATTCGATTTTCGGACTCTACGTACCTTAAAACGTAAACCATCAAATTTTGAGGGGTTCATTATTGAAAATAATAAACCAAAAGGAATAACGAGGTCTCATTTCCAATCTCATCAACACGGAATAACACTAACTTTGGATCAAATAGCTCAAAAAGCCGTCAAATTTCACAAATTTTGATTTTTTTTCTAACTGGAAAAGCCCTGATTTACGTCATTTATGTACCTACCTGTATCTCGGCAACCGGAGCTGGCAACTTAAAAGTAAGAGAAGAAGTATTTATGTTTTCTACTCTGTCAATAGGTGTTTATTACATTCACTGAACAAAATTGGAGAAAAACTTCCATCAGAAACACGACAAGAATTTAAAAAGTCGGTGTGACAAATAGATTCATATCCATAACCTAATTGTATAGATGATCCGATGCATAGTAGCTAATCTCAAAACATCTAGGTATCTCTAAGTATCTTGGAACCGATGATTTTCATAGGGAACCATCTATTCGTCAACCCATACAATCTCTGAAAATTTCATGGAATTCGGGTGAAAAATTTCGAAGTTGTGGCTGATATGCGGGTTTTGCATTTGCGCATGCGAAGTTGCTAATATCGATCAGGGAGCTGTGATTTTCATTGGGGACCATCTACAGCCCAACTCGCACAATCTCTGAAAATTTTGTTTCGAAAGACCCAAATTCTTATGATCTGCTGCTCGCAAGCCTCCTTTGGTTGAGAGGCAAATTATTATACATAAGTAACTAAACAACTAACTTACAAACTACATGATAACGTCTCGATGTAGGTTACCTGTACTTGTGTTTTCTGATTCCCAAAGGTCCTTTCTCGACGACCTTCACTCTGATTTTCGAATGGTGGGGACTCCTCTTAAAACGTCCTTCTGAAATTTAAAACAAAATTGAAATTTCTAAAAATTCATTTTGTATGCATAAACCGTGCGGAGGTACCTAATGACATTTTGGCCCTTCAACGCCTACTTGGGTTGACGCAAAACCAGTGGGTGTGACACATAGCTTCCTCGTTTTCATATCAAGATTTACTACGTTGTGGACTGTCAAAACTTGCAAGTTTTTACCACTTGCCTCCAAATTTGATAATCAAAAGAAGATAAAATTTATAGGGAACCATCCGGAGTCCCAACCACAAACTTCCCAAAAATTCCATCAGTATCGGACAGAAACTGTAAAAGTTTTGCTTATTTATTACTTCATTTAATCATAGCTTTGCTGTTCAAAATGTTCTTGCAAAGAAATGTTAAGTTTTTGTAGTTTACAAATGAGAATTCAACATTTGGCTGTTTGAATCTGGAATACTCTACTACGTAATTCCTGATATTTTTCATTGATTTGCCCTGATTATTGGTTTATTATTTTCAATAATGAACCTTTGGAATCGACCAAGAAAAATAATTTTTCAACACACCCTCAAAATTTGATGGTTTAGGTACGTAGAATCCTACGTTTCAAGGTACGTAGAATCTGAAAATCGAATAAAAATTCGGCCAGTCCGTCCGCCGTACGCGGCACTTTTGCCACTTACCATTGACCGATTTTGATTAAATTTGGTATGTAGGCTCCATTTGGGGTCTAGTTGTGCCCCGAAGATTTTATTTGATGTAGGTCACTTCTAAGGGTTCAAAAATGAATTTTGAAAACGCCCTAACTCAAAAATATTTGGATACCTTCAATTTTTTTCTTTACCTTCAATTTACGATTCTATAGAATTTTTGGAATTTTTTGAGACCACGCGAAGCCCTGTAGGACAAACCGTTCGCTCCCTACGAGAACTTAAGGGTTTTACGTTCGATAAATCAGAAACACGAGTGTGAATCGCAAAAGAGGCCTAATCTCCGTTCAAATTAAAGCTGACCAAAATGCGATCGATGTTTTTCTTCATGTTGGATGGTTGGTGGCTTTATAGACGAGTGAGCAATATAGAAGAATAATGAACCATTGAGTAATAATTTGCAGCTTTTTTTCATCATTTTGTCTGCAAGGGATTGTTTTAGAGGGTATTACGTCATCTCCAACCCGTTTGAGTCATTTCATCTACGAGATTTATTATTGTAACTGAATATTTAAAAATACAATCCACCTATCAATATTACATTTCACGTGTACACTCCTTGAAAGCCTGCTTACAAAAACCCAGCCCCTGTCTTATAACAGTATATTCAACACTGAGCTAAAGCATTTCCGTGTTCTCATGATCGTGAAGGCGCTGTTTGTGCCTCCTTGCGTACCTTGCTATTATTTCTTAGACTTTTTCCACTCTCAAATCTCGATGAATATCATCGTTTCTCACGTACCAAGGTGCACGCACTATACTTCTCAGTATTTTATTCTCGGAGGTTTGCATTTTTAAAGTTTTGTTTTCTTGGCACAGGTTTTTCTTGGCACAGCCCGATAATTGAATCCCACAGAGCGAAGGATCGGCTTATACATATATTAGTAATTTATTGTGGAGAGGAAGACAAGAATTCCTTCACATCAACCAATACATCCTTCGGAATTTGATTTTTATTTCCCCTTTTTTCTTCTCCGTGTGTTTTTTCCCAGTTTAAGTTGGAGTCGAGGGTCACATCCAAGCATTTAACAGCATCGGTACGGGGTAGTTTATTTGTATTGATGATGTTAGAATGTGACTACAATATAGTCGATACTGTAGATCTCATATGACCGGAACAACCTGTGGAATGTTTAGATCCGGTACATTGTGTTGTGCGTTTTGAATATCGTAATTATTGTCGTATGAATTTATTGAAAAAAAGTCTGCCAAGTGGGTGTGGCACATAGCTTCCTCGTATCCATAACCCGATTGTATAGATGATCCGATGCATAGTAGTTAATCTCAAAACATCAAAACAAGTTAATCTGTAACATCCCTGAAAATTTCATTTAAATCGGATGGAATGTAGAAGTTATGGCCGTTATTTTATTTATTTTTTTTTTTCCGAACTCCCCTCAAAGACAAAATGTCTTTTTTGACGGAGGGGGCACGCCATAAAATAAAAATAAATAAATAAATAATTAAATAATGGGGAGGACGCCCAGGACTCACCCGACGCCGGCCCTAGGGATGAGGGAAGATGAGGAAGGTGGGGGTGGGAGAGAGGGATGAAGGGAAGTGCCTCTATAAAACGACCACCAGTTCAAATATGAGCCGACCAGGACACGGGTGGTGATACCACGGAGTACGCCTACTGAGATGCCCAACTCACGCAACTCCGTGGCACTTTTCCCGCACCACACCCCGCGCCATGATAAGGTTGCAGCCATCACCCTGATGTTGTTGGGTGCCACTCCTTTTAGCTCCGACACTGCTTGCCGTAAATCATTTCTATCATACTTTCTTATCTTAGCCCGCCAAGTCTGCTCCATGTCCAAGCTGCCATTGACAACTTGGACATCCAGGATAATGCAAGACTGGTCGGGCTTGACGGCAACCATGTCGGGCTTCTTACCCTGGTCACTTGGCATATGATACAATCTCTCCCTCTCAACTCCCCAGCCGCTAGATGACAAAGCACCTGCTATCTGCTTGGCGACCGCATCATGACGTAAAATGCGGCCCCCATGAGTCCGAGGACATTGCTGCACTACATGATACAGATGTTCATTTCCACTCCGACAGGCGCGGCAAAGGGGTAGAGTTGTCCCACGACTACCCCTCGAACACCGTACCGCAGTTGGCAGAGTTGCCATGCGGACGGCGTGGAAGTGTCGGTAGCCGCGGGCCCCAATGCCCTCCGAAGCCCAATCTACCCATTGGGAAGAGACAGGGCTTTCGGAGCACTGTCGGAGTTCTTTACCATCTACTGACTCATGCAGTGCAGCAGCGAACTCAGCAGACGAACTGGGTTTTGGAGCAGATGGTGTTGCTCGGTCGCACCATGCTAACTGCTGCCTGACAAAATCAAGATCAGCAGCCGCACGGGCGACCTCCCAGCTCGACCCTTGAAGGGCTAGCAGGCGCTGGCGGCGCAATGAAGGGATACATGCCGAGAGAGACACAATGCCAAGCCCACCGGATTTGACCGGTGCATGGAACATAGGCACTTGGGACACCAGGTGGGAACCTCAGCCAAGAGCGCACAGCAGAGCGAACTTGTCGATCTAACTCTTGCAGCCTCCCCGCCGTAAGCCTGCCAAAGACTAACCCATAGGTCAGCTTTGGCAGTAAGTACGTGCGGAGGAGGCGCAGCTTCTGCTGTGGCTTCAATGGAGCCTTTGTAACGCGAGCTAGCGCTCTACCAAGGTCCACACGGCTGGCACTAATGGTGGCCACCCCCATGAAGTCGACTCCAAGGTACCGCCAAACCTCCAACACGGATCGAGATGGGATGGGGGATTGTCCTATGACAAAACCCCCATCCACAACTTTCACCTTATGTTGGCGACCCGACGGGACCAAGGAGACCGACCCACACTTATCGGGGTTAACCACAAGTCCACACCTGGCTAGCTGCTTAGCAAATGCATTGAGGGCGATCTGCAAGCCCTCACGGGTTTCTGCGAGTAGGATAACATCATCGGCAAAAGCCAATGCTCCTACTCGCACCCCAGGGGCGAGATCAAACCCTACTTCTGTGGGCAGCTTACCCAAGGCCGTGTCCACGACCAGGTTGAAGAGGAGTGGTGATAGGGGATCCCCCTGGCGTACCCCACGCCCGATCCGTACATCCCCTGACACCTCACCTCCTGCCTCCAGGACCGTCACGCCTTCTTGGTACAGACAGGCCACATACTCGATTAACCGAGATGGGGCCCCGACACCACGAAGGCAATCGGTCAGGGCAAGGTGACTGACTGTATCAAAGGCCTTAGCGACGTCCAGAGCAGCCAGATGGAGTTGGCGGCGCTTCATACGGGCCAGCGAGATGACAGTTTGGAGAACTGTAAGGTTCTCCGCCGTGCCATCTGCTGGCTGAAACGCTCTCTGGACGTCACCAATGATACCAGCCACCTGGAGGCGAGATGCCAGTACTTTCTGGAAGTGGCGGAAGACTACCGAGGACACAGAGATTGGTCGATAGCCTCCAGGCCCACTTCCCCCTTTCTTTGGGATGAACACCGTTCGGGCTCGGGTTAACGCTTTCGGGGGTCTTCCCGCAAGGAGGAGTAGGTTGAGGACGAGCAGCTTAATCGTCTTAGGTGCTTTATTCCAGCGACGGGCGGAAATACCATCAGGTCCAGTGGAAGTGGAGTTCTTGACACAGCACTTATGTGCCTCGTCAGACAGCACCGGCGAACACATGATGCTGCGCAAGGAATCCCTGGTAGAGACTGGGGGAACCACACGCTCTCCAGGGTCGTGACTGGGAGCACTCAGAAGTGGCTCCCAGAAATCCACAAACTCCTGGAGAGGGGGTTGAACTTGATTTTCCCCAGGCTCTTCCAGTACCTCCGCAGCCACACGCGCCGGATGCTTCCTCCACAAACTCTAATTAAGGAAATTCACGTTTGCGCATGCGCAGTGGCTGCTATCAGTTCGAAGGTGGTGATTTTCATAGGGGACCATCTACAACCTAATCTGCATAATCCCTGAAAATTTCATCGAAATCGAGTAGAAAATGTAGAAGTTATGGCCGTTACAAGGAAATTCACGTTTGCGCATGCGCAGTGGTTGCTATCAGTTCGAAGGTGGTGATTTTCATAGAGGACCATCTACAACCTAATCCGCATAATCCCTGAAAATTTCATCGAAATCGAGTAGAAAATGTGGAAGTTATGGCCGTTACAAGGAATTCACGTTTGCGCATGCGCAGCGGCTTCTATCAGTTCGGGGGTGATGATCTTTATAGGGGATCATCTAAATACTAACCTGTGACATCTCTGAAAATTTCATTGAAATCGGGTGGAAAATGTAGAAGTTATGGCTGTTACAAAGAATTCACGTTTGCGCATGCGCAGTCGCTTCTATCAGTTCGGGGATGATGATTTTCATAGGGGACCGTCTACACACCAACCCGCACAATCCCTGAAAGACAATGACTTCGTATAGTTATGCGCGTTACAAGGAATTCATGACAGACACACAGACAGACAGACAGACAGACAGACACGGAACCAAAATTGTTCAGAAAGGTCTAAAACGCAAAACGCGAGTGAAAATTTTGATTTTGGAGAACTTTTTTTTCCGTCCTTGAAAAGTGAAAACAAAGCTTCCGCTACCTTGGTAGACTCGGAAGCAATATAAATAAGTTATAATCAGTCACACGAAGTGTATAATTTCACTGTGACTAGGAGCTCTGCATAAGAGGTTATGGGACCAGCACGCTTCCACTGCGCTGTTCAGCATCTCTCATATCAGTGAATTCTATGAATCTGAAGAATCACAAGCAGTAACAACAAAGAGAAAAGAGAAAATGATCGATGTCGAAATTTGTAAGCAACCAATAAAAACAACAACAAACAGTAACTTGGAGGTGGAGACGAGTAGACAAGATCCAGTGGTGACTGATAATCACAACAATACAGAAAAGTTGGAAGAAAATGAAGAAATTTGGTTCGAAACAAACGAAAAGGTGGGAATTGATCCGGAACCCCAAGAAATAATAATACCGAGGAGACATGGTAGCAGACATTTTTACCAAACCGCTACCAGGGCCAAGACATCTGTCACTGACTTCAAGCATGGGAGTTCAGCAGAAGCAACGTCCAGCTTGAGGGGAAGTGTTAGAATATGACTACAGTATAGTCGATACTGTCGATGACATATGGCCGGAACAACCTGTGGAATGTTTAGATCCAGTACATTTTGCTTCCGAGTCTACCAAGGTAGCGGAAGCTTTGTTTTCACTTTTCAAGGAAGAAAAAAAAACGTCTGCCAAGTGGGTGTGGCACATAGCTTCCTCGTATCCATAACCCGATTATATAGATGATCCGATGCATAGTTGTTAATCTAAAAACACCAATCTCTAAGTACCTTCCACTACTCATAGGGGACCATCTACACGCTAATCTGGACAAACCTGGAAAAATTTCATCAAATTCGGATGAAAAATTAAGTGAGTAGATGTATGTGATTGGATCAAAAAAATATTTAGCCTCGGCTGGGATTCGAACCCGCGACCCCTGGGGGACAGTTGAAGTTACGGCTGCTAAAAGTAATTCATGTTTGCGCAAGCGCAGTCGCTTCTATCAGTCCGGGGATGATGATTTTCATAGGGGACCATCTAAATACTAGTCTGTAACATCCCTGGAAATTTCATTGAAATCAGATGGAAAATGTAGAAGTTATGGCCGTTACACGGAAATTCACGTTTGCGCATGCGCAGTGGCTACTACCAGTCCGAAGGTGATGATTTTCATAGGGGACCATTTAAATACTAATCTGTAACATCCCTGAAAATTTCATTGAACTCGGATGAAAAATGTAGAAGTTATGGCCGTTACCAGGAATTCACGTTTGCGCATGCGCAGTCGCTTCTATCTGTCCGGGGACGATGATTTTCATAGGGGACCGTCTACACACCAACCCGCACAATCCCTGAAAATTTCATGGAAATCGGACAATAACTTCGTATAGTTATGCGCGTTACAAGGAATTCATGACAGACACACAGACAGACAGACACGGAACCAAAATTGTTCAGAAAGGTCTAAAACGCAAAACGCGAGTGGAAATTTTGATTTTGGAGAACTTTTTTTTTTCGTCCTTGAAAAGTGAAAACAAAGCTTCCGCTACCTTGGTAGACTCGGAAGCAAAAGTTCTCCAAAATCAAAATTTTCACTCGCGTTTTGCGTTTTAGACCTTTCTGAACAGTTTTGGTTCAGTGTCTGTCTGTCTGTCATGAATTCTTTGTAACGCGCATAACTATACGAAGTTATTGTCCTATTTCTATGAAATTTTCAGGGATTGTGCGGGTTGGTGTGTAGACGGTCCCCTATGAAAATCATCATCCTCGGACTGATAGAAGCGACTGCGCGTGCGCAAACGTGAATTCCTTGTAACGGCCATAACTTCTACATTTTCCATCCGATTTCAATAAAATTCTCAGGGATGTTACATAATAGTATTTAGGTGGTCTTCTATGAAAATCATCACCCTCGAACTGATAGTAGCCACTGCACATGCGCAAACGTGAATTTCCTTGTAACTGCCATAACTTCCACATTTTCTACCCAATTTCGATGACATTTTCAGGGATTACGCGGATTAGGTTGTAGATGGTCCCCAATAAAATCAAGGCCTTAAAATTTACAAAAGCCTCTGCGCATGCGCAAACGTAAAATCCTTGTAACAGCAATGCGTTTGTCGTCCTTGTGTGTGACGTGAAATTCTCAAATCCTATTCAACTAATCACGTGGCCCCTATAGATCAGTGAGCAGCGCTCTGGACTCCCAGCCTTGCAAAGAAGTTTTTTGATCCAATCACTACTCACTTACATTTTTCATCCGAATTTGATGAAATTTTCTAGGATTGTCCAGATTAGCGTGTAGATGGTCCCCTATGAGGGTAGTGAAAGGTACTTAGAGATTGGTGTTTTGAGATTAACTACTATGCATCGGATCATCTATACAATCGGGTTATGGATACGAGGAAGCTATGTGCCACACCCACTTGTTTTTGTGTGTTTTGAATATCGTAATTATTTTCGTATGATTTTATTGAAAAAACATGTGCAAGTTATAATCAACCACACGAAGTGTATAATCTCACTGTGACGAGGAACTCTGCATAAGAGATGACAACATACATGACTGGAATTTTTCGTTTTGTAAAGTTCATATGAACTGATACTGATTCGTTTAACTTCATTCTCCATATATCTTGGTCCACTTTGATACCAGGGATGGGTATCGATTAATTGGTTAATTAATCGATACCCACTGGGTTCAATTAATCGGGTAATCGATTAATTTGTAACAATAATTAAACGATTACTCTCTCCTCACGTTATCAATTATCACTGATTAGTTAGCTTGTTATTGTTAGTACTTACTCCCCCTGTTACGTTATTATCGAATTTTCGAGCCTCAAAAGTTTTAGAATGGACTTATTCGAAAATTTTCTTCACTGAAATCCGTTTTGGAACATTCTGGAACGATCCCTGTAGAGTGTAAAAACAAAGATTTCTTTAAAAATTCGCTCATTAATTCATGCTGCATGAATGGATTTCTCTGTTTACCTATTGTTACATACATACGTTATTGTAAAATGCATTTTTCAATAAGTAACTTAGTAAAAATCCAACATACTATTGGAAACAGATCCATCTGTTATCAATCACAGTACCTATCAATTAAAACATCACACTATCATATTGGAAACTTTTCCTGAGGTTTCTAAAATTGCTTTGAAATACGATCCTGCAGTGGCTACCTCTGTTCCTTCAGCAAGGTTTTTTTCTGAAGCTGGCCAAATTTTAAGGGAACAGAGGAATAATTCCGAAGAAAAAGGAGTTTTATGGCTAGGTCGGTGGTAAGCTAATTATTAGCTTACTACCGACTTGGCCATGAAACTCCTTTTTCTGAAGGACATTGATGAAAAATATTGGAGCGAGTAATAAAATCATTGTACCTACCTACTCTTATTATTTCTTTTCGTTTTTTAATATTTTATTTTTCTCTTACTTATTTGGGATGTAATTTTAAATTTTAATAATTTTTACGTTGAGTTTGTTGTTTTAAGTACCTACTCAATTTTATCCTAATCTTTTTGATATAATCGTTTAATAATCGATTAATCGATGTTTAAGGGTTCGATTAATCGGTGAATCGATTAATCCAGAAGAAATAGTCGTTGAATTCGTTAATCGGTTATTCGTTGGTCGATACCCATCCCTATTAGAAACCTCTGTAGTTTACTAGTTGCAGCTTCTTTATCTAAAGGGTTGCAGTACCTTCTGCAAAGGTGCCAACAGTTGAGTCCTATTTGGATATCTCTGTCCTTATCTTAAAGGTTCAAAATAGTTGACTTGAGAGTAGGTAATATAGGAATCAGCCTAGCACCAGTAATACAACGGAGACGGATGTCTGAATGAATCACGCAATACAAACTAAATATGATACAATCGATTGTTTTCGAGTCAGGGATTCCCATGCGTTATAATCTAAATATTCATCAGGAAGTCACTTATAATGTTATTAGTTCTGGATGAAAACTCACGCTACAAAAATAATTAGTTTGCGTTTTTCTTAACAATGAAAGCACAAAATCTCACGCAAATTTTAGCTCATTTTTTTGAAGAAACATCAAGTTTTTGCAATTATTGGTCTGAGATGATTATCTGACGCAAATGAGAATTAGACATAGGTGTACTTCTGAACTACTTGTTTTTCTCCTTTTATATTTATAAGATATTTATTACACCAAGTGCCAACCACACCATTTGCAACATTTTGTATGATAGTGGATAAGTATTATGTGTTTGATATGAAAGTGTGGTCCATAGCAAACCCCGATAATTCTAAGCTATTTAGCGTCTATTGACGCACTTGATTCACAGGATGGCACAACACAACACTCACTGAACTTTTCCAAGAAAACATCACTCCCTACTACCACAGATCGTGAGGTTTCCGTCTTTTTAGGACGTCCCACAGTAAGACTTGGGCGTCTTTATGCGATCGATCTGGGGTAAAGTTGGACAACACTCAACAGAAAAAAAAATAACCACACAGTAATACGTTTTAGACCATTCTGAATCCAAATCCGCGAAAAAAACCATAGGTGTATGTCTGTGTGTGTGTGTGTGTAACAAAATCTTGTGTACTCTGCACAGGCCTTAGTTCTCAACCGATTTTCCTGGTTCTTTTCTTGTTCGACGCGGAAAACTATCTAGTTGTGCACTACGTCACCGGAATTTCGAATTTTGCCTTTTAAGGGGGGTAAAGGGGGGGTTAATGCTTAAAAAACGTGCGTTTGCGGGGGTAATCTTATAAACTCTGCCCAGGCCTCAATTTCCAACCGATTTGTGTGTTTCTTTTTTTGTTTGACTAAAATAACTTCCGAGTTTTACACGATTTCACCAGAGTATCAAAATTCGCAAGGGGAGGGGGCGAGTGGGTGGATAATATTCACAAAGTATCCAATTTTTCAATATTTCGGTTCCTTTACTGCTTACTGATTGTATCCAAGCTTTGAAATTGAGGAAAAAATTCTCATTATACCTCCGGATTTGCATGAATTACTTTCTGTACCACCATGGAAATAAAAGTGGTGCCACCATGGTGCCAGGGCACCATAAACCTCATATTTCTTGGGTTTTTTGGTGTTTCACCTTGAATACCGATGTGACATTCGACGGACTGCCTACTAAACCTAATAGATGAAAGTTCAAAGTTACGACGTATTTCCGCTTTGGTGCCAGACTGACACCATTGGTGGTGAGGGGGGGGGGTGAACTCGAATTCGCATGTTGGGTGTCGTAGATCATGGATTTTAAAATGCTCTTCAGATTCGAGGCTCCCATGCCGCTAGAAGTGTTATGGTTTATAATGGTGAGGGGGGGGGGGGGTCAGTATTTCTTCCCTAAAGTAATAAATAAATTACATCGAGAGAAACAGTCTTACCGCTTAACAACTGGTTAAACTGATCCAATACTTATCCAATGGGACGTCCCTTGGAATGCATGCATTACTAAACAATATGTTTAGGTCTTACGTCGAGTAGATGAACAAAGTCCAGCAACTTCCCGGTCTCCTCGTTGACATCACCTTGTAGCCTCTGATGATGGGCTTGATTTTTTATTATCCTCATCTATTGTGAGAATTTTGAGTTCCTTATTGATGTCATCATTGGTTGAATTTCCGATTCGCAACGAAGCATCCGATACCGCAGTACTTAGTTCTGGAATCGCTTGCTTTGAGAGGTGCAGCCTCGCCGTTGTGCACCATAAATTGTCCAGACTGAGCTGATTGAATAAGGTTACTTTGTTCTGGATTGACTATTATGAACGTCTACCAACCAACCAATACATTTTTCGGAATTAGGTTCCAGTAAGTTCTGTTATTTTAATTTATTACAAGCAGTCTCCAGCGGAGTTTTGTGCCCAGAGTCTTACCAAGACGTTCAGCTTCATTATCATAAGGAATGACTTTGCCATGCAGATAAATTGGTATTTGTTTGATTTGGCGGTAGGTAAAATCAACATGGACTGATTTGGCTTCATTCATCTTGATTCTCCATTTGATTGTACACTCATGGAGGTTTTCGACGGATTTTCCAAGTTTTGAAGTTGATTCGCGATTGTCTTCACCAACTGCAAGGACAGCAGTATCATCTTCGAATGATGCCAGGGTGTTCCGCTCATGTTCGGATCACTTGTGTATAGGACGTACAGAAGGGGGCCAAGTATGCATCCTTGTGAAACTCTAGCATGGATCAGTTTTGCTTCCGAGTATGCACCATCTTCTTTGATCATAGAGTGTCGATATTTTGCTGGAAGCATCCGACTGAGCTTATGGTTGAGTCCCTCGTACCAGACTTTTTCCAAACTACTGAAACCACTCAACAACCAAGATAGAACACAGGTAGATACCAGGATTTCATTATTTTCAGTTGTGAGGTGTACTGCTTTACAAAATCACGTGACATTGATTTAAAACCAGAAAATTGACTGGGGATTTGGTGGGTTGGCGTGTTGATGGATCCCTATTAGGGTAGTGCATAGTACCTACTTTGATATTGATATCAGCTACTATGCATCGGACCATATACCATACATGAATACGAGGAAACTATGTGCCACACACACTCGCGCCGACTTTTGGTTTATTATTTTCAATAATGAACCTTTGGAATCGACCAAGAAAAAAAAAATTTAACACCACCTCAAAATTTGATGGTTTACGTTTCAAGGTACGTAGAATCCAAAAATTGAATAAAAATTTGGCCGTCCGTCCGCCGTACGCGGCACTTTTGCCACTTAGCATTGACCGATTTTGATGAAATTTGGTATGTAGGGTCCATTTGAGGTCCAGTTGTGCCCCGAAGCTTTTGGTTGATGTAGATCACTTCTAAGGGTTCCAAAATCAATTTGAAATTTTGAAAACGCCCTAACTCAAAAAATTTTGATATAATGGTATTGTTTTTCCTTCAATTTAAGATTCTATAGAATTTTTAAAATTTTTTGAGACCACGCAGAGCTCTGTAGGACAAACCGTTCGCTCCCTACGAAAATTTAAGGGTTTATATTGAAAAATATATATATATAAATCAAAACACGAGTGTGAATCGCAAAAGAGGCCTAATCTCCGTTCAAATTAGAGCTGACCAAAATGCAATCGATAATTGGTGATTTTTCATTTTTTTTTTTTTTTTGATTTTTTTGATTTTTTTGTTTGTTTTTTTTTATTTTTTTTTTTTTATTTTTTTTTTCCTTCATATTGGATGGTTGGTGATTTTGTAGACGAGTGATCTATGTAGAAAAATAATAAACCATTGTGTAATAATTTGCAGCGTTTTTCGTTTAGACGAACTTACCTGGTCTACAACCATGAGATGGTGTCTATCTGCGTGTCTGTCCTGAAATCCTTGTAACGTGCATAACTAAAAGAAGTTATAGTCGTATTTCGATGGAATTTTGAGGGATTGTGCGGGTTGGCGAGTAGATGGTTCCCTATGGGAGTAGTCCAGGGCACATAGAGATTGATGTTTTGAGATTAGCTACCATGCATTAAATCATCTTTACAATCGGGAGATGGACACAAGGAAGCTACGTGCCACACCCATATTTCAGACTTTTTGAAATATTTTAAACTATATTTGTCCCAGTGAATAATTATCGAATTTTGACAACCTATCATCTTATAATAGGGTTACAGTGAGTGAACTTGGCAAAAGCCTTAAAAACCTTTTTTGAACTTGTTGTTCAATTGTGACGCGTGACTGCAAAAACGCGTAAGAGTTAACAGCTTTTCTTTTTTTTCAGTAAAATGGTCCAAAATATCGATTTTTAGGTTTTGATCGATTCTGGAGTAATAACTATCCCCTTTTCACAGAACAATAGTCACTTATCAATGTTTAGCCGATAATGAGGAAAAACGAGAAGTAGTTGCGATTACTCAAAAGGGACCTTTCCTAAACCAACCCCCTTTCTCACGTCAAATGAACTGGATGGTCGGGTAAGTCAATCGCCCAAATCAGTGTGTGGACTGCATTTTTCACCTATGAAATTTTGGTTTTTTTGTGGTACGATCAAGGTATTATAACGTGATTATTATGTATGGTATGTACGCTAATTAGACACCAATAATTGGTTCTTGCGAGGAGGTTCTACTAGAAACAATACAATTATTGTTTTGTTTCTAGTAGAACCTCCTCGCAAGAACCACCCCCACTCCTCGCCACCAAAACGACGCAGTATACTCGTTAAAAACGCTGCAAATTATTACACAATGGTTTATTTTTTTCTATATAGATCACTCGTCTACAAAATCACCAACCATCAATCGCATTTCGGTCAGCTCTAATTTGAACGGAGATTAGGCCTCTTTTGCGATTCACACTCGTGTTTTGATTTATATATATATATGTATATATTTTAATATAAACCCTTAAATTTTCGTAGGGAGCGAACGGTTTGTCCTACAGAGCTCCGCGTGGTCTCAAAAAATTCTAAAAATTCTACAGAATCCAAAATTGAAGGAAAAACAATACCTTTATATCAAAATTTTTTGAGTTAGGGCGTTTTCAAAATTTCAAAATTGATTTTGGAACCCTTAGAAGTGACCTACATCAACCAAAAGCTTCGGGCACAACTAGACCCCAAATGGAGCCTACATACCAAATTTCATCAAAATCGGTCAATGCTAAGTGGCAAAAGTGCCGCGTACGGCGGACGGACGGCCAAATTTTTATTCGATTTTTGGATTCTACGTACCTTGATACGTAAACCATCAAAATTTGAGGGGGTGTTAAAAATTTTTTTTCTTGGTCGATTCCAAAGGTTCATTATTGAAAATAATAAACCAAAATAGTATTCTATGTTTTTATTGATAACCTTACTAATTAATGTTTTTAACATGACTGAAATTATGTATTGTTCTCTTAGAAGTCGTGCTTTTTTTAATTTATAAAACTTTTGTTTTTCAAAGTTGAAAATTTGTATCACATCCAAAATTATGTGCAATGATGGTGAAATGATCCCAAAATGCGAACGAATCTTTGCGAAAGAAAATCAATTTGATATTGCTAGTAGAATGGCCACAAATCACTTTTGAATGTTGCTCAAATTTTAAACGCGTTTTTCTAGAATTGAAGTTTCCAGGAGGCCAGATTTTGAAAAATCATATTATTATTCAAATATTTGGAACTGGAAAAGTTTTGGAACTAATACAGTTACAATTTTTTTATGCCCAGCGTTTTCAGCAGGATTTTGAGAACCCAGCAATGATAATAACTCAACTTCGACATTAGGTAAGATAAGGTCCCTTTACTTAGGATGGGTCATAATTTCATGGTATAGAGGAGACCCAATTTTGTAAGTTACCATGAGAAGGGAGGGCCATGAGGGCGACGACGATGCTGAGGAACACAAGACACAAGACTGACACGTTCATCGTCACGATGTGGTTGAGAGCTGACTGCGCTGCACCGGCAAAGGGGATTACGGAACTTCGCTGCGACCTTCGATGTTACTGGAGAGTGAACTGGTGGCCCAGGGAAGGTTCGAATTGGAGGGGAACCATTGTAGTAAACTCCTGCACTCGACAGGATACCAACCCTTCCCAGGAGGTGATGTTATGACATACCAGCTAGGACGCAATGAAATTTGCGTCCATAATGAAATGTGGTTCTTGCCAAGGAACAAAGATACTCAACTGAGTACCATCAATCTCGATTCAAAACAGAGACTACAGCAACCCAAAAGTAGTGTAAAGGATCGTTTGATTAGCTGATGCTGAAAGGGAAATCATCCAACCCCCTTTGAATTCATTCATTTCACACTCATTCATCGGGCAACACTCCTCTGAAGACCCATCATATTCGTATTCACTCCCTTTATTTACTCTTCCTCAGACATCCCATGAAACGTCACGGAACTCCAGAGGAACGACACCGAATTTCTCAAAATTTAAAGTGCATTATCAAGATTTATAAAATAGAAGGCTTTATAATTATATTATTATATAAACTTTTCAACATTTTTGGCTCAAGTACCTAACCTATTAAGCGGTTATTAATCCTTAATATCCTGAGGTATCTTTCTGGAAGTCCAATTTTAACCTGCAACAGTTTATCCATTTTTGAACCAAAACTGATAGCCGTTGGCTACCTTGATAATCCAACTATGGAAAGAAAATTTGTGTAAAAAAACATAATAATAATAACATGTTAATTAACAGAGTTGGAAGACTGTAATAGGGCCTTTGAGGTACCTCCTACCCTCATTTCTCTATTAGTTGGGTTTTCTCTGAAAAGGCAGCACACATTCCTCTATGAAGTGAATCTTCTTCACCTTATTCCTTGGTTCTATACTTTACGGGAAATAGCAGACCCTAACATCCCACCAAGAATTTTCCCAAGTTTCCTTCTTTTACTCCAACAAAATTGGGTTTAAGGACAAGTTTTGCTGATGCAGATAGCGCTAGAGTGGGCTCTTAGAAAGATCCTTCTTGAGGTGACAGATAGTATAGAGCCTTTGAGGTACCTTCTGCTCATATATTCTCTAAATTTGAATTCAAAACTCCGAAAAAAAAAACTTTTTTTTTAAACAAGCGGGAAATTAAGAGTTAAAGGAAAAAACTATTCACACTCGAGTTTCTGATTTATGTTTCGTTTAACCGATAAAAAGTAGAGAGCGCACGGTAGCCCCTGCAAAGCTCTTAATGATCTCATGCGATTCTAGAAACTCAATGCAACTTCAAATTGATGGAAAAACAATACCTTCAACCCCTATTTTTCACTCCTTAGAACTGCTTTAAACTAAATTTCAATTTCGATCGAAATTATTTCTATGCAGATTATACGTCTCCAGTGACGTAAACAGTAAGTTCTTCATTATTTTCAATAATAAACCTATGGAATCGACCAAGAAAACAATTTGTTGACCCCCTCAAAATTTTTGGTTTATTATTTTCAATAATAAGCCTTTGGAATCGAGCAAGAAAAAAAATTTTAACCCCCCCTCAAAATTTGATGTTTTACGTTTCAAGGTACGTAGAATACGAAAATCAAATAAAAAAATTTCCGTCCGTCCGCCGTACGCCGTCCGCGGCACTTTTCTTAGCAACACTGGACCGATTTGGTTCAAATTTGGTATATGGGCTCCATTTGGGGGTCTAGTTGTGCCGCGAAGCTTTTGGTTGATGTTGGTCACTTCTAAGGGGTGAAAATTAAGGGTTGAAATTTTCAAGACTGCCCTAGCTCGAAAACTCTCGAAATAAAGGTATCGTTTTTTCACCAATTTTAAATAGTATTGAATTTTAAAATTTTTGAGACCACCCGCAGCTCTGTAGGACAAACCGTTCGGTCCCTACGAGTACTTGAAGGTTTTCCTTCGATAAAACAGAATCATGAGTGTGAATCGCAAAAGAGGTCTAATCTCCATTCAAATTTTATCGGACTAAAATGCGATCGCTGTTCATTTCTTCGATTTGTATACAGTTTTGCCTTCTGCGTAACCAGTAATCAAATTTCCATATTAAGCTTCTATTTTTCCAATCGAGTGTGAAGCGTTTAGTTCTTTCTAATAAACTTGATTGTGAAGGTGTGAAGCCAGTATGGTGTGGTAGGTAGTACCTAGCTGGTAGGTAAAAAACAAGTTGGTAGGTAAAAAAAATGTTGGTGGGTAAAAAACGCTGCAAATCATTGCTCAAAGGCTTCTTCACTCTTCAGATCACTGAGCAGCTGAGTGAGCTCCGAAGCCATTTTCAATCCTATTGAATGGAAGTGCTCTTCCAGGCGTCTCCAGCATTCGAGGAGATCTTCTTCACTCTTCAGATCACTGATCAGCTGAGTGAGCTCCAAAGCCATTTTTACTCCTATTGAATGGAAGTGCTCTTCCAGGCGTCTCCAGCATTCGAGAAGATCTTCTTCACTCTTAGATCACTGATCAGCTGAGTGAGCTCCGAAACCATTTTTACTCCTATTGAATGGAAATGCTCTTCCAGGCGTCTCCAGCATTCGAGGAGATCTTCTTCACTTTTCAGATCACTGATCAGCTGAGTGAGCTCCACAACCATTTTTACTCCTATTGAATGGAAGTGCTCTTCCAGGTGTCTCCAGCATTCGAGGAGATCTTCTTCACTCTTCAGATCACTGATCAGCTGAGTGAGCTCCGAAGCCATTTTCAATCCTTTTGAACGCAGGAAGCTGAAATTTGAGAGGGGAGGTCAAGGGAGAATACAGATGGTGGTAGGTGCTATTGATGGAGAACCAGTGATCTATACAGAAGGGTGATCTATACAGAAAATAATAAACCTTTGAGCAATGATTTGCAGCGTTTTTGGTTTACGTTTCAAGGTTGGTAGAATCAGAAAAACATTGCCGTCCGTACAACGTATGCGGCTTTTTTCTCAGTTCTCGTGGACCGATTTTGATTAAATTTGGTACCTATGTAGGCTCCATTTGAGGTCTAGTTGTGCCTCGAAGCTTTTGGTTGATGTCAGCCACTTCTAAGGGTTGAAAAATAAGGGCTGAAATTTTCAAAACGCCCTAGCTGAAAAACTTTTGATATATAAACTTTTGATATATAATTGTTTTTTCATAAATTTAAAGTAGTATTGAATTTTTATAATCGAATGAGACCACTCAGAGTTCTGTAGGACCAACCGTTCACTCCCTATGAGAACTTAAGGGTCCTGCAGGGCATAAGAGAACAGATTGGAGACAACGAACCATCTGGTATAAGAAAGCCAACGTTTATTGGACTGCACGTGAACGAATGGCTACAGAGCCTCGTATACAGCGTAATTAAAATTTTAAAAAACTTAAGGGTTCGTCTTACGATAAACCAAAAACGAGAGCGTGAATCGCGTGAGTGGCCTAATCTCCGTTCAAATTTTAGATGACCAAAATGTGATTCTTGTTCTTTTCTTTTCGAGTTGTACTCAGTTTTGCGTCCTCAGCAACCAGTAAACAAATTACCTAATGAAGGCACCCACAACTATCTATTTCTTCGAATTGACGTTGAATTACGTTTATTTCTTCAAAATAAACTTGATTGTGAAGCAAAAATAATTGTGTTTGGTCACAATGGCAAATCTGAGTTCTTTGCAGACGAGTGATCTACACAGAAGAATAATAAGCCTTTGAGTAATCACTCGCAGTGTTTTTACCTGTTCGGTTGCAAAGGTTCATTTTAATAAACCAAAAGTGAAGTCCCACTGAGATCCACTTTGGGTGAAGAGATTGCAATAAAAAACTTCGATTTGTGATCACATTTCCACAGTGCCTAGTAGTTTGGGCTCCAAGAAGTCAGACAAGGTCCAAGCCTCGATACTTATAGTATTTTGCTATCTCTCCCACAAAACTGCTATGAATTCAATTAATCAATCGGAAAACTTTCAAGATGGTTGACTATGCACGCTGTAATAATTAGTTTTGTTAGAATGCCAGGTCTAGCTAGGATTACTCTTAGCGCACTTCAGATTGTGAGCTAAGAATTATTATTATTATCGAGGAAGTATTCACATGAAGAAGTATTCTTAGCGCACTCAAGGGCTAGTGGTTTAAACAAAAGCAACTTCATGAGCTAATAATAATAATGTATTATAAAATATTGTTTCCTGTTGTTCAATACAATTAATACAATGCTTCTTTCATATGAAAAATTATTATTATTACTCTAGTTTACTATACAAAGTAAATAGTTGAATAAATACATATATATTGCATCGCAGAGCAACAAATAATGCACAATCTCTTCGATTAAAAAGTAAATAATTTCTATTCGTCCGGCGAAATGAAACGTAAAATTCAGCTTTGTACATACTCCACTGGAACAATAAATTAACTATGTACAGCCAGATGGATTCGTCCTGAAAGTATTTTACTTATTCTTCGTCATCCTCGTCGTCCGGTATCGAATGCTTGAAGTTGGACAGAGCTCCACAGACTTTGAAGATGAAACTGGTGTAGCTGGCGTACTCCAGAGGAATGGCTCCCAGAATCTTGAAGGCAGCGATGCGCTCTGTCGCCAACTCGAACCGCTCCGTCGCCGTACTATTCGTGCTCAAACAAGCGACCTGTATAATAAGGATTATATTATAAAAAACCTCCCAACCATAGATACTATTTACCTACCACATATCTACTTCATAATCAAGTTTATTTGAAAGAAATAAACGCTTCAAGCTCCATTTGAAGAAAAACAGGGAGTTGTGGATGCCTTCATGGGGAAATTTGATTACTGGTTGGTAAGGACGCAAAACTGAGTACAACTCGAAGAAACGAACAGCAATCGCATTTTGGTTTACCAAACGGTTGGTTCTACAGAGCTCTGGGTGGTCTCATTCGATTCTAAAAATTCAATAATATCTTAAATTTATGAAAAAATCATACCTTTATACCTAAATTTTTTGAGCTAGGGCGTTTTCAAAACGTTAACCCTTATTATTTCAATATAAACACTTAAATTTTCGTAGTGAGCGAACGGTTTGTCCTACAGAGCTCCGCGTGGTCTCATTCGATTCTAAAAATTCAATAATATCTTAAATTTATGAAAAAATCATACCTTTATACCTAAATTTTTTGAGCTAGGGCGTTTTCAAAACGTTAACCCTTATTTTTCAACCCTTAGAAGTAACCTACATCAACCAAAAGCTTTGGGGCACAACTAGACCCCAAATGGAGTCCATATGCCAAATTTCATCGAAATCATTCCTTGGGAACTAAGGAAAGTGCCGCGTAAGGCGTGCCGCGTTCGGCCCAAATTTGTATTATTTTATTTTTGGATTCTACGTACCTTGAAACGTAAACAAACAAATTTTGAGTGGGGTTTAACATTTTTTATTGGTCGATTCCAAAGGCTCATTATTGAAAATTAAACAAATTTTTTTTCTTGGTCGATTCCAAAGATTCTTTATTGAAAATAATAAACCAAAAGCCCCCGGATGGTTACTGCTGGTTTCGGCTAAAATTGAAGAAACATGGAACATGCTTTAGCTTAGTTTTGTTTGCTTCCTGTTTCTCTTTACTAGGAATTTGTTGTCTGTTGTTTTAATTTAGCTCTTAAAGGGCCTACTTTTAAAATTGCTCGTCATTTCGTTCACCTCTTGATGTACCAAAGGTATTGTTGTTATAAAGAAATGGGTAACAACTAAAACGTCGAAGAACTTATCGCAACTAGGTTACAAGATTCTTTGATTACATTCGTAAAAACCAAGACAACCAACAACATCAATATCATCCACCAAATCGATGTTTGTTTTTACCACGTATATCTCAACTTTTTCTATACTTATAGCTGTTTTGGCAGTATCATAATTTACGCATAAATTGAGGGCGTTTCAACGAGTGGCGAACTATTTTCGTGGGATGAAAACTATCGGCGTTACATTTCCCAAGAAACAGGTCGGTTGTAAGTGGAAATCATTACAAAATCCCGCGCTACTTTCATTCCATGGTTTCGTCACGTTTATGCCCAGTTAGGTGATGGCTAAGTATGTTCCTTGCTAAAAATCCCAACCATACGTGTACGTCACCGATCGTCTGGGAAACCCGGGTTCAATTTTTTCAATCTTTCAATTTTTTCAATCTTTCAATTTTTCAATTTTTTCTAACCTGATAAATTAGGTGTTTATACAATCTAATCTCCCCGGCCCACGACTCAGTGCAGTATCCCCCATTTCTCTTCCCGGTTTTCTTTTCACATATCTTCGGTTAGCCTGCTTTTAATAGGCTTTTCAGCTAGTTTTAGGTAAAGTCTGTTCGATAGCAACGTAACCAAAGTTCATCTCAATAGATACAGACTATTATGAAACTAACCTAACAGTTAAAAGAGTGTACAGTGTGAAACTCATAATTGTTTTAACCAATTCATGATTTTACCAACCAATTTTATAGTTTGTTAAAACAATTTTAAAATTAGGTATTTACCCAATTTCATAATTGTTTAATCAATTTCATTATTTTTTCATCTGATTTCATAGTTAAAATTAAATTTTAAGTTTTTTTATTTCAATTCTATTTCTTGTATTTTATTTTGATATATTTTAATTTATTCAAGTTACTTTTTATAGAATATTGCTTCCGAGTCTACCAAGGTAGCGGAAGCTTTGTTTTCACTTTTCAAGGACGAAAAAAAAAGTTCTCCAAAATCAAAATTTCCACTCGCGTTTTGCGTTTTAGACCTTTCTGAACAATTTTGGTTCCGTGTCTGTCTGTCTGTGTGTCTGTCCGTCTGTCATCAATTCCTTGTAACGCGCATAACTATACGAAGTTATTGTCCGATTTCTATGAAATTTTCAGGGATTGTGCGGGTTGGTGTGAAGACGGTCCCCTATGAAAATCAACATCCCCGGACTGATAGAAGCGACCTGCGCATGCGCAAACGTGAATTCCTTGTAACGGCCATAACTTCTACTTTTTCCATCCGACTTCAATGAAATTTTCTGGGATGTTACAAACTAGTATTTAGATGGTCCCCTATGAAAATCATCATCTTTGAACTGATAGTAGCCACTGCGCATGCGCAAACGTGAATTTCCTTGTAACGGCCATAACTTCCACATTTTCCACCCGATTTCGATGAAATTTTCAGGGATTATGTGGATTAGGTTGTAGATAGTCCCCTATGAAAATCATCATCCCCGGACTGATAGAAGCGACTGCGCATGCGCAAACGTGAATTACTTGTAACAGCCGAAACTTCAACTGTCCCCCAGGGGTCGCGGGTTCGAATCCCAGCCGAGGCTAAGTATTTTTTTGATCCAATCACATACATCTACTCACTTAATTTTTCATCCGAATTTGATGAAATTTTCTAGGATTGTCCAGATTAGCGTGTAGATGGTCCCCTATGAGGGTAGTGGAAGGTGCTTAGAGATTGGTGTTTTGAGATTAACTACTATGCATCGGATCATCTATATAATCGGGTAATGGATACGAGGAAGCTATGTGCCACACCCACTTGGCAGACGTTTTTTACCTTTTATAGAACAATTTTGGAATATTTGAACTAAAGTTCTTCTGGCCGATGTAATATACAACAAGGATTTGGTGGAGATTAGAGCACTGGAAGAAAGCTGCAAAGTCTTAGAAGATGGATAGATGCAGATTCTGAATTTCCGCGATCGTCATACACTGTATTCTACATTGGTTCTACATCTTTTGCATATTAATCGTTGTTTCTTCTGAGTTGTATGTCGCTTTTAATTTGAAGTTTTGTCCAACTCTGCAGATTACTCCGCTATCTGAACAGGTTTACTCTGTAGTTCGATATGTAGAGTGAGCCTACAGAAGTTACTAGAAGTACGTATGCTATTTCTGCACTTACCCCCTTTGAAATCAAGACTTGCAGAAACTCCGGGTGAGTGAGTACGATGTCAACGTCGGTCGTACTCCTCCAGAATTTGGAACGACGAATGCACTCGTCTTCTGGCACATACTGACTGAAGACATTGCTGCCGAAGCAAAAGTAGCCATCCGCCCGTATTGCCATTACAGCCCGACGTATTTCGTGGCGGCTGTCCCTCGAGTCACTCTTACACTCCGGCCTCTCAACGCAAACCTAAAACAACAAAATTACGATAAATTAAAGTTGAGCATGTATAATAAATTCATTATCGAAAAAATACGTGAATTGCAATTCAAAGGATTTAGAGAAAAGGAAATTTTCCAAAAATTCGCAGTAATCCCGAAATAAGCTGAGGTGCCAAGTCTGCAAATTGCCAACATTCATGTTACAACTATAGACCTTGTGTTGAAAAGGGAGAACAAAATTACATACCTCTACGATGTCGATGACTTTGGTGAAGGTCTCCATGCTGAAGAACCTCTGATACCGGTACAGATTTTCGCATGTTCCATATAAAGCTTTGTGCAGCGCGGGAATCCACAGTCTGAGCGTCATGTTCACGACGTAAGTTTCCACTTTGAACCTCTCAGCCAGTTCTTCGTCAGTCATGTTGAGTTTTAGTTTCATCAGAGTCATCAATGTATGCGACAAGAATCCTTGCTGCAAAAAAAAAACAGGAAATTGAAACAAATTGCACTACCGCACCTGTCTCAGGGGGTCTCAGTCGGTCGCCGTTTGTTCCTCGTTCCGGGCCAGTATATCGCGAAATTGAAGGGGCAAAAACTTGAAAAGTTGTACCTAAATTTGAAATTTTAAAGGATTTTAGAAATTCATTAGTGCACGGCCCTAGGGAATTGAAAAACTGAAATATTGCCGCTGAAATCATCAAAATCGAACAATAATACCAGAGAAATATGGGCAACGCCGTTGTTCAGTAGTTTTTCCCATATTTCTCTGGCAATTAGTGTTCGATTGTGATGATTCCGGCGGCAATATTCAGTTTTTCAATGAGGAATTTCACCGATTTCTGTTTGCATTTTTCCTGAATAGTTAATGGTGTGGGATAGATGAAAATCGGGCTGATTTCGGAAAATAAGTCTCCTGTTATTTTTGGGAGACAATCAAAATTTTTGATTTCAAAACCAACCGGGAAAACGGACGTGCAGCGGGAACGCTCGCTGATTGGGCTGTTCGGATCGCCGGCTCCTCCCAGTGTTGCCCATTGGGACGACGAAATCGTGTTTCTAAGAGAAAAGTTATCAAACAAAACAGAGGTAACCTAATTTTCCCCATCTCGCTTTTTCTATTTTTTTCTTCAGTTTTTCGATTTCGAACTTTACTGTTTCATGAAATTTTGCATCTGGGGACTATAGATTTCTCGATCTCAGCGCTTCAAGCGGCCTTAAATGAACTATTCCAGCATGACGTCATTTTCCCAGTTTTTTTAAACATTCGTATTTTCTACACTGGTTTGTTTATTCGTAAATTAGGAGGTTAGGGCTGAAAGTTGCCTTAGGTGGTTTTTAGAGGAGCTAAATCCGATTTTGGGGCCAAAAATAGGAAATTCCAACATGGTGAAATTCCTCGGTCGTGCAGTAATAAATTTCCAAAATCCTTTAAAATTTCAAATTTAGGTACAACTTTTTAAGTTTTTGCCCCTTCAATTTCGCGAAATACTGGCCCGGAACGAGTAACAAACGGGGTCGACTGAACCCCCTAAGTCTGAAGCAGGGTGGTAAATCTTAGTTTGATGTCGGTGATTCCAATGGTAATCCTAGACCAGACCCCCCTACACAAATGGTACACGCCACTAGTTAGTACTTCATAGACTAGTTACATATCAGTTTTAAGGAGTGAAAGTGACGTGTGTGGGTTGGCAGTCCCGAATTCCTGTAAACACCGATAACTTCTACATTTTCCATCCCGATTTCAATGAAATTTTCGGGGATTATTAACTAGTAGTGTATAGCTGATGAAGGCTTAAAAGGCCCAGTTCTGAGAATAAATCTTCTGTTGGGTACCTTCGGTTTTTATAGGAAGCCCTACTTGCGGAAGATTGGGCGAGTGCGTTGCTGAAAGAACAGATTATCGACGCATTTAATGAAAGCAAGAAATATAAATACCTTCTCAGAGGATTCCCACTTGATGTAGTCCCGGAAAATGGTAATCTGCATCATGCCGTTTATATCGCAAAAAGCCGAAGAGTCTGGCAGGCCTGTGGTAGAACTCGACAAGAAGCGGGTTGTGATTGATTTCGCTGTACTGCATGTACTCCACGCAGATGGCGCCTCGCTCTCGGTCCATCAGCTGAGGGTCGCTGCTGAAGATGAAGGCAGCGAATTCTGTGAGGCTGATGAACGGTAGGCCTTGGCGTTCCGATTGCTCGATCCGGGCAATTCGCATCTGATCCTTATTCCTGTGGATCCAAAAATTGATTTTGTAATAACTCATCAACATACATGTGTTCTGCACATACTATAGGTGGACAAAATGCAAAAA